>RJWH01001461.1:0-371527 GCA_004363575.1 Solenodon paradoxus
TCTGCCAGGCCCCAGATTCTTGAGTCAGAACCCCCAGAGCCACCCCGCTGTTCTCATGCACAAACAGGTTGAAGTCCTGTGCTATGTCTGGTTGTCCCAAGACCGGCGCTTCCGTGAGTTTTGTCTCTATAGTTGTGAATGCCTTTTCTTGTTCAGAGCCCCAAACAAGGGGTGCATTCTCTTCTCCTTTAAGGGCCTCATATAGGGACTTTGTCAGCCCTGAAAACCCTGGGATCCATATGCAACAGAATCCTGCTGCTCCTAGGAACTCTTGGACATGCCACCCAGTAGTGGGAACTGGGATGGCACATACTGCCTGCTGTTAGTCCCCAGCCTCCGTTTCCTTTGAGTGATTCGGAGGCTTAGGTACTTGATTCTTTTAAGCCAATTTGAGCCTTTTTATTAGAGACCTGGTAGCCCGCTTGAGTCAGGAGCTGCAGTAGGTCCCTTGTTCCTTCCCAGCACTGAGCTCGAGTGGGGATAGCTAATAAGAGGTTGTCTATATATTAGAGTAAGACGCACCCTAAAACCTGACCTGGAAACTTGGGACAGGTCAGATGCCAGCACCCCACTGAACAGGGTCAGCAAGTTTTTAAACCCTTGAGGCTGCCTGGTCCAAGTGAATTGCTCCTGAGACCCTGTGTTTGGATTCTCCCATTCAAAGGCAAACAGGGACTGACTACTGGGTGCCAACTGAATACAGAAAAAAGTCGTCTTTTAAGTCCAAGCAAGTAAACAATCTGCCCCATGGTGTGAGCCCTAGTAGGGTATATGGGTTTGGCAGTGTTGAATGTAGGGTGACAACTGCTTCATTGATGGCCCTAGGGTCCTGAACTGGGTGGTGATCATTCGTCCCTGGTTTCTATGTGGGTAACAGTGGGGTATTCCATGACCACTGACACCACTTTAACAAGCTCCATTTGAATAGTTGTTCCAGGTGAACCTGGATTCCTAGGCGTGACTCCCTTGGAGCCATACATTGGTGGATCTTAACAGGCTGCACTCCAGGCTTTAGGTCAGTCAGCACTGGGGTGTGTTCTTTGCTAGGCCTGGAGGATTCCCTTCTGCCCAGACTTATGGGAATTCAGCTTCTATTTCTAGGGCAACTGACGACTTCATTTGGCAAGGTGTATGACAGCCATTCTTCCTCTTGTGACACCACTAAGGGCAGGATCATTGGAGTGGCCTCTTTACATAAATGCAGTTGTGCTGAACTGTCTGGGGTGAAGGTTATTTCTGCTTTCATTTTAGCTAGAAGATCTCTACCCATCTGAGGTACTGGGCAGTCTGGCAGATACAAGAACTCATGAATTACTTGGTGGCCTCCCAGCCGACACCTGCGGGGGCCACAGAACAGTCTGTGGGTCTTGGCTCTGGTAGCCCCTATGATAGTGGCCTCACGCTCTGAGAGGGGGGCTGCCTTGTGAGTAACAATTGAGTGTTCAGCCCCCGTATCGACCATATAGTCCACAGTCTGGCCCCCAGTTTTCATTTCGACCTTGAGCTTGTGGGGGCCTAGTTGGAAAGAGCAATGTCTGTCCTAATCAGAGTCTGTCCCTGCCAGCACCATCAGGTCTGCTTCAGGTGGCTCGGGCTGCTAGCGGCTAGGTGGGTTGGAAGAAACACCATTTCCCTCTGGCGGTTTCAACACTCGTTTTTCCAGTGCCCCGTTTTCTTGCAGTATACACATTGGTTCCGACCTAATGGAGCCTTCCTCCGTTGTCCCTTGACCCCTATCTTGTAACCTCCTTTTGCCATGGCTGGAGGAGGGTGTCCTAAGGCAGCTGCTAGGAGGTTTACTTTCTTCCTCAGCTGCTCATTGGCCTCCTTCCTTAGTGCTCTGTCCCAATTAATGAAGACCTTATTTTCTATCTTCAGAAGCTTGGTGGCATTCTTGCCTGCAAATCTCTCAAGTTTCTGAAGTTTCCTTCATATATCGGGCTGAACCTGGCCAACAAAAGTGGTGTTGACCATCCTTTGATTCTCTGGGTCCTCAGGGTCAAAAGGAGTATAGACCCTAAAGGCCTCACAAAGTCTCTTATAAAAGTCTTTGGGGCTTTCCTCTGGTTTCTGGAGAACCTCCGTGGTCTTAGCCATGTTAGTGGGCTCCTTAGCTCCTGCCAGTACTCCTGGAGAAAGGCCTGGCGTTATCTGTCCAGTCGATTCCTCCCTTCTTCAGTGTTGGCTGCCCACTGGAGGACCTCATCTGGGAGAGCCTCTTTCCCCCTTTTTTTCTGTGTTCATGATGCCTACCAGAGCCTGACACTGTAGCCACTTCATAGCATCTGTTATAATTCTCATTCGCTCCTCAGTATTGAATAGAGTGAGAAAGAGTTGGCAATAGTCAACTGAAGTTGGCCTCTGGGTCTGAAAGATTAACTCCAAGAGATCAATCATAGCCTGAGTCTTCTCAGAGTAGGCTGGGGTGTGGTGCTTCCAATTCAGAAAATCAGTCGTGAAAGGCTGGTAGTAAAAGACTGATCCCCCTTCTCTTAGGGTCTAATCCAGGGTCAGTTGTTGAGGACCCCTGATCTCACGGAGGAGCATCTGCATGGCTGCTGGTGGTTTTGGGCCTTGATTGGCTGATCTCAGGCATTTGCCAACCCACTCTGAAGAGTCTGGCTGAGGCTCTGGGCCTTGGAGTGGCCAGACTGAGGGCAGTGGTGTGTCTGGGCCTGGTGGAGTCTTGGGAACTGCCTGAGGAGCATATGAAGGTGGCAAGGTTGGCAGAGGAGCTTCCTCTGGATCTCTTTGGAAGATTAGTGGCCTCTGTTCCTGACTGTCTAAAATCTTATACTGCCCCTGACTATTAACACAGAACCGGACCCATGGAGGCTTGACTTGGACAATTTCTAACCACTGGTCTATATATGGAAACTGATCAGGGTGCCTAGGTCTCCTGTCACAACTTTGTAACAGCCCTCACTGTGGGGAGATCTAAAGTCCCTTCTGATGGCCATCCTATCCCAAAGGCTGGCTATTCTAGTTCACGTAATTGGTGTCATTTCCAAGGGGCCATTTTGATACCATAATCACTTGTAAATCACTTCTTAAAGTTTTTTTTAACATACATTCTAAAACAGTGGGTTTAGAAGGACTGCATCCCATGCTTGTGAGCAGTGGGTCCCTCCCAGTGTATGGAGATGCAAGACAAACACAGGGAAACTTTTGTTTCGTCCTTCTGGCCGCTCCCCTCACAGGGAAGTAGGTGCCTCTTAGCTTTGAGGGTGCATCAGTATAAACCCCTAACCCTAATCGACACTGCAGGGAGGAACTGAATTTCTTCAGGTCCCCAAGTGTCGACAGCACCTTAAGCTGTACGAGGTCACCACGGAGCTGCAGGTTGATCTCAGACAGACTCGGTAACTTTTGCCACGGAGTATGAACATTCATTCTCACATTCACACACCGGTCAGTCTGAGTTTGACTTCCACCCAGCAAAGTCCCTATTCTCAGAGGCAACAAAGTCACCAAAGGGGTGATCCAGCCCTTCTTCCGCCATAAATGGTGGGCCTGAACTCAGACTGGGTTCCCAGGGACATTTACGCATCAGACGTCTGGTCCCGAAAGGCTTTTCTCTTCTTCATTGAATCCACTTGGGCACAACAGGAATCCAGTCCTGCTGGGCCTGACACGGATTGGGACCCAGAAATTACCTGGTGGCACCGTGCCTCCGTCCAGGGTCGAGTGGGAGGATTCACTCTTGGCCCCCATCAGCGGTGGCAATAAAGGGCCAGCACAGCCGATGGTCTTCCCTGCCCATGCACCAAATATTATGGCAAAGCCTCCAGATGGTGAGAAGACTGACAACTGGGCACTGGAAAGGTAGAGGAAAAAAAACACTTCATTGCAAGCACCTGTGCTGGCTCAAGGGCATTGTTAGAAAGGCGAGCAGCTTGGGGAGGGGTGGGGGGGGGGGTCCTAGGGGAATTTCTTTTATACCCTGGGATAAAGGTTTATCTCCTTGGTATAGCTATAGGTTTCTTATAAGCGGTTATAGCTGCAGGGGAAGGAGCTATGCTTGCTTGCCCTTGGTCACTAACCTCTGGCAGTCTAACTCTTGGGGTCAAGAAAAGTTTTTCTACCATAGCACTTTGATGTAGAAGGTGATTGCGGTTTAATTTTGGGGAGTATAGGGTAAAGATACAGTTGGTACTATGAGACACACACAATTTCTAATCTTTTTGTGATGTTAGCCACTGTTGGTATTGGCTTTCGATCTTAAAATCCTCACCATGGTGTCTTTGTGAGAGAGGAGAAGTATTGGCTAGGAATGTTAGTGTCTGCTCTGTGCATATGGGACTCCCAGTAACCATTTGAGAAGCCCTATTGTGTGGAATCAAAGAAGACCTAGGTTTCAATTTTGGTTCCTATGTTTAGGAGCTGTTTGATCCTGTGTAACTGACAACAACAGTAGTAGGAGCAGCTATCATTCATTTAGTGCTTGTTTTTACAGCAGGTCCTGTGCTTAGTGCTTTATATACATTGTGTAAGCTAATTCTCAGAACTAGCCTGTAGATCATGCATTATCATCTTTATTTTGCAATTGACATTGCTAAGTATGAAGCAGGGAATCCTAACTCTGCTTAACTCCATTCTTGTGCTCCTCACTGTTCTGTTCCTTATCTGTAAAGAGGGGATGTAAGTACAGCTGCATTATCATCTTGTGGTGTTATTGACATATTGTGGTTGAAAGTTCCCTGAAGAATATTACAGATGTTAAAATGAGAAGTGTGTGGGATTGACAATACACAGGCTGGTAGATTGTAGAGGCTCTTCCCTTTGGCTAAGTGATAGTGAAAAGTTTGAATGGAAAGAACCCTCTGGTCATTTTCTTTCTCTCTCCATTGCTATTACTTTTGAGTTGTGGGAGAGTTTCCTTTTCTTATTTAAATTGACAGTGATAGAGTCAATGATTATATGTGGTAAAAGTCACATGTCAGAGGTAACCTGAGAGTCTCTGGGTGAATAGTGATGTCTTACATTTACTTCATGAGCCAAATATGTAGGCTTACAAAAGATATTTTTAATGGAGAGAGCAAAAGTATAGTCACAGTTCTTTTTTCTGAAAGGAACAATATTAGAAGTAGGGCAAGTGTTAACTGAATTTATTATTATTTCTTTTGTTGTATAGCATACATTGTACATGTTAAAGTTATTTTCAATAACTTTTTGCATGGTTAAAGTATTTCATAAATAATAAAACTATGAAAATGATGACCACTAATGTTTGTGTATAAAAGACTAAGAAATAATGTGATGTCAGTACCTTTATATCTAGCCTCAGCAATTTATTTTCAGTTAGGATAAATTGGTAGACCACATGGAGAACTGTGCTGAGAAGAGATCTTTGACCATTTCCAAGTCAGTGACAGTGTTGTGATGACTACTGATGTCTGCCTGAAGCAGACATGCAGATTATATGAACACTTAATGAGCTTTGTTTTTGCTAAACCTTTGTAATGTGTTTATCAGAAAGCCTCAGAGCTTGAACTAGACATTTTCTTGGTACATTTCTTCTTGCAGTTTTTCTGTTAATCTGGGAATCATATTGCCATGATGTATTATGATGAAACCCAGGATTTCATTGTGATATTTCTGAGAAACATTTCTTATTTGTATTAATTTGTTATGTTTATTGAATAGTCACATATAAAGGCACTCTTTTTTTTTTTTTTTTAAGGAAAGGTACAGACAGGTATGAAGGTTTGCAGCCAAAGAGAGGAGGAAGAAGCACTTTATTTATTTTATTTAGTTGTTCATCTTGGTTATTCCTGCCAGTCCTAGGACATGAATCCAGGACCTTGGGATGTATGTGGACTGTGCCCAACCCCTACTCCACTAGGATGTGCCCAATCACTAAGATGTTGTGCATCATTTCATGTACTCATTGATCATTTGTTCTTCTTTCTTAAGAAATGTCTACCCAAATTGTTTGCCCTTTTAAAAATTGTATTACTTGCCTTTTAAATTATTGAATTTTAAGAGTTTTTTATATAGTCCAGTTACATGCCCTTTATCAGTTATACAGAAAATTTATTCTGTGGGTTGTGTCTTTACTTTTCTTGATGTGCCTATGAGGCTGAAAGTTTTATATTTTGATGAAGCCCAATTTGTCTTTTTTTCCTTAGTGTTAAGAAGCCATTGCCTAATCTAAGGTCATAAAAATTTACGCCCATAATTTCTTCCAAAAGTTTTATAGTTTCAGCACTTACATTTGGGCCAAACACATTTTTCTGTATGGTGTGAGATAGGTCTCAATTCTTTTTTGCAGTAGAGGTGATGCTCATTATCATCTAAATATATACATCAGCAAGTTCACCTCACTAGGTAATATTTTAATCAATATATGATTTTCTCCCACCTCATTAGTTTCACCTCTGACTCTCTGTGAATGAGTATTTTGTTGGCCTTAAGTGGAGTTTCTCTACTAAAGCATTTGCAGCCCCTCTCATGGAATGTGGAAATTAGGCGGAAGTTTATTGGTCATGTAGTCTAACTCGTGTGGACCCCTCAGTGTCAGAAACTTTCAGCTTCTTCGTAGATGCTCTCAGACATAGTTACTGAAGAGTGTTGTATATAATGTAATAGATACATTAAGAAATATTACCTAATAAAAAGTTATTTTATAAATAAAAAATGCTTCTGAGGAAAAAGGAGGTTAGGGGCTTGAGTTTATCACAGTTTTACTAGTTTATTTTTCCTGTAGCAATTTAAGTTAAAAGGAGTTGGTGATTACATTATATTGTGGACTAAAAGTTACTATTGCCCCAGAATTTGTATGCTGAAGCCCTACCATCCAATGTGATGGTGTTAGAAAGTGGGACCTTCTGGAGGTAATTGGGTTTAGATGAGGTCATGAACATAAGAGTCCTTCCATGAGGTTAGTGTCCTTATAAGAAGAGACTAGAGAGCCTTCCTCCCCCAGCCTCTCAGCTTGTGAGTATACAGAAGAAGGCAGATGTTTGTAAGCCAGAAAGAGGGCCTTCATGAGACACAGAATCTGCTGGAACCTTGATTTTGGATCCTTCAGTCTCCAGAGCTGTGACAAAAAAATGGCGTTTAAGCTATCCAATCTGTGATATGTGGTTATAACATCCCAAACAGACTAAAACATATAACCCACAGTTTTTTATAATTAAATGAAAGCAATATATATATATATATATATGTACACACATATATGTATATATATACGTATATATGTGTATATATATATATATATATATATATGTTTGCCAGCACAGCAAGAGAAATGCTTATATTCTTAAAGCAATTCTATTTAGTTTTAAAAGAGCTTTAATGGTTAGAATGTTTATTTTTTTATTCAGCTGCAATGTTGCTGCTTGGTAACTACCACCTATATAATCATTGTCTTCTTAAAATTAAACTCAGTTTTTCCCATAGTAGTACAAAGTATGATCAGCTGATAATTTTTGTTCAATAAAACCCAGAATTAAGCTGTTCTTAGTAGTCATATCATTTGGGCGGGTATCTTGAGTTTGCGATCAAATGAAGTCCGCTTTCAATGAGTTTCCAAATGGTATGTCCCATTCTGTTTAAACACCAGAGTGGCATGGAAGTTGCTTTCTACCTACAGATGATCTGGACTCTGCTCTTACTGACTTCTGGGCTAACCTTAGCCAAGACATCCAGTTTCTTAGACCTCAGTATTTTTACCTGCCAAATGGGGATCATTCCTCCATTTTCTCTTTTTTGGGTAATTCGGTGAGATGACTTGTGCCTGAGCATGCAGGCTCTGGCCCCCAGCTTGAAATCATACTTGTGAAAATGGTCTTCTGTCACAGGTGCTTCCTTGCTAGTTTTACTTGCTCTTGGTCAGGCATTAACTATTTGTTAGAGTCCACTTCATTCAGATACCTGCAGTATCTAAACTGATAGAATGATTTGAAACAGACAGAATGGAATAAAGAATAGTAGGAAAAATTACTCCATGTAGCAACCACCCAACTTAATTGAATCTTAACATTTTGCTGTATTTGCTTCAGATTTTTTTAAAGGAGCAAAACGTGGCGTGGAGCCCTCTGTGTACCCATCTTCTTTTCTTCCTGTCCCTGTTCCCAGAGGTAGACACCATCCTGAACATATTTGTTTCCATAAATAATGTAATTGTTTTGCCTGTTTTCAACTGCTTTTTTTCTCAGTAATTTTTTTGTGATTTTTGTTGCAAGTCATGCAATATTATTTCCCCATTCTCCTTTGGGTGGTTATTAAGTAGTTTGTAGTTTTTTATTAGTGCTGAAGTGAATGTTCCTGAATATGCTTCTTGTGAGCATTTGTGAATTTCTGTAGAGAATACGTGAGGTGTGTATGGGGTGTGTGTGTGTGTAGGATTAGTATCACAGGTTGAAGAGTATATTTCTCTTTAACTTTGAAGAATTTGATATTATTTAATAAAGTGTCCCAATTTAGACATTACTGTCAGAATATGAGAATTTTACATTTCCCACATTTCCTCCCTGAAGTTTTTAGATGGTGAGCACTTATTAAGTTCAGCAATTTCTCTGGCCAACTCTGAAAGCACTTGTTGTGCATAAGGAAATGTTTATAAAATCAAATGAATAGGTTTTAACTGTGTGGCTCCAAATCCATGCCTTACTTATTCTATTCGTATAAGGACACCTATAATACACTTGATCAATTTAATTGAAAAATAGCAAATTTTAATTGCTTAGCAATAATACAATTCCATAAGCATTGATAATAGTCTTTATTACCTATATTTGGTTAAACTCTGATGCGGAGCAAGTAAAATAAACAAAATTCTAGTGTCCAGCAACTGTGATTTAAAATGAATAATATTAGTAGGTTAAAATCAGTACAGGATACTAGGTAATAAAATGTAAATAATTGGAAAGTTAAATATTTATGGCTTAAGATTTTGATAGTAAAAGATTTTATATAATTTAATACAAAGTAAATATGGTTAAGTATAGTATAAGTATTGGGTGAATTTGAAGGATTAATAGTTATATTAACCATCCACTGCTTAAAGGCAGAGAAGAAACAGGTTCATTGGATTAAGAAGCAAGTTGGTGTGCCCTGGTGGCTTAGTGGTTGGCTCTGCTGGACGCTGTCCACATACAACCCAGTGGCCCTAGTTCATGAACTGGGTAAACATCTAAATAAAAATAAATGGGTGCTTTTTCCTCCTCTCTCTTCCTGCCTGCCTCCGTGCTTGCCTTCTTTTCTGTTTGCACCTTTCCTTAAAACTAAATAAATAAATAAAAGGGATTGCGGACCAGAAGTAAGGGTGTTCATCTCATCTTGACCCCTTTAATGCCAGGCATTAGAATAAGTCATAGCTGTCAAATCTAATTTAGCATTAAGAAACAGCTTGCTTATCTTTTAGTTTAAAAAATATTAGTGTCATAATCATGTTTCCTGTCAAGTTCCTAAGTTAATAAATGCATTTTGGGAACATTTATTTTGGCATCTTTCATTAAATTTATCTCTCATTTGACATTTTGAGAGACAAAAGATGATTACTTGGAGGAAGGCTATCTTGCTCTCTTGTATTTGTATGTTTGTTTTTGGCCTCCTGTGTTATGCAAAGAAAATGAGAATATTGGAGAAAGTAGGGGAAAATATTAAAAATTAGAAGGAAGAAAAAAAATCACAAATCAAGGAAAATAAGTAACCAATAAATAGTTTTCTCTAGAAAAAAACTGAACCTTTTGGCAGACTTCTGAACGTTAAATTTTGATTTAATTTTATTTAAAAACATTGGGTGATTTTTCAAAAAACAAGTAGCTATTTCTCAAATTGCAAATAACTATTCTTTAATTTATTGGATCAGGGGTTAAAAATGAAAAACAAAAACAAACAGCAAACAGAAACCCTCAGTGAATTTTCAAGAATGAAGGTGTTCTTATTAGCTCTGCCAATGAGAAGTAGCCAGGCAGCTCAGGTAATCAGTCACTCCTGAGCTGCTTAAGTATAACCTCCTAGTTCTTGGGAATGGCTGAGCCTTAGGTGTTATGACATGAACCTTGACCTATGAAATACAGTTTACTCTTTATGAACATGAATAAGTTTTGCCTCTTTAATTGAGAGGGAGCGAAGACAAAAAGTTCATTAAGCTGTAAATGCAGATGATTATATGCCAGTTGTCACCTAAGCCAAACTAAGGCCACTTTTATGAAATACTAGCTATAATTCTATTAGTAGATTGTTTTTACACTTTTTTTTTTTTTAGTTTTTCTAACCCATAATTTTCAGTATGGTACCTGACCCTTTTCTCTCTTCTCCCAACTGTTAGCGTCATCTTTCTCCATTTCTGTTACTCCCTCTGTTTTACTCATTGCTGTAAAACTGTCTTGCTACCTTTTTTTCAGATATACTCTCCTCTATCCAGCTTTTTTAAAGTTTTAAAATATGTATTTATGTAAACTTTTCTATGCCCTCCTCCACCCCTCCCCAACCATATATATATATACATATATACTGTTTTGTTTAAAATGCATAATGTTTTAGTATCTATTGAATTTGAGTACTTTAAGGATAACATTGTCTTAAGAGGTAATATTGGCCTGACTTCTCCCTATTGGCATAAACTTGCCTCATTTACATACTTATTACTTTGGCTCTTGTGGGGATTTGAATCTGTACCTATATGTTCTCTGAGGACCTTCCTGTTCTCCAGATTCCCTCTTCTAGAGTGTGCGATCCTTCTGCTTGTCACTGTTCTCTGCACATTATCCAGACGAGAGTGTGCCACCTTTATCCTCATATGTACGTGCCTTTCTTTGTTCCTGGGACCACATATTTCAATTTTCTCATAACTAGATCCCTCTTGGATTTCCTTCCCCTGGCTGAGGTCTCTCACAGGGTTTGCTTCTGTGGAGCTTTTATTGTTGCTGTATTTTCACTCTAAGAGGGTGTTGGTGCCACTCGGAGGCTTCCTCTCATACAAACTAGGCTAACTGATCTGGAAGGTAAGCCTTTGACATGTATCTGTCTGGCTCAGATACTTAGAACTAGATTATTGGAAAAATTGTACCTGGATAAATTCTGCAAAAAGCCACTAGAGGTGTACCCTGGTGGAGTAGTGGTTTGATCAGCTGCCTTTGAGCAAGAGCACAAGGCCACATACATCCCAAAGACCAGGGTTCAAGACCCAGGACCAGGATTAAAACTAAGATGAACAACTAACTAAAATGCTTTTTCCTCCTCTCTTTCCTGTCTTCCTGTCTCTGTCTTCAATACCTACCTACACCTTTCCTTAAAAAAAAAAAGAAAGAAAAAAGGCACTAAATGCATATTTGAAGTAGTTATCATTGAATTTAGTTGTTCCTAATGTTTTCACTTTCAAATATTTTTATCTTGATATTAAGGTAAAGATGGTATAGAAGGCATGACTGGGTATATTAATGATACTGATGATAATTTTCTAGGATTTCAACAAAAAAGAGGATTACATACAATTTTCCTTAGTGAAATAAGGTAGTAACAGTATCAAAATTTTGGAATGTGCCTATGATTTCACCTTACCCCTTTAATTTTTTGCATCATTACTTCTGGTAGTTGCTTATTGTATTTTATGTAGATATTCTTCCCATGTGTTTTGTTCCTGAATTGTTTCTTACTTAAATTAACATTATGAATAACAATCACTCATTGAGTAAGCATAAATTCAGAGTCCTAACAAAATTTTAGCAAATCAAATCCCATAATACATAAAAGGCCTAATATATTATGACTGAGTGGGCTATTTCTCTCTGGGAATGTAAGGAAGGTTAACATTCAGAAAAATTAATACTTGTTTCCCGATTAACAGACTAAAATGAAAAAAAAAAACACAAAAAAACCAAAAACCCCAAAACAAAAATGCTTTTCATCATCTCAATAGGGAAAGAAAAAGCATTTGACAAACTCTAGCAAATTAAAACAGAATCTTTCTGCAAACTAGGAGTAGAAGGGAGCCTCTCTAAGTTGCTGCAATGGAGGGTAATTATGAAAAACTGTAGCTAACAGCAAAATGGCAACAGGCGGAATGCTTTCCCCCACCCCCATGATCAGGAAGAGAAGAATGTCTTCTTTTACCACTTCTTTTCCCCGTATGCTGGAGATTCTAATCCACGCAATAAAGTAATACAGAGAAATTAAAGGCATTCAGATGGACAAGGAAGATGTAACTTCTGATTTGCTGATGATATTATCATCTCCACGTGGATTCTACAAATTGACAACCAGAAGTAATATGTGAATGTAACATATAGGGTATAAGATATTTCCATATTATCAGTGATCATTTGGAACTTGAAATAAAAATAATGCCATGTATAAAAACTTCACGTAATATAAAATACAGATAAACTTGAAAAAGATGTGTAAGACTTATTCTTGGAAACTATAAGTATTGATGAGAGAAATTAAAGATGATCTAAGAAAATGGAGAGAAATAATGTTGTGTTTATGGATTAGAAGACTAAATATTTGTTAAAGTATCGCTCCCTCCAAACTGTGCTCTAAAAACAGTGCAATCCCAATAAAAATTCCTGCAGGTCTTTTTTTTTTTTTAATTGACTAGCTGACTCTAAAATTTATATAACATGCGAAGGACCTGGAATTGCCAAAACAACTTTGAAAAAAAAAAGAAAAAAGTTGGAGGATGTATACACCCTATTTACAAGTCTTATAAAAATATAATCACATAGGGTGGGTTATGGGTGTCAACACAGACTGATAGATTGATGGAACATAGTAGAGAATCCAGAAATAGGTTTATATACATATATTAAATTGATTTTTAACAAAGCTGTGAAAGCAGATCAGTAGCAAAAGGGCAGTCTTCAACAAATGTCTAAAGGATATAGTTACTCATCCAGCAAGCATTTATAAGCCTTCAGTATCAGGCTTTGTGTACTAGCCTCATAAAGATGAAGAAAATATGTACCTGGTCCTCAAGGAACTCTCAGACTGTATTAGCAGTAGATATTTTGACAGCTATTATAATGGTATCTGAGAAGGACACATATTAGAGACATTTTGGAAGTACTCAGAGAATACACCAGATGTAGTACTCAACTCTGGAAATTTGAAATTGGGTTCTAATTTGGAGGTGCCGTGAAATTGGGAGGAGGGAAGATATCTGAATAAGATAATGCAATAATCAAAATGTACATAGATGATGTTGACTTGTTACTCATATAGACTGGAAGAAGGCTAAAGATTTTCAATGGTAAAAGGGTAAAATAAGACTTTAGGCATTAGTAATCTAATAATGGTCTCTAGTAAAATGTAATCTTAACACAAGATTGCTTTTAAAGAATTAAAAGAGATGATACATTTAGACTGTACTTATATTGAAACACATAGTATCCACATGCATATAGACTAGTAAATTTATAATTCCTTTAAACTACAAACAGTAAATATTATAAACTAATAGTTGTTGAACACTTTTTGAGTGCATATATGCCAGACACTGTTCTAAACATTTTCCATGTATTACTTTAGAATAATACATTTTGCCTTTAGTTACCAAATTGTGGTTATCAGCAGGTAGTTTATTTGCATTGAATTATCCATTCATTTCAAAAGACATCTTCATTGACTTCTTATTTCCCATCAATACTCATTTCCTAATTGTTTTTATTGCAACTGATCATTGTTTTTAAAGAAAAGCATTAACAATTATTTTAAAAAAACAGATTGTGTTTGTCTTTCTGCCTGTGTTTGTATTTGATGAATTAAAATGAAAGAATAGTGTCAGCAGTAGCCTGAGAAATGTGCTCTGATTCAATTTTTTCTGTCTTTGAGTTTTCCTAATTTCCTACTTCTTAATATTTCATTAATTTGTGGTTTTCCCTCAGATTAAATTCAGCCATGTATACAAGTGTCATTGGAAACCATTTTTCCTGGTCCTACTTATTGCTATAGACAACCTCCACTCCATACTTGGGATAGAATTCTTGGAAACAGTAGACTTTGAAAGGACTAGCAGCTGTTAGGTTACTGGTCCTCAAAGGAACCAAGCTCCATGCCCCTGGGTTTGAGTCCCTGGAACAACCAGTGTGAACAACTAAATGAAAAAAAAAACAACTTTCCTTTAAAAAAAAAAGAATTTGGGAGCTCAAAGTTCAAAGAGGAAGGAAAAAAAACACGAATGAAACAATCCACTTATGGGAGCTGATTTCAGATTGTGATAGACACAAAAATATCTTCACTCACATTGTCTGATGATCTTTTAAATTTCATACTATGTTGCTTGAAATTCTATTAAGCATAATAGATACCTGCTTTTTACATACCCCTGGTTAATTAAAAGGTTATAATTTTTTAATAAATTGTTCTAGTCAGATTGCCTCAACTGGTATTTGATATTTTTTTAATTTACAGAGTAGGAGTTGTGATTAGAAGAGATAAATGTAATTTTGGAGATCAGATATTATGGTAAATTGATGCGGGCTAGAGTAGTAATGGGGAATTTATACTCTAGGGAAGAGTGGCATGGGAATGCTGTGCAGAAAGGTAGAATTTATAGAAGACATTATTATTAAAATGTTACTAGAGATGATACTGTAGAATGACCATTTTAGAGGAAAAAGGGGAATTTCTTTTTCAAGGGTCTTCTTAGGACCTCCAGCTTCCGTGCTCAGAGCTCAAGTTAATTCTTCAATGTGTTTCATTTTCCATGTTTGAAGAACTAGGGCAAAGACTGGGATACATTTGGAAAAGGTAGAATCAAATAAAATTTCACTCTAATGTTATAGTATAGTGTGCAAAATCAGATTTTTGGACTCACCTGATTCAGAATTTGTAACATTTCTTTTATAGGAATATACATATAAAATGTTAATTGACTAATATACATTTAAACATTTAAAAATCAAGGAATCAATTTGTCAAGAGAACTGAACTCATAAGGTTAAAAATTAGGTAAACGAATTTGTTAAGAGGCTTTTGTTTTTAGGCCTTTCTTTATTGTATTTGGTAATAATGATTCTGAGTTTTGTTTCCTTTTGTTATTTATTTATTGGCCCTAGTTCTACTCACTGAAGTTATATAGAACACATCTCGATTTTGATGTCGAAACTTTCACATATTAATCGATAACTATTCTCTCTTCCCATATACTTCTCTTTCCAGGCTATTTTTCCTAGCCTAATTGTTTCCTGTATACTATTGTTTTCAAACTTTTGGATGTCTTTCTAGATATTCTCCAAATCTCTTCAGTCTTGGTATTCCAAACTTCGTATAATGGTTTAAAGATGATTCTGATGAGCTCAGATTGGAAATGGGCCTTTTTTGTCAGTGTGATTGGGACAGTCAAAGCTTGATTAGCGGTATTTTTTTTTTTTTAATTATTGTATTTCACATTCTGTTCCCATTAACTACTTTGAGAATTTACAGGTAAATTTATTTATTTCCATGATTGGCTATGAAGTCAGGTGTTTCTTCATTTTAACCCAAGAAAAGAGAGATTGGTGAAGCAAAACAAGCTGCAGACTTTAGAGCAACAAAATTTGGGTTTTGTCATATATTAGTAAAGCGTACTTGTATTATTCACTTTATTTTTTTAAATAATGTTGAAGGTAATAATGCCTCGCCACTAGGATGCTTATGAGGATTATATCAGATAATTTAGAGAAGGTACTTTAGAATGCTTTATTTTAGTTTCTCAATTTTAAAACATTTGAATAATTTTATAGGTTCAAATAATATACAAAAATATGTAACCTACAAAGAAAACTATATGGTAAATAGTCATGTGCTTATTATCCTTAGTTTATGTCCAGTTTGCTGTAAACCCAGTATTCTACCCTTTAGATCATTTATCATTTAAAATTTTCATTTATTGCATTGTCTGGCCTACTTAGCAGTGTGTTACTAACAGATATGATGAACAAATTTTTGAATTATTTCAACAAATCGTTGAAAAATGATCTAAAACAGTAATCTGAGACTGAGAGCCAAAGCCTGCCACCACAGCCCTATTCATGATGGAGTCATTAATCACCACTTTGTGGGAGCAGAGTTTTGTTTTTTGTTTTTTGTTTTTTAATTTTTTTATAGTGGTAATTATTCTACACATTAAAATAATTTCCTATGTATAGGTTCCCCATTTCTTAGATATATTTCAGCACATCGTGCCCTCCACCAAATCACCAAGTGTTCTTCCCCATTGTCCAGTGGACTGGGCAGAGGTTTTATAGTCAGTTTCTCTTCTGCCGGGAAGTACTTTTAACTACTTTCACCACTTTTTCTCTACAAGGATATTTGAGAGATCATTGTTAGATGTATCCAACTTTAATAGTGTCCTAAATTTAAATGTATTCACCTAAATCTTTTCTAATGGTTGTGCTGGAAAGAACCAGTGTTTACTAATTTTATGACAAAAATCAGCCATATTTAACATACTGATATAACTTTAACTCTTAGATATTTTAAATGGGGTGAAACACACATTCTTCAGTTTTAGCATTTTGTAGATTTGGAAAATTTGACTTTAAATGCCTCAGAATTTTATTTTTTTTAGTTCCCAATATAAACTACCATGAATTAAGAAATTCGTTCCCTCCTTTTCAGAAATAGTATTTTATTAGTTTCTGACTAAAGATTGCAACATTCATTAGAGTTGCAACCAAAGATTTCCAGTATGGGGATAAACAATAGCTTCTATTTGTGGCACACGCATCAGTCTTGTAATGGTCAGCACAATATCTGAAGAAGTGTTGGACAAAAGATATTCAATACAATTTTGATGTAAACAAGAAGTGATCAGTTTGTTTACCATTAAGAGCTAGAGAAGAATAATTGTTTTAATAATTGCATTGCCCTTGTCATTTAATGACATTTTAGTGAGTGAATATTGTGGCTAACACTGGAATTTCTAGCTAAGCAGGGGTGTTTATTTGGGGAAATAACGACACATCTAATGAGCAGAAAAATCTGTTTCTTATACTTCACTTTTGCAATAATATGTCCATGGGTCTGTGTTTCAGAATTTGGGCTTTTGTCCATTTTGTTTCTCAGGTGGCTTACTGATTTCTTTTCTTCTACTGAGGCCCATTATCAAGCTTTTGTTTTCACATAACTGCTTCCTACTAGTTCGTTATCTAAATGCAAATTAAGCAATAAACAGAATGCAGTGGTATTCCAGTAACTCTTTCTCCAGCTAAGTTTGCATTTTCTTTTATTTTGTTCAGAATTTCAAATGCCAAAGTTCAGAATCCACATGTATTTGGACTTGGATGTATAGGACCTTTGAAAATGTCTTCAGTACTGGTAGGGGAAGCAGGGACTGAGAAATGTTTTGAGGTGGAAAAGTAAGGAAAAGAAAATATATTTATGGATATTTGAATTAGAATATCTTTTAAAAGAAGTTGACTTATGTAGTATGTCTTATCGGAATTTCTTATATATCAGATTTCTTTATACCTCATCAGCACTGTAATAAAAAATGATCTTACAGCTTCTTGAGTGGAATAGTGCAAGATGATTGTCAGTGACTGCAATGGACTGACTACTCAATTGAAAACTATTTTTGCTAAATTTTTATTTCTAGGATAGGGGAAGGAAACAACCCATTACCAAAAACAAACTGACAAAAACCCCTTTTCCTTTCTTTTAAGTCCACAAATATGCAGGTTTGGGAAATGTATCTTGCTTATGTTTGTTTTTTACGTTGTCTGATGCTGTTACGGAATGCAGTATATCCATTGAAAGAACAAGTCTTAACTTACATCTATGTTCGTTATTTGTCTACACATCTGTGGCCTGAATGCGTGCTCTTCACCTTTCATTATCTACTTTGAACCCTGGTAGCTTCCTCCAGGAATGTTCTTACTCAAAGGCAAATCCTGGCAGAATGCTGATAGACTAAAATTTAGATAATAGCACATAATGGGAGAACTTTAATGTTCACGTAACACTCAGCTATTAAGATGGTATTCTTTTTTTTTTTTTTCAAGGAAATATGCAGGCAGGAAGGAGAGAAGAAAGAAGCACTTACTTTATTTTTTATTTACGTCTCCTTTGTCTTTCACACCCCCACCCTCCACCACTCCACCCTGGGTCACCGAGCAGGGTCCTTGGGATGTATGTGGACTACACTGGTTGGAAGCCCTGGCCTTAACTTCGAAGCCACTAGGGCACACTGAGATGGTATTATTCTTACCAAAGCCTCACAATGTGAATCATAATAGTCAGTAAAGTCGAATGAGTTTTGTAGTAGAGATTAGAAAACTTGGATTCGAATCCATATTCTGTCAGAAGTTCTGAGTTTAAGCAGATAACTTTTCTGAGATGTAATTCTTTACTCTGTAACATTACGACTTGGATGTGATTGATATACTCTTAAACCCTTTTCTGATTTAAAATAATTGCATAATGATTATACTTTTCTTACTACCCCTTAATATCTGTGTATATTTTTCTCCTTCATTTTCCTAGAGAAAAAGTTAAATAAGTTTTTAAGACCAGTTCATGTGATAGTAAAGCTCCCCATTCCTAATTCTTCTGGTTTTGTCATTACTCACTAATTTATCCACAAACATTTATTATCCTTGTATAATATTTCAGGTTCTTTTAGGTTTTGGGAAAAGAAAGGTTCGTAAGACTCAAAAAAAATTAACAATCTAGTAGAGGGAGAAAGACATTTAATATAGTATATTAAACAACCATGGTCACATAGCAGAGTGGTGGCACGAAGAGGAAGTGAATCATTTTTGGTTAGTCAGTAAGGCATACAGAGTTTAGTTTTTTCAATGAAAAATAACCTTAATTCCTTCAATAAAATTAGTGGATTTTTCCCCCCTTCCTTTCCGCTAGAGAAGAAAACCGTTTTCAAACCTGGGTCTTTGGTCTTTTCATGGCTTGCCCCTTAGCGGGTGAGCCGTAGGAGTATGCTTAAATAGTAGATTCTTAATGTAAAAATAAATTAGGAAATACATATAAACAAGAATCAGAAAAACAGCTGTTAATACCTTGGTATTCATATTTTCCCACCCTTTTGAAACTGTTTTTCTTTTTCTTTTTTTAAAGGAAAGGTGTAGGCAGGCATGAAGGCGAATAGACAGGCAGGCAGGAAGAGAAGGAAGAAGCACTTTATTCATTTTTAGTTTAGTTGTTCATCTTGCTTGTTTCCCTGGCTCTGGGTCTTGAACTGGGGACCTTGGGATGCATGTGGACTGCACTGCAGTGGACTAACCCATTAGGCCACCAGAGTGTGCCTGTTTTTTTTGTTTTTTTTTTTAATAATATTTTCTGGTGCTTCCTGGTGGAGTAGCAGTTAGGTCAGTCACCTCCAGTGGAGCGCAAGGCCACATCATCTTGTGTTTGAGACCTGATTCTTGCTGGGTGGGGTGGGGACAACCAGTGTGAACAACTAAATAAAAATAAAATGAAGTGCTGCTTCTTTCTTCTTCTCTGCCTACCTACTCTCCTTCATTCCTACCAACACCTTTCCTTTAATTTTTTTTTTTTGCTTTTGCTTGCATTGCTGTGAAACTGGATTTGAAAGGATGCCCAGAAACTAAAACAAATCAGACTCAGGGATAGGCTGACCATACTTGCGTGAGACATTGGGATGTCACAAATAGCGTGGGGTTATGCACTGGCGTCTAAGGGGAGGGGAGGAGGTGGAGCAATCTGAGCAGGAGCAGAGCAGCCACGCCAACAAGTTAAGTACGTTGCATGCTGATTGGCAATCACATAATAGTGACATATGGTCCGGTGGGACTTCATACAAATGGCCAGGGCTGGTTTAAGGAATTTTGCCACCTTAAGATGAAAACCAAATTTAGTGCCCCTATAAGCCCTGCTCTAAATGTTTTGCCTAAAACACGTCTCTTTAGCCATCCCAGTGCCAGAAATGCTCAATAACTGGCCCAGTGCCAGAGATAACCTCCATAGTGCCAGAGAGAACTCCAAAGTGACAGAAATAGCCCCCATAGTGCTTACCTGTGGCTGTACCACACTGTTCTGCTCCCTTTGAAGTAACAGGTGTGCATAGGGTAGGGGAATCCTCTTCCTGCAAGGCTCCTGTTTCCTCACAGGGCAGGAGCAGAACCAGTGGCCACAGCCCACCACAGTCAGTGCTGGCAAGGGCCATCTTCAATGCGGGCCAAAGGGAGCAACTGATTTTGTGCACCCTCAACGGACTAAACCTGGGGCAGGCAATTCAACTGCCCCTTTGCCCTGTGTTAAAAGATGACCCCAGTTTATTAAAAATAGACATTTATATTAAAATGATGGTATTGTCAAGAAAGATGAAAAATAACAGTTTTTAAATGGGACAGAATACTACCTTTTGCTTTCTTTTACCAAATCTATAGAAATAACAGAAAAAAATGCATGTAGCCATGTATAGAAATGAGGGAAATTCTCCCTAAATCAAACTGAAGAATTTCTGAAAATAGGAGGAAAGAAGCAGGTAGGAATGTAGGTTAGTAGGCAGGCAGGCAGGCAAGCAGGCAGAAAGAAATATCTATCCATCCATTTATTTGTTCATGTTGATTGTTCCCCCCTGGTCCTGGGGATTTGCAAGATGAGTCTCAAACATTTTGCAGTGCTAGAAGTAAGAAAATACTAAAAATCCGGAAGGATAGAGGCTTGGCAGAAGGATCCAAGAACTACCTGAAAGAGCACCCACTGTGTAAAGGTGGAACAACTTGATAGCAAAATAATGTCTTGGCTTATAGCCCAAAGTGTAAAGTAATTATCCCTACGTCCATACTGATTGAATAAGTGCCCCTACTAATTTATTTATCGCATGTAGAAGAATTACAAGTAATATATGCAGTTACTTCTCTCCCTGAAGAATGTGGAACTTAACTTCTCACCCTTTGGATGTGGGCTGTACTTAGTGATTAAAAGGAGTGAGTATTTGTGTAGATTCTATTTAAGATTAAATAAATCAAGGACCAAGATATTTTCATGGAATATAGCATTAAAGGATATTGGTGATATCAGTGGTAGATTTTTTGGCTATTAAAGTATATGACTAACTATGGGCAACTTATTTATGACAAGCCAAGAGCATACAATGGAGCAAGGGCAGTCTTTTCAATAAATGGTGTTGGGAAACTGGACAGCTATAAGCAAAAGAATGAAGCTAGATCACTATTTAACAGCATATACAAACAATAATTCAAACGAGTTTAAGACTTGGATGTAAAATTTGAAACCATAAAGTACATAGAGGGAAAAAACCATAAGTGATATACTCCTTGATATTGACTTAAGAGATGTCTTTGGGAACTTGACTCAATTATCAAGGGAAATAAAAGCCAACATAAACAAATGGAACTATATTAAGGTAAAATGCTTTGCACAATGAAAGTATCGTCAAAATGAAAAGATACCCAACTTTATGGGAGAAAATATGTGCACATCATACATCCAACAGGGGATTAGTAGCCAAAATATATAAAGAACTCATAAAACTCAACAAATAATCCACTAAAAATGACCAGAAGATCTTAATAGACACTTCTCCAAAGAAGATGTACAAATGACCAATAAGCACGTGTAAAGATGTTACACTTGTTTTGTTATTAGGGAAGTGCAAATCAAAACAATAAGATATCATCCAAACCTGTAAGAATGTCTATTATCCAAAAGACTCTGGCAACAAATGTTGGTGAGGATGTGGAGAAAAGGGAACCCTTATCCAGCACTGGTCAGAGTATAAATTGTTGCAACCAACATGGAAAGCAGTATGGAGATGCCTCAGAAATTTAGAATGGAAATTCCATATGATTCCATCATCTCACTGCTGGGTATTAACCCTAAAAATACTAATTTAAAGAGATATATGCACTCCCATGTTTTTTGCAGTGTATTATTTTCAATAGGCAAGACTTGAAAACCTAAACGCCCACTAACACGTGAATGGATAAAGTTGTATTTATACACAGTGGAATTCTACTGAACTTTTTTAAAAAAAAGATGAAATCCTGCCATTTGCAGTAATGAAAGGACCTAAAGGAAGTATGTTTAGTGAAATAAGACAGGAGAAAGACAAACACTGGTGGTTTCACTCATATGTAGTATATAGAATAAACAAGCAAATGAACTAAATCAAACAAAAAAGTTTACTTTATAAGATAAAATTAGTGGTTACCAGAAGGGAAGGGGTAGGAGAGTAAGCAAATAGGTAAAAGGGATCAATTATATGGTTTTGGGTAGAATTGTGCTGTTGATGGTAAGCTTACTGTATTTTATACAGATACCGATTTTAAGATGATACATTCCTTAAACCTATATCATATTATGATGCGATGTTCATTCATTAAAATTTAAAAGAAGTACATGACTAACCAATCGTTTAGAGTATTTATTGTATATGTTCTTATTAGAATATTTAACCACAAACTGATAGCTATTTAGTGTCTATCAAAGCTCACTTAAAATTCCACATATAAGAGGATCATCTAATGATTCTCTTAATTATATAGTCATTTAGTTTCTTCTCTTCAGAGAGCAGAAGTATCAAGACATGTCATCTCAGTCTCCTCTGACATGAAAATGCTTGTACTGAGTTCCGATTTAATGATATTTCATTTGTTTGTGTAGACCGTCTCTGAGAAACATCATTTAATAATATGTGTTTTCTAATTTTTTTGACAGTGTGGTCATCTGGGTTCATTGTTCTATATACAAGTGCATAGAGTCTGTTTCAGCTATTACTATAACAGGTCACACCAAAACCTAGTTACTTAAAACAACAGTAGTTTATCATTTTTACCATTCTGTGGGTCAGGAAATCAGACAGGACTTGGCTAAGGGATTCTTCTTATGTGGTAGCATCTGGGATCTGAGCTGTTAGCATGTCTGGGCTGTGTAGTCTAAGAAGGGTTCATGCACACGTTTGGCACCCCGCTTGCCTCCACATGGCCTCTCCATAGCATGGCAATTTCAGGGTAGTCTGATTGCTTATATGGCTTCTGGTTTCCAGTCCTTCTGCTCTCTATTCAGAACATCACTTTCACTACATCATTTTGGTCAAAACAAATTACAAGGCCAGCCTAGATTCAAGGAGCTGTTACGTAGGCCCTACCTACTGATGGGTAGAGTGACGTGAGCACACCGGGGAGGAAGGGGTTGATGGCAGCCATCTCAGAGTATCTACATAATTTTATTGTGGTTACTGTATTTTGTCATGAATAATCTGGTGATGTGTATAATGTGCACCCATGTTTTTGGCCCGGACTTTCAGGAAAAAAAGCTTTGGTTTTAATTCAGATTTTTATTTGTTTATATTTAGGTACTTGTTTTTTGTATTATAAGGCAATCTGAGCATTTGTTTTTTTTACATATTACGTTATAAGAAATGTACGAAACACAAGAGCACAGACACAAGGTACAAAAAGCTTTTCTTCCTGCTGCCTCCAGACTCTGATGACACTGTGGGGAGGTCCACTGTGTCTCAGGGCAGCCCTGTGGCTATGCTCATTAGCATGTTTAATCACTGTGTGCTTAAAGCTTGCAGCATCTGTATTTCTGTAAAAATATCAGCTGGATTTCTAGTTCCCGCCTAAAGTGTATGAAGAGAAATGTCACGCTTTTCGCATTATGATGATAAAGCCGGCATCGCCTGTCTCATCAAGTCAGTCACTCTTTGGACAACCATAGTTGCTCTTCGTTTTGTTGAATCATTGGCTGAAACTGCTTTCGTTGCAAGTTCATCTTAAGTTCAACAAAACCGATGATTGTATTCCAGGGTATTATTTTGCATACGGGTATCGTTATTGATTCTAGAGTTATACTTTTAAATTATAAGCATAAATAAAAGCATTAAAAACATTTACATAGATATGAAATTAGTATTACCCATAGATAATGCACATCCTTATATTTCCCTCAGATTTGTGCAAAAAAAGTGTTATAGGAGGCAAAATATGGTTTCCACTTTACCTTGTATTTTGACTTGTTTGTAACCCATGCAAGGCATCTAAGAAGTTGGATTATAAATAGTAATTAAAATTATTGGCGTGCCCTGGTGGAGCAGTGGTTAGGTCAGTTGCTTCTGAAGGAGCAAACCACATACCCCTGGGTTCAAGTCCCTCTTGTGTGTGGGGGTGTCAGGAGGTGGGAACAAACAGTATAAACAAACTCAAATAAAATAATATGCTTTTTCCACTTCTCTCTTCCTGCCTGCTTGCCTTCATTCCTGCCTGCACCTTTCCTTTAAAAAAAAAAAAAAAAAATTACCTTTAATGCAAAGGATCCTAGCTAGGCTGCTTGTTAGAGCTTTCATTTTTGGATTGGCCGAATATTTTGCCCATTATTTTTATTGGACTGTTTTCTTACTGTATTAAAGAGTTCTTTATTTTTTTCTTTATCATGTATTTGTTTTGTAAATATTTCCCCCAGGTTTGGGGGATATCTTTGTATATGTGTGTATATATTTTTATTTTTTTTTAAGTGTGAAGTAATTTAGTATTGGTTTTAGAAATAGAAAACAATTTTATCATTAGTTAACTATACTTTTACATTTGCTTTTTTGAGGAGCTGCAAGGGAATATGGACAGCAGTGCACGTGGAAGTACCTGGCATGGAATTGAGCTTCCTGCCAAACATATATCTGACATAACTGTATAAGGCAAATTTCATGGATGAACAGTCTCTTTTTAAAGTAAGTTTAAGCAAGAGTAAAACCTAACGATGAACCTTTTAAAGTTGCCCTAATATTTCTCCACTGTGTAAAGGTTCCAACATATTAGACAAAGATACCTTTCTAACACAGTGTTAATTTCTCTGGAGACAACTATATAATCCTTTAAACTTATGTAAGCATGTATTTATATATATGTATACATATATGTACATATGTATATATATATATGAATACATATATATATCAGATTGAGGTTTCTGCAGCTCCCATATGTCTCTTTTGAGGGAAAACCCAAATGCATTGACAACAACTTAATTGCAGCTTTAAAACAATTGGCTTTCTTACCAATCTTACAATGTACTTAGAAATAAACTCTCATCTGTTAAGCAATGAACTCAAATCAGGTCAAGCACAAGAACAGCTACTCCCTTCACTCACTTGTGTCACCTTAGACTTTTTCCTATACCTCATGTTAGCCCGGGCAAATTTGGTCATCTAGAAAGACTGTTCACCCTCCAGCATCTATTAAAAGTACTTCTTATTCCTAATGAGAAGAGTGGTAGTTTTCTTCCTGAGGGAGGACAGAAGAGGGAAACAAATACTTGTTAAGTATTTGCTGAGAGTTACCCTACGTATTTCACATGCAGTATCTTAGTAACTTCATGACATGTTTTTGTATTTTTATAGCACTGTCTTTTGAAGAGCAGAAGTATAAAATATTCTTTCAATGCCATGTATCTTAATTCTGTATGGTTTGTGCTTTTTAGGCTTATTTAAAAACTATTTGCCTAATTCACATTGGCAAACTACAGCTGATTCAGCCTGTAGTTTGTTTTTCTAGATAAAATGTTAAGTAACGTGGACATACTCATTTACTTAAATATTGTCTCTGATTGTTTTCATGCTGCAGTGACAGAGTTGAGTATTTGAAACAGACTGTATAGCCCACAGATCTGAAATATTTGTTATCGGGCCCTTTGCAACCCCTGACTTGGCTTCTAAATTTTCTCTTTCGTTTTCCTATAGAAGTTTTACAGTTTCACATTCTTTAATATTTAGGTCCATCAAATTTCATATAAGATGTAAAGTATGGATTGAGGTTATTTATTTATTTTTGGTATGGGTTGTCAATTGTTGCAGCACCATTTGTGTTACAAAGACAATTCTTTTCCATTGAATTACCCTGAGGCTTTTGTTGAAAATCAGTTGACTGTAAATATGTACATGTTTTTCTGTACTGTATCTTCTATTCCACTGATTTGTATATTTTTCCTTATGCTGAATTTAAATGTCTTGTAGCTATAGCTTTATAGAAAGTCTCAAAATCAAGTAATGTTAATTTTCCAACTTAGTTCTTTTTCAAATTTGTTTTGGGTATTCTCAGTTCTTTGCATTTTTATATACTTTTTAGAATCAACTAGTCAGTTTTTACAAAACTGCCTATTGGAATTTATGATCAACCTATAAAATAATTTGAGGAGAATTGATATTTTAACAGTTGATTGAGCTGTTCTTTGAAAATAGGATATTTATGTATTGAGGCCTTTGATTGCTCATTTGTTGTTTTATATTTTTGAACACACAAAGCTTCCACTTGTTTTCTTATATTTATCCTAAATGTTTCTTTTATGATCTTAATTTAATTGCTATTGTTTTGTGAACTGATTTCTAATTATTACTATCATATAGAAATATAAGTGAATTTTGTGTATTGACAGTATGTCTTGCAATTTTGTAAAATTTGCTTTTATTAGTTTTAGTAGTAAACTGTGATTTTCTGTATAAACAATCCTGTCTCTTGTAGAAAAAGAGAGATGATTTTTCTTTTATCTCTAGATGATTTTCTTTCTTGTTCTTAATTTTTTTACTGGCAGTATAGTACGTTGATAGGAATTTGAGATCTCAGAGATGTTCTCTGCCTTGCTCTTGATTTTAGAGGGAAGCATTTAATCTTTCAGGGTAGATTCATGTCCTAGGCTGAATCTTTTCTTCTGTTTCTAGTGTTTGAGACTTTTGATTCATGAATGGCTGGATTTTTTTTTTTTTTCTCACCTTGCCCAACACCCCCTCACCCCCTTTTTTTTTGGTGCATCTTGTTAAGATGCTCTTTTGTGTTTTGGTTCATTGATAGATTTTTTTTTCATATGTTAAACTAATAATGCATTTCTGAAATAAGTGCTATTTGGTCAAGATATATATCCCTTTTCATATTGCTGCATTCATTTTTCTAATATTTGGTTAAGATATTTTATCACTGACGCACCCTGCTGAGTAGCAGTTTGGTCAGCGCCTTTGGCTGTCACAGTCTACATTAGATCCCAGGGAACTGGGTTCATGTCCCAGGCAGGCGAGGGTGGGGCTGGGGTGTGAACCACTAACATGAACAACTGAATAAAATAAACAATAAAATGCGTTTTCCTCCAATCTCTTCCTCCCGCAGATTGCCTTCATTCCTGTCTGCACCTTGCCTTTAAAAAAAAAAAATGATGTTTTTGTTTTTTTGTCTATATTCTTGAAAGAATATTGGTCTGTAGTTTACTTTTCCTAAACATTTTTTTATCTGATTTTCTTTTTCTTTCTTTTTTAAAGGAAAGGTGCAGGCAGGAATGAAGGTGAGCAGGCAGGCAGGAAGAGAGAGGAGGAATAAGCATTCCATTTTATTTTCATTTCAGTTGTTTACACTGGTTGCTTCCCACCACTCAGGACTTTAACTCAGGGGTATGTGGCCTTCTGCTCCTTCAGAAGTGATTGACTAACTGCTAACCCATCAGGGTGAGCCATTATGTCTGATTTTCTCTCAGAGTAATGCAGTCCTCATAAAATGAATTTGGAAGTATCTTCTCTTTATTTCTGGAAGAATTTATGTAATGTTGGCACAGTTTCCTCCTTAGATGTTTAGTAAAATTTACCAAGAACGCTGATTGTCATAAAACTTTCTTCATATGGAAGGTTTAAAATTAAATTCCATAATATATAAAGAACTATTCTTGTTATTTAATTTCTTGAGTGAACTTGGTAGTTTTTCTTCAAACTTTCGAGAAATTGGTATGTTTTACCAAAATTGAAGAATTTGTTTCCACGATGTTATTAAAATATTATTTTTAAAAATATATCCGTAAGATTTCAAATGATGAGTTGGAAGTCTGGTCCATCGGAGTATCACCAGTCATGTGGTAGTGGGGTGAGTGGTTGTTCAGGCTGGCTTGCTGATTGTAGGACTGTGGAGGGGACATGTTCAGCATTGCTAACCTGGGACAATCCCCATCAAACCATGCTGTATGGTAACCCTCCAGATACAGGTAATTTGTGACTTCTCTTCCTTTTATTTATTTATTTTTTTGGTTATCATAATCTCTTTTTCAGTTTTCTTTGCATGGATACTTAGAGTATTGATTTAAAATGTTTCTCATTTCCTAATATAAGCATTTTATGCTCTGTTCTTCTCTCATAAGAACTGTTGTAGTGGTGTCCCACAAATCTTGATGCGTTTTGCTTTTCATTTAATTAAAATATTAATCTTTGACCCTTGTGGGTATATAGAAGTATGTTACTTAGTTTTTAACCTTTAATAATTTATATTCTTTCAGTTATTGATTCTAATTTGTTTCAAAGTTTTTAATTCTTTTGACTATCTTGAGGTTCCTTTTATGCCTCAGATATGGCCTTTGCATGTTATCTTAAAAGAAGTGAATATTCTGTTCTCAATGTGTCCAATTATGTCAAGTCAGTTGATAGTGTTTTCAAGTTATCTATATCTTAATGCTTTTCTGCCTTGCTTTATGATTAATAATGGAAGTCTTAATATCTATAGCTGTAATTGTGGATTTATTCAGTCACTTACAACTATATCAGTCTTCGTTTCATTTATTTTGAAGTTGTGCTAAGTGCCAACACTTTTTTTTTTTTAACGAGAAAGGCAGGAATGAAGGCAGACAGGCAATCAGGCAGGTGAGAGGAGGAAGAAATGTTTTTATTTATTTGTTCATTTATGGTTGTTCCCCCGGGCCTGCGTCCTGAAACTAGTCTCTGGACTGTGTGTGGTCTACACCCCAGATATTGATTTAGCACCTGAGCACCAGCGTGTACCAAGTGGGAACACATTTAGCATTCCTATGTCTTCTTTATGAATCCTTTGTCATTACGTAGTATCCCTTTCTCACTTGTAATATTTCTTATTCTGAATTCTTCTCTGTCATATTAATATAGCCATTCTCTCTTTTCTCTCCATCCTTTAACTTTCAGCCTATATTTTTGTATTTAAAGTAAATTTATGGGTATCATATTACTTGATTTTTTTAAATTTGATTTGATAATGTCTTGGACAGGAATATCCTATCTCTTCCTAATGGTATTGGTGTAGGATCCTTTGCCAAAAACTTCCCAGCCTCCCCTCCCACAAAGTGTGAGAGCTGTTTTTTGTTTTTGCCTCTACTCTCTTGTAGCAACAGTGTTTCTTTGTGTCTGGGGATTATTTCCTCACCTTCTCCAGGATCAGTGACATTTTGTCTCCATTTCCCTTTGAGGCAATGAATTTTTGCCAGGACGGGGGGTAAGAGGTTGTTCACTTTTTCCCCTAGCAGCTGTAGGCTTTTGCTTTATAAGGGAGAGAGTTTCAGCTTGTCTTTGTCACCGCCTGCCTGCTCACCTGCCTCCATGATGCAGGGCTCCCTCAGGTTTCCCTTCCCACTTGGAGTCATTCTGTGAGCACTTGACTGAGGTACGCAGGAGAACTTGCAAATGAGTATAAACTCTCCTTGTTCCTGGATTCTCCACCTGATTCTAAAGGATACGTTACTCTACACTTTGTTATTAAGAGTTTCTGAAGATCTTAGTTGATTTTTTTTCTTTAATACTTACATGGTGGCCACTTCCTTTTCTCTGACTTACCAGAGGTAAAATAGTTTATATTGTCTCTCTTTGGAAGCATGTGTTCCTTTTTGGAATTAAGTTTATGTTGTTGTCCTGTGACCTCAACTCTTTATTAAGCTTAAGAGTAGTTTTGATTTTGTAGGGCTGGCTTTTTCTCATTAGGTTGGGCATGACATTCTTTTTTGGCTTCTGCATTTTATGTTGAAATGGAATGACTAAATTTTGGACAAGTATGCTGTTTTAAACTTCTGTGTATTCAGCTCTCTAATGTTTTCTCTTGACCTTCCTCTGCTTCTTGAGCACTTTGTCACTCAGGATTGAACCCAAGATGCTGAAGCCTTTCCTGATCCACTAAGCAGAGTGGAACATTTCTTGATTCTTCTACAGCTGTCTCATTTTTGTAGGCCCATTGACAACCATCAGGGAGTTGGGTTTTCAGAGTTTTGAAGCCTCTTATCCTGAGAACTATCCTTATGCTTTCAGAGTTTATGGCTATAATGGTTGGTAGATTTTTAGAATCATAGAGTAAGCTTATGATAAAAGATAAAATGATGTCCAGTAAATTCTCACTTAATGTTTCGTTACATGAACTAGTATATAGTCACATATGAAATAGGAAAATTTCAGAATAATGAAGAAGCATATCCTAACATGGAAAATATGCAAGAATACTGAGTGAAATAAAAGTAAGGTCAAAACTGAACATTTGTGTAAGACCAGAGAGCTAAGAACCTTTGCAGTTGTGTGCTTGTGTAAGGTTCACTGACGGCATATAGAAGAAATGAGTAAATGGAGTGACCGATAGAGCAGACAGGGCAACGCAGGGTGATGTGGATTACGTAGGAAAGAGACTTCTTAGATGTATTTTTCTTTTTATATTATTTCGATTGTTGAGTCATGTGAATGTAGAATGTTCTTAAAAATTAAATGAAAAATAACAAACAAAACTAACTTTAAAGACAACAGGAAGATCTAAAGATTACTTTAGGACTGATCAAAATGTTGGTATATGAAATAAAAATTGTGTGTGAGATTCCTTTATTTTAGCAAACTAGATTTCGCCAATGAAAAAGTAAATGTAAAGCATAAAAAATTGCAAATAACAAGGTTTTGTGACAGGCTGCAGATGAATACTAGAGTCTACTCTCAGCAGAGGAGCCAGAAGCTATACAGTCACGTATTGCTGGGTGGTGAGGGCACAGCGTGTCATGAGGTAATTGTGTCACTGTACTGACTTCACAGAGTGCAGCCACACACCTAGTGGTATAGCTTACTGTACACGTGGGCTCTATTTTATAGCCTGTCGGGACCACTTCTGTATTTGTGGTCCATCATTGAATGAAGATCATTAAGCAACACACAGCTGTAGTATGGATGATCACTCAAAGCATTAAGGAGCATGGTGTGTAGGCAGCAGTTCTAACAAAAATACACGACACTCAAAGTGCATGAGGAAACTATTTCTTTTTTATTATCTTTTTTATTATTATTATTATTTTTTTACCCTTGGCCCCGGGTCTCCAAACCTGATGCTTGGGCTTTTTCATGGCCTTTTCCTAGCCACCGGAGCCACAGGAGCCACAGGGGTATGCCGTTTTCTTTCTTTCTTTTTTTTTTTTTAAAGATTTACTTATTTGTTTAGAGAGAGGAAGCAGTCAGGAAGGCAAGTAGGCAGATAGACAGGGAGAGAGGGGAAGAAGGCTTTATCCATTTAGTTGTTCATGTTGGCTATGCATACTACACGCCCTCCTGCCCCCCAACGCCTCCACACTGCCCCCGCAACTCCATCTTGGTCTGTGAACTTTGGTCCTTGGGCTTTGCATGGACTAAGCCATCTGGAGCCATAGACCTTAACTGCTGAGTTACCAGGGTGTGTCATATTTCTTACTCATGGAATCAGCATGCATATCCTTGGAAACTGATAAAATGTACTTAACTATTATCAGGAAGGTTTCACAAAATAAATATATAAAAAAAACAAACATTACATTACTTACAAAGATTATAGCCTAGAAGTCTATCTTATTGTAGACAAACATGAAAATATAAGAAGAAACTTTCTAAACCAAAGGACAGTCATAGTTAACTTAGAATTGCAGAGAAACTGATTCATAGTTTGGAATACAGTTCAGTTAAGAATCAAATCTCATTCCATATACCATTGGGAATGACGTATTCAAATAATGAGTCCACAGAAAAGTGGAAGGATATCTGCTGTTATTGAAGGGGGAGAAATTTCTAAGCCAAGAAATAAGAAATAGAAAAAGCAGTGATGGACACATCTAAACATCAAAAAGTAAAAACTTCAGTACACCCTGGTGGCTTGGTAGTTAATGCTGCCAGTTGTAGTCTACATACATCCCTAGGACCTAGGTTAGCAAAACCTGGGCCTGGGGTGGATGTGTGACAACTAAGATGAACAACTAAATAAAAAGTAAGTAAGTACTTCTTTTTCCTCTCTCTGCCTGCTTGCCTACTTGCCTTCATTCCTGCCTTCACTGTTTCTTTAAAAAAAAAAAAAAAAAAAAAAAAAGTAAAATCATATATTAAACTCTAGGGATAGTCTGAGAAAATGCTGATAAGTGAAAGTAATTGTATTTTCATAATACAAGCCACCTGTATAAACAATTAAGGAAAACAGGAAGAAACCTTTCTTCATTCCAGGCTCCTGGAAGAGGATGCTAGTAACAGTTTGGAAGTTTGAGAAGAGGAAAAAAAAAAAAAAAGGCAGTGTGAGTTACATTATTAACATGTAAAACCGTTAGTGGATAGCATGGACTGTCTAACTGAATTTGAAAATCTTAATATAACAGAATCAGTCCACATGTTGTATGATTTTTATCTAGCAGAATTGATTAATTGACCCAAGATTAGGAATCCCAGGGTGGTGAAGTGGAAAGAAGAAAGTAAAGTACTAGGTAGATTGGTATTTCAGGTGACAGCCAAGATCTTGAGGCAAGTGCTCATAGCAGCTGGAGAGATGGGAGAGAATAGGCAGTGCTTCAGAGGGGTTGAGTCCTGACCTAGGTTTGAAAAAATGGGAGTGGAATTTGAACCACAGAGAAGAGGGTAGACAGTCAGATGACAAGAGCCTGAGGGAAGAAGGGGATTACTTGTGAGTTAAGTGGAAATGTCTAATGCCTTTGTCTTCATTCTAGAGGGTTCTTTTCAAGAGCCACATTTAGCCATGTGGATGAAAGGAGTTTTCAGTGATTAGGATGAGGGTTTAGAGGTGATTTATTTTACTATAGAACAGGGGTTTCCTGAGAAAGGTTGGAAGGAAGGACAGCAGTGAGGGAACACTTGTGGTGGGTGAGAAAGCGTAGAGAGCACTGTGGGCATGAAAATTGGAGAGTAGTTAAGTCTGAATGGCTTGTGTTTTGAATAGAGCCTAAGAGTGGCAGGGTTGGGACCTACAGATAGAATTAACTAGCAAGATTACTGAATTGACCTGTAGTATAATAATTGTCTCTGGAGCCTGGTTCAGTTTCTTTGTGATCCAAAGGGAATATTAATAAAAAACTTAACCTTGGGTGGTAAAACCTAAAGCAATTGGCTTTAACTTTAAATAATAAAAGTAAGTAGGGCTAACATTTCTTAAGAATTCTCTGATATCCATAAAGTCTCCACTATTTGGAGTTAGTTTTAAAGTAGGAAGGTATAGAGCACTACCATTAGTTTACTAAAATCTCATTTGTAATAACCCACTACCCATGACCATGACCCAGGAATAAATGGTAGCTCTCGTATTGGGTACTTCTTTATCATTGCAGTATCTACTACTATTCCATTATACTTAGAGCTGTGTACTGAGGCCAACTCTTAAGTTGTGACTTAGACAACTCTGATGAGTGAGCCAATAGTGACAGATCCCTTGCCTGGTAATAAGCTCAATTTGGTGCTTACCTCTTTTGAGGATCTGAATGATCTGAACAATTTTAAAGCAAGTAACTAATTGCCTCCTTTCAATTTTATGTGTTTATTATATGAGTAATCTTTCTGTTCATTGTTTTAAAATGTTACTCAAGACTGAGAATTAGCATTTTTTTAGACAACTAAAGCATCTGTAGAAGATTCTTTATGTGCTTACAGGGAAAGACTGATGTGTCACCGTATCTAAAACCTGTAGTATTTCAGTGAACTAAATGTTTCTTCTGTCTCCTGTTTTAGATCTATCCATTCTAATGGAAATGTAACTGGAACTGACTGATGATAAAATCAAGGACCATCAGGCAAGATCATGCAGTAGGAATCTTTACTTCCAAATGAAGGTACCAGCATTCAGAATTTCTGTTTATTCTAAATATTTGTGACAGTTTTACTTTAATTTGACTTGTTGGCAGTTATTTTATATTGTGACTTCTGTATATAGATTTCCTAAGTTTAAAAGTTTTTAAACTAACTTATGTTAGTTTGGTTAGTTTTTAGAGAATTCATATCCTCTCCTCCTGACCCCCCCTAAGATCGAGAAAAGATCCAGATTATGGAGGGAGGTAATCTTTTTAATTAGGAAAGCATGTCAGTTATAAGAAATATACTGAATACAGATTAAGACCCAGTAAACTATGTTAGGAGAACTGGCCAAAAAAATATTAATGTTATAAATTTTTTGTTCATGTCATGACCCTGTGAGATTAGCAGCTAAATTCAACACTCTTGATAGTCTGCCCACGTGATACTAGAGAATTTAACAGTTGTCCTTTCTGTTGATTTGAAACCTCTCTTTTCTTCTAAATTTATTGTTAAAGAGTTCTCATTCACCAAGAAATGTCACTTTTACTCCTTGTAGAATGTCCTGGAGGGCTGTTGGGATCTAACAGGTTGATTTCACTTGAATGAGAAAAGCAAGAAGATACATAATTAGGTAATCAAGGAACACTTCCAAGTCATAGATCCCCATTTTAAAGCCTTCATAAGATGTTGGAAACAATCAAAAATATCAACAGAGGACATGCCCTGGTGGTCTGGTGGTCTAGTATACCCTGGAAGCAGTCCCCCATACATTCCAAAGTCCCAAGTTCAAGATCAGGGGCCCAAGACTGGGGAAACAACCAATGTGGACAACTAAATAAAAATAAAGTACTTCTTCCTCCTCCCCCTGCCTGGCTACTCACCTTCATTCCTGCCTGTACCCTTCCCTTAACAACCACCCCCCACCCCTCCACCAGAAAACAAATGTAGTGTGCTCTATTTTTCTAAAATACATTTCAAATAGTATAGTTAGATGTTTGTTTAAAAAATTTTTTTTTCAGCTAGGCAGAAAGTATGGAAGGATAATTATCTTAGGGGATAGGTCAGTGTTGGTTAGTTCTCTGTATATGTTACAGAGGTTTGTAAATTAGTGTTGCTAGACTATAAAGAATGTAAAAAATCTGAAAAAATGCATCACTTAATACTAGGATTGTTGATTTCATTTTGTTATGTTTTGGAAGAATAATAGGTACAGCAAGAATTTATAAAATGGTAACAATTCATGTTATTGGAACACTTCATGGCTCAGGTTGATAAGCCCTCGCCTAGGGTTTAGACCATGTAAAAGGGAACAACCAAAACAAATAAACAAGTAAAAGTGCTTCCTTATCCTCTTCCTTCAAAATGCTTTTCTTCTCCTTTCCGCTCTTTATTTGAAAAAAATAAATAAATAAATCCTGGTATTGGAAAATTCTAAGAAAGCCTCAGTTGAAATAAATGAATTACCTACTAAAAGGGGGCAATATAATTGAACACTTTTTTTTTTTTTTTTTTTTGCCAAAAAAAAAGTTACCTCGAATAAAACAGCAGATCAAAAAATTGGGTTACTTTTATGAGAAGTTTTAACACTTCTCTGGATGGTGTGTGCCCTGGTGGAACACCAGTTGGGTCAGTCAGTGGTCTCTGAAGGACACAGGCCATATAGCCCTAGGTTCAAGTCCTGACCTGGGGGGAACAACCCGTGTAAACAACTAAATGAAAAAATAAAGTGCTGCTTCCTCCGCTCTCTCCCTGCCTACTCACCTACTACTGCCTTCAGTCCTGCCTGGACCTTTCCTTAACAAAAACGACAACTTCTCTGGCAGCTGGCAGTTGTATTATACTTCTCTAAAATTTTTTGGCTTTAATGAAATAAGTGATAATGCTGAGTAAATATATACTTTGTCTAATAACTTTTCTATGTTATTTTAGCTATTTTTCCTTCTTACTTTTATTTATCAACAGTATCCGAATGTCAGGCTTTGCAAAGAATGAGTCTAAATATGTGGAAGAATGTAACTTCATGATGAATGAAGTTGCAAGACACCTTTCACTCGGTCTTTACTCTGGGCTAGTGAGCCTAAATACTCTCACCAGCAGACTACTTAAAAATCATAGTTTAGAACCTTTTATAAGTAATATAGTTAAATTCTATATTCAGATCTCAACAAAAGTTAAGATTAGGGAGTAGAAAGTTCTGATCAATTGAATTTGCTGACTAATTGGTTGTGATTGTTACTATTTATGGTTTTACTTGTAAAGTGCCATAGAGCCAAATTAGGTTCCCTAAATCTTTAAATTAGGGATTTCTTATTCCTCAGTTTCTTATATTTCCCACTCTTACGGGATGATATCCCTATTAATGTTAGTCATTTTACCTTTTGGAAATAAAAGTGAAAATTTAGCAATTCTTTCCTCAGAAGTTTTATATATTTTGATATATTATAATTTTTATAATTAAAATCTTCACATTTTGAGATTATGGAATTTGGGGGTTTTGGAGGAGGATTAAAACAAAACAAAATCAGTACATGAGTTGGCCCTAGAACATTTATAAGATTTTAGTTTGGTTTACAGTTTGCAGTAAGTAAATGTAAAAATATTTTATATTAAAAACTTTAAAAAATATATTACTTTTGCTCATTTGAAAATAGATTTCAGCAAGGTATGTTAAGGGAATAGATACTCCCTTGGTATAGTTTTCTCTGTGGTGTGATGGAAAGAGCACAAACTTTGGGTTCTTCTACTTTCATGCTACCTTGGAGTAATTGCATTAAAATTTCTACCTTAGTTTCCTTTTTAGTAATAATTTTAGACTCATGATAAAAATGAATTAAATGTATAAAATTATATAAAATAATGATATTCAGAGAGAGGTTAATGAATAATTGTGCTAAAGACAGAGAAGACCACACTGCTAAAGTATCATTCACAGTTATCCTTCTCATAGCAAAAAAAGCAGGTCAGTTCACTAGTACTGAGAAGCTTGTAAAACCAGTTTCTAAGTTAATGACAAATATTATGCTTGGAGAGAAAGTAAAATGAGCTTTTGGCAAAAATTCCTTATCAAAGCCATACCATCTGGAAAAGCAGTTACTTGTCAGGTAGTTTGTTTTTCAGTAGGATGAAAGCCCTCACGTGCAGAGACATACCAATGTGGATGTGTGACTGCTTATCACTGAGAAAACCACTCCACAGCATAAGGCTTTTGTCGTTATTTTGTTTTATTGTTGTCATTGGTCTTTGGTTGTTTTTCTCAGCCATTGTTGCCTGGAAAAGTTGCTTTGGTTCTTGTGATCAAAACCCAACTACTTAGCTGCAGGGAGTGGGGCACTTGGTTTTATGAGTAGAAGAGATTGCACCAGGTTATTAACTCATGTCTTGCTATTTTTTGGAGAGAGAATTGATGTTCAGTACTGTGATTCTGATTGTGATTTAATGTTGAAGAAAATAATATAAATTGTACATGTAAGTGATTGTTAGCTACTTAAATCCATGTTTTTCCAATTTTGTGGAGAAATGGCCAGCAATTATAGGATTCCTCTTTTCCGTAATGGTGCATGCTAACTGCGTAGCACAAGTTTTACATGCTTGTTCTTTTTTTCTTGTAAAATAAGCTAAATAGATTTTTATTACTAATAATACCGATTTTATGATTTCAAGGAGGCATAACTTAGCAAATACATTTAGTATTTTAATTAGTGAGAATTACAACTTCATATTCACAGTATTATGTGTTTTAATCAGATATTAGGATTTTATAAACATCTGAATTTTGGTACAAAATAGTGCAACTTAGAGTTTGTTTTCCAATACTTGATATTATTATAATAGATTTGCCCATTTGTTAAAGAAAAAACAGTGTATTTTTGAAATTCGCATATTTAAGACTGATCCAAATTTTGAAATAGAACATGAAGAATACTTTCCAAAGCAAAAATGAGAGCAGAAAACCTTTTTTGCTCCAGTCTCTCAAATTGAAGCATCTACATTCTAGTTTGAGTGGGATATGCCTTTCTTTTTTAAAGCATTCATTGGACTGCTGAAAGAAGACTTCAGTGAAAAATTTCGCTGTATTTCTTGGTTCATGTTCAGTCATATTATCCAGGATGTGTAGTGCATCTGATTTTATATTAAGAAGTAGATTTTAATTTAGTAGAAATAGTAAGAGAGATACTAATGGATATGGAAAATGACATGGCTAAAGCTGACCAGACCTGGAGACTTCTTACAAGGAAGTTACCATACACTAATGGGGTTGTGGCACACAGCTGAATGCCTCATTGAATGTGCTCTGACTGGCCAAGATGAGGCAGTATGAGCATCAGTGAGTATAACTGCAGTATAATCAGTCACATCAAATATGCTTAAATTCATGAGTTGATAATGATACTTGAAAGGCTCATTAGTTTTCTTTAGATTCTGCTAAGGAACCAACTCTACCTGAAAGGTAACCATGTAGTTGATGAGGGGAAGTTTCTTTTCTCAGGAGTATTCTAGTTCATAAATGAAGGGGGGCTATATATAGAACATCACCATTTTGTAAAGAATTTCTGGCCCTCAGCTAAGATCAGTGGCTACTAACATCACAGGGAGACATAACCAGACATTAAGTTTCTTTCACTCAAACTTTAGAACATCACCTTTGAAATAAACTTTCCAGAAGCTTAATACTAAACCTGAATCTGATTAAGCTTCCTAGTTCTAAAGACAAGTTTACAGAAGAAAGGAAAACAACATAATATGGAGATGCAGCCAGCAAAATCTAGGCTAGAGTGAAGTCCTTGGAATATGGGCCTTGGTTATTTAACAAATAAATTATAAGGAACAGAAAAAGAGAAATGAAGGAAGAGAATGTCTGGATTTTATTTGGGTCCAGATTTGAATAAGTAAGTTTGTAAAATCAGGGAGATTTGAACATTAAATATTTGATATTAAGAAATAATTGTTATTAGTGTGATAACAGTTATATTTAAAAAGAATTCTTATCTTTTAGAGATACATATTAAAATGTTGATGGATACAAGGGTACATTGAGATATCTGCTTATTATTATCTATAGTAGAGGTGAAAAACTGGGTGGGGGTGAAACAGAATTGCCATTTGCCACACTTTGTTCTAACTACTTAGCATATATTAACCCAGAATATCCTTGCAAGAGCTCAAATGAAGTAGAGGTTAACTTGCCAAAGCTTACCTAGCTGGTATGCAGTTGCACTGGGATTCAAATCCAGACATGATAGCCCTAGCTTCTGTAGTTTTTACATCTTTCCATATAAAGTTTAATTAATAATCCCCCTGTACTCTAATCCTTGCAACTTTTTTTTTGGTCTTAGTGTGTGGTAATTTTTTTTTTAAAGGCAACGTGTAGGCAGGAATGAAGGTGAGTAGGCAGGCAGACAGGCAGAGTGAGGAGAAAGAAGCATTTATTTTTAATTCAACTTGGTTGTTGCTCTGGCCCCAGGTCTCAAACCTGGGTCCTTCAGATGTGTGTGTACTATGTCCAGTGACCTTATCCACTAGGCCACCAGGGTACCCCTTTATTGGTTAAAATTTTTTAGAATAGTATTCATTTGTAATTTTGATTTTGAAATCTAGTGCCCAGTTGAATTTTACTCCTTTACATGTACAAGATACTTGTTGAAAGATTAAGAATAAACTTGGTGTATAGCCAGGAATTAAAGAATAAAGTGTATTGCAACAGATTCTTACGTTTTTATAATTTTATTTACCTCCTGATCTGTAAGCAGCCTATTCATGGTGCATTTTGCTTTCAATTAGTTATTGATTGTATTGCCTTATTTTTGCTGAATTTTTTTGTGACTCTTAGATAAAATTATTTCTTCCTTCCCCTAAACCCCACACCTGTTTATGTAATCGCTTCCCACCTGGCTTTGCATAGGTTCCTTGAGATAAAATTAGGCAAAGTGCTTACTAAATATGCCTTTTGATTTAAGAGACAACTGCTTCACAATTTTGTTTGAAGATTGTTCCTTTTAAAAAAATTTTTTATAAGGAGGAGGGGAGAATATGACTTACTTTTAAGTGGGAAAACTTGGTAATTGTTATGGCGGTTTAATGAATAATCTCTGTTCTCTGCAAGGAACTTTTTTTATAATAGTTTCTAAGTTTGAGAAAGGTTACTAAGAGAGTTAACAGAAGAATGCTTGCTTATTAAGGGGTGGAATGGGAGCAATTAAAAATGAAGTAGAATCAATATAAGGTTATAGAAAGAGGCCATCTGAAGACTTAGTATAGATAATCAAAACTTGTGTTTTTATGTGCTTCATCCTCGTATATATAAATACAGACTCACCGAAATGAGTACTATAGGAAGTCATCCTACATTACCAGTGTTATCTCTGGAAGTAGCGTGATCATAGGGGGTTTCACATGCTCATGTGTACTTCTCTATGCTTTCAAAATTCCTAAACAGTTAAGTGATTTTTATATTAAGGAAAACTGTATTTAAAAAAAAAAGAAGAAAGAAAAAAAAAATGTCTTTCCTTCTTTACAGTATATGAAAGGCATTGAATTAACAACCCCAGCTAGAAACCTGCCACAGATCTCTTGCCCAGACTCCCCTTCAGAAAACTTCTTATACACCTACATCCCTGACCCCTAAGAAACTTTCATTCCGTGGGCCCTACCGCTGTGTTTCCTCTCACCTGTTTTCTTAGGCAAAAAGATCTATCTTTGCACTTCAAGCAAAGAGGGTTAGATCATAGCTCAAGTCCATGGCCTTTTTCTGACTTTTCCAAATTTTTCCAGTGGTTTAAAGAAATTTCTGTCTTGCCCTGATGGGGCAGCGGTTTGGTTGATCGCCTCTAAAGGAGTGCAGGTCACATACTCCTGGGTTAGAGTCCTGGGTTGGGGTGTGGTAGGGGACGAGGAGCAACCAGTATGAACAACTATATAAAATTAGAGTAAAATGCTTCTTGCCTGTACCTTTCCTTTAAAAATAGAAAAAAATTCTCTTTGGCCAGCTGCCAAGTACGTTATGACACAGTAAGATAGTTCAGGAGTAAGATAGTAAGATAGTTTAGGAAAGGAGGCATATACACTCTAGTAGTAAGATAAATTCTCACCCTGAGAGAAGGAGGTAAGTCACAGTTACCGACAGCCTTTTCGTAAGGCAGCAGGAGGTGGCCATCTTCTGTGGCTGCTGGGATAGCTCGGTAAATTTTGTGCTATTTTTCGGTGTTTCATCCTTTGCCTCCCTTCAACCCAGGTGCGCCTGTGACTTTGTGTAGCTGTAAACTGAAGCAACCTTCTAACATACCTTCATGATATTTTTGAAAATAATATTAAAATATCGAGAAACTGATGATTACAGGCACCAGAGTGTCTTTCATTTTCCAAGTCACAGTTATTACGCGGCATAGCTATTGAAATTGAGCAACCAGTTACTTGACTGTGTTAATGAAGAGGGGTTGCTTTTTACAGATAATAACTCATTGGGAGGAGATAAAACCTTTTTTTTTTTTTAAGATTAAGATAAATATGTATGACAGAAACTCACTCTTCTCTCTGATCATGAAAGCTTTTAAGTGGAAAGACGACATGCTTTCCAAACTCTAACTTGGTGCTTCGGAAACCAAAAGGTGATATTCAAGAATAAGCTTAGTTGAGAGGGGCTCATTTTAACATCTGTGATCAGTTTAATGGTAAAGGCATTGATACATTTATTGTTCTGAAGATGATCTTCAATAAGGAGACATAGTTAATATAGTTGGTTAAGAGTATGGGAGCAGTGAATTTAAGTGAAAAGAAAGCTGTTAAGAGGAAAACAAAAATATAATAATAGTAATAGCTAATGTTTAGTGTCTGCTGTGTGTCATATACTGTAATAAACATTATATGTATATCCCAATAGCTCTATGAAAGATAAACTATTATTACATTTATTTTATGTATTAGAAAACTGAGTCTTAATAAGAGAGGCAGAATTCATCCATTTCTTTTTTCTTGGGGTGAAAAGAAAGGTTTTGAATTCAGAAACTGATTTTTAATCAGAATAAAAAAAAGAAAATGAATTGTTTTTCCAGTTTAAACAAGCTGCAAAAGTATAGATTTTGAAAAATCAGGGATTTTGCCACTTCAGTGTAAGTTTATGATTTGATTAAAGCTCCTGAGAAGTTAAGGTAATCAGAAATATTTTAGTTGGAATTTAGTGTCTCATAAAAGAAATAGTTCTAGCATGCTACTTATTAGTCAAACTACATTTTACTATTTTAGAGAAGGAGATACACTTTACTGGTTTTGAAAATGGTATTTGATATGGAGTAATTTTTCCATTATTTTATCACATTAACATCTTCAAAATGAAAATGGAAATGAATTTAAATAGCTATTAAAGTTTCAAGAATTTTTTTGACTTCCCTTGAAATTAAAAATTCCTTATATTACTAGGAATCATTCCTTTACTATTACAGGTCTAGCAATTTAAACATAAAATCAGGTTACTTTGCAAAATTGAGAAGCTCTGTCCTTTTAAAATTGTATGAATGTGTTTAATGCTAGTAAAAATTGATAGCCTGAAGAATAGTGTAAGATCTACATTGCTGAGGATGGGTTTATTTATAAAACTTTTGTTTAAGTTTGGGATTAAGTATATTTTTTCAGTTCATGGTGTAACATCAAATTTTTTTTTTGGTTTAAGCCACAGAGGAAAATTCCAAATTTCAGAAAAGCTGAAACTGTATATGTTTATTCTCCCATTGTAACATTGTAAAATGCACTGTTTCAGTCACTTGGAAAAATCAAGCAGTAAAGTTTTTAATTAATATTGAGTCAAACAGGAGATTAAAAAATACAATAACTGGTTAGCAAACTGAATTGTGACTCAGACTAATACTGTGCTTAGCAGTGAAATGAAAACAAACAAATAAATGTATTCACCTCAGAATTTAGTAAAACAAACAAAATAAATTCCTAGGAGAAAGATAGAAGCAGAAACATGAGTTAAAAATCAGCAATCATAGAATTGGAAGATTATATATAAATGCTGTTTCTTAGGGTTAAAAAAACTTCTGTCTAAACTTATCAAGGTAAAGATAGAAAATAAAAAGAATCAAGGAAAAGGGGGATATAAAAATAGAAGAGATTTTTTTTTTAATTGTGGGAAACTGTATTGACCCTAAGCGTATTTATCTGAAATCTCTCTGAAATGAATTATGAGACAACCAAACTACTTGAAAAAATATGAGTGAACCCAAAACTCTGGAAGAATTTTATCCAAAATTGGTTCTGGGGCCAGATCATTTTGCAACTGAGTTTTTTCTTGCTTTCAAGAATATTTAATTTCTGTGGTGAAAAACTGTTCTACACATTATAGAAAGATGGAAATATGCCCAGTTCATGTTACAGGACTAGTCTGAATTTCCCAGCAGTGGTTGTTTCATGGGAGACAGAGTCTTTGGGGAGAGGATGGTACTTTTTTTTAGCTTCTTCTGTAAGATACAGAATTTTAAGACAATTGAGGAAAAAAACTCAGAAATAAAAAACTTAGGCAGAGATGTCTTTTACATTTACTGTTATTGGTGCTGTCCTTTGTGTAGATACAAGTTTTGATCTGGATTTCTTTTTCTTGGCCCTAATGATCGTTTCTGTAAGTGTACGTCTCTTGTAATAGATTTTTTTTTCTCAACTTTTGTCTATAATGACTTCCACTTTTATTTTGAAATATAGTTCAAGTGAATACAGAATTTTAGATCGACAGTTTTTCACACCCCAATACTTAGTAGCACTATTACTTATTTTTGACTTCTCGTTTGCATAGTTTCCGATAAGACATCTACTGTTGATTGTATCTTTTTCTGTATATAATGTCTTTTTCCTACTTCTGGCAGCTTTTAACATTTTTCATAATTTACTGGATTTCAGCCATTTGATTACGAGATTTTTAAGTTGTTTTACTTGTCTGTGCTTGGGTTTTGTTGAGCCTTTGGATATAGGTTTTGGGTTTGAAAAATTAACTGTTTTTTCTCTTAACCTTTTTCTATAACCTTTTTTTTTTTTCTATAACCTCCTCTCTTGGACATCAGTTATAAAGACATTAGATTATTTGATATATTGAGTATATTCTATTGTCATGTTTTCAAATTATTGTCCAATCTGCTGTTGTTCCCATCCAATGTATTTTTCATTTCAGATATTATATTTTCATTTCTAGAAGTTCCATTTGGGCCCTAAAAAATCTTGCACTTTGCTCACTACTTTCATGTCTATGTACTCGAGCACATATAACATATTTATGATAGTTCTTTAATACCTTTTTCAGCAAAGCTTTGTCGAATCTGTCTCTATTGCTTCGTTACTTTCCTGGTTGTCAGTTATATTTTCTTTTTAATTAACATATCTGGTAAAGTTTTATTGCATGCAAGATACTGTGAATTTTATGTTGTTGGGTACTATGCTTTATTGTATTCTTGCATAATATTGGTCTAAGTTTTTTATGCATTTATATATTTTTTGAAATAATTTTGATGCTTTCTTGAGACTTGCTTTGTTTTTTGGGGAAACTTTGTTAGAGTGTATCCAGAGCAGCCTTTTTTCCTAGAGCTAGTTTAGGGTTGATATTCTTCTAAGGACTTGATGACTTCTGTCTGTGTTTTGAGGAATTTTCCTTCTATTTGGTTGGAGTATGAAGTATTCTTAACCTTGTATGAGATTCAGGAATTCTTTGGCCTGATGGTTTTCCAGTGGTCCTTCCTCTAGCCTCAGGTAGTGTCTCACACATGAAAGAGCAGCACTCTCCTAAAGATTCGAGGGAATGAACACCTCTGCAGATCTTCAGAATTCTGTCTCTGCTGTAGTTCCCTTCTCTCTGATACGCTTTTCCACACATTCAGGCTCCCTTTGCCTTCCATGGGCTTCTCTCTGAGACTGCCAGGCTCTGTTGACATCCTCTTTATGCAGCATCCAGGATACGGCTTCAAGAATGTGAGAAAGGAAGGGCAGTTGTAGGGCTCACCTCATATTTTCCCCTTTTCTCAGGTATTCCACTCCTGTTTAGACTGCTGTCCAGTGTTTGAAGACCATTGTTTAATCTAGTATTTTATCCAGTTGTCTGATTGTGAAAGCCAGGGGAATTAATCAGATTCCTTTTACTCCATCGTGGCTCTTTGTGGAAATACATGATTGTCTTTTACTTCTTTTCTGTGGGTTAAATGTGGGCCTAAGTAGAACCAGCCAAGAAACCAGTTGACTTGTTCTCAGTGTTTCATGTTTTAGACTTGCCTATAACTGAGGCCGAGGAGTCCCTAGTTGCCTGTGGTAATAATCTCTTTGATTATACTAAACATGATTTTTCCTCCTGTTTCTCTCACTTTAACTTTTTGGAACTTATTGCTGAGGTGGGGTGGTTGATCAAGAATGATGATACTCTGAATTTAGTTCCAGTACCACATATTTTAATGAGTTCTTTATACTACTTTCAACTGAATTAATAAGCCCATTTATGTTTCTGTTTTCTCAGCTATTTCTTTTTGCCTTTAGTTATGTTATTAGCTACTTATCTAACTGGTTGTCATTTTTCACCTGGATTATATTTTCTTCCTTCATCATGTATTTTTGTGCATCACAGTAACCTTTAGGATCTTAGGAGAATTTCATCTTTTTGGATTGTGTTTTGTTTTGTTCCTGCTTCTGTTCATGTATTCTTCTACTCAGAAATGAATGAGTGAATAAATAACTGAAAAGATATAAATAAATATAGTCACACATGCCACCCCTGGTGGCTCAGTACTTTAGTGCACTGGGTGTAGTCCACATTTAACTCAAGTTCCCCGTTCAAGACCTGGGATAGGCGATAGCCAAGATGAATAGCTAAATAAAATAAAGTGCTTCTGCCTCCCCTCTCTTTCTGCCTGCCTGCTTGCCTTCATTCCTGCCTGCACCTATCCTTAAAAATTTTTTTAAGTGTGTATATGTATATACATTTCCTCAATTCTAAGGCTCTTGAGATATATGTTATTGATTTAGCATATTTTTAAGAAAACAGAAATATTACATTAAAATCCTTTAGTAGTAGAAGCATACATTTATTTATGTAGTTTTTAATACCTTCTTTGGAATAATAAGATTGAGTCTAATCCTTTTTCACATTCAGACATGCTTATTTTCCTCACCTCTGCTTGCTTTTTTGGGTTTCTTTTATTTCTTAAAGGAAAGGTGCAGGCAGGAAGAGAGAGGAGGAAGTATCTTCATTTTTATTCAGTTGTTCACATTGGTTGTCATCGCCCCCACCCACAACCCTGACCCAGGACTCAAACCCAGGGGCTTGCTCTTTGTGGCTTGCTCTTTCAGAGGTGACTGACCTAATTGCTGCTCCACCAGGGCGCACCTTTTTTTTTTTTTTTATTTGTTTGTTTAGATGTTATGCTTGTCATACAGTTTTGAGTCACATGGGAGGTGTTTAGGAATTTAACTGTTCTTCTTTTTGGCTAAAGTCATAGTTTTAGTTTTTCTGTTGTAAATAGCTTCCTTTTTGAGTCAGCTATAAATTGGTCACACTAATGTCTCAGCTCTGATAATTTTATGATTTATTTGGAGAGATTGGGCAATTTCTATTGCTTTTAATTGCCCTTGCTTGTCTTGGAACAGACAACTTTTGCATCACTCTAGTTATTTATTTCAGCCTTTTATTTTAGTTAAATCTTTTGGAAAAAATTTTTAAGCAATAATTAGCCCTTCAGACTTGATTTAAAATACAACTGCTTGTGAGTTTACCTATGCAGTTAACTCAGCTGTGGTCAGTGTTGGGTAAACAAATAACTTCCATGGGAAAGTGTTTCCCATAGCTTTACACATGGGCAATGTGGAGGTCAAAGGAAAAGTTCTATTTCTCTGAGGTTTTTCATAGGCTGGACAAAGGAACATACTAACATTAGGCATGATTAGTGAGAAAAGCCCAAATTTAATGACATTTATGGAGAATTTACATGGCAGTAAATTCTAAGGTAGCTGGGGCAGACCAGTGAATTTATATCCTGTCCTGAGGCATGCAGAGAGGCAGGTCTGGGGTATGGGAAAGAGAGGAGGAGTCACCATGTGGCAAGGAGTAATGACTCATCTTTATTCTGAAAATAAAGATAAGTAACTTTCCTTTCTACATTCTATGGAATAGGGACAAAAGATCCTTCTGGTTTAGGGGTAGGGTGAAGGCCCAGGGAGTGACAGATGGCTTCTTTGATAGGAAGGGAGAAAGGGTTAGGAGAATTTTTGCTTGTGGGGTTGTCCTCCATTTTCCTTGGCTTTATATCAGAGTGAGGCCATTTCATTGTAGATCAGTTCTGAGAGATTTTGGGTGTATCCTTAGTGGACTTATAAATTGAATTAACTAGGTGGGACTTTATTCTCTAATATGAGAAATCATTGATGGTTTTTCAATAGAAGTTGACATTGAAAGAGCTAATTTTTTTAAACGAAGGAACATTACATCATAGCATTATATAGATTCAAGGTTGCATCATTATGAACAAGCATCTGTATATAATGCATTAAGTTTACCATCATCATATAATTAATCCCTTTTATCCAGTTTATCCACTCTCCTCCCCCACCCCTTCTTGTAACCACTCATTTGACTTTATAAACTAAAATTCTGTTTTGTTTGATTTAGTTCATTTGTTTGTTTGGTTTCTTTATATACTGCATGTGTGAAATCATACAATGTTTGATTATAGCTTATCTCACTAAGCATGATTCCCTCTCAGTATATCCATGTTACTGAAAATAGCAGGATTTAATCTTTTTAATAGTTGAGTAATCTTCCATTGTGTGTATATACCACATCTTTACTCATTTGTCAACCTTTGCTTGGGTTGTATCCATCTCTTGGCTGTTGTAAATAATGTTGTAATAAAGACAGGATCCATATGTATCTTTTAATTGGTGGTGGTGTCTTCTTAGGGTAAAAATCCACAAGTGGGATAACTGAGTCATATGGCTTTTCCTTTCTAAGTTTTTTGAGGAATCTCCAGATTGCTTTCCATAATGGTCACACCATTTTACACTCATTAGCAATGTATAAGACTTCCCTTTTCTTTCTGTCTTTGCTAACTCTTATTTTCCCGTCTTTTGGATAATAGCCATTCTCACAGGTATAAGGTGATATGATTTTGCACTTCCCTGATAACAAGAGAGTGGAACATCTTTCCATGTATCTGCTGACCATTTGCATGTCTTCTTTGGAGAATATGTTAAGATCTTCTGTCTATTTTTTGATTGAGTTGATTTTCTGTTTTTAGTTCTTCTTATGTGTTTGGCTGTTAATCCTTTGTATGTATGATGTGCAGATATTTTCTCCTATTTAATAGAATATCTTTTGTTTTGATAATAATTTCTTTTTCTGTGCAGAAGTTTTAAACTTTGATGTAGTTACATTTGTTTATTTGGGCTTTTATTTCTCTTGATATTAGAATAGAGTTCCCAAAGATCTCTGTTATGCCAATGTAAGAAGTGTTTCACCTATCTTTTCTTCTATGTAATTATGGTTTGGGGTTTTATATGAAGTCTTTAACTCATTTCGAATTAATTTTTTATTATGATGTAGATTTTCATCTAGTTTCAATCTTTTGCATGTGGCTATTTTTCCTAACACCATTTACTGAAGAGACAGTCATTGTTCAATTGTATGTTCTTAGCTTCTTCGTTATAAATTAGTTGTCCCTATATGTATGGGTTTATTTCTGGGTTTTCTATTCGGTTCTATTGATCTATGTCTGTTTTTATTCTAATATCATGCTTATTTGGTTACTGTTGTTTTGTAGGATAGTTTGGAGTCAGAGAGTGTGACACAACTATTTTTGTCCTTTTTTTCCTGAGGATTGTTTTTACCATTTGGAGTCATTCGTAGTTTCACCTTTCATGTTTTTTTTCTATTTCTGTGAAACTTCTTTCCAATTTTGATGAATATTGCATTAAATCTGTGTATTGCTTTTGGTAATATGGACATTTAGCAATGTTCATTTTTCCAATGCATGAGCATTCAGCTATTAAACAATTCACTGACATTTTGAGCATTGATTTTTAACATTCACAATTTAAAATTTAGATGAAAGCTTTAGATGACCAAATGAAGAATTTTTAATTGAGTTAACAATTGAATTGATTTTGTGTGTGTGTGTGTGTGTGTGTGTGAGAGAGAGAGAGAAAGATAGACAGGAAGAGAGAAGAGGAAAAAGCATTTATTTAGTTGTTTATCTTGGTTGTGACCCTGGGTCCTTGGACTGTGTATGAATTATGCCACCGTAGTAGCAGACAACACCAGAGCCACCAGGATGCACACCAAAATTGATTTTAAAAAAATAGTCATTTAGAAAAATATATCCAAGTGCCTAAATGAAATTATTTAAAAATTTTGGTCTTAAAATGTTGAGTGCAAAGGGCTGTGCTGAGTTGTTAATGCTTTATCTGAATCTTAATATTTATTAGGATGTTCTACTTAGTCTGTATGCCAGATGCTGCGTTTGTACGTATGCATAAAACATGGGCCTTTCTTTAATGACTAGTAACTGTTTATAAGCTATGTACCACATATTGAGATATGGATAATAACAAACAGAACGTGAGTGATAGACCCACACTTCCTAGAGAAGGAGGGAAAGGGCTGTTCTTAGGAACATTTTCTTTCTTCTCACTAAGCATGAATAAGCATTTTTATCCTTTGATTAGTGTATTTAGAAAAATTTATTGTATTTCAAATCATTTCTAATAGAATTCATTTAAGATACTTTGAATGACATAGTCTGTACTGAAAAGAGTGATGAAGAAACATTTGGGGACAATGGAAATGTGTATCTTGACTGTGGAGATGGTGACACAGCATTTTTCTTTGTCAAAACACATTCTGTACATTTAAATTAGGCATACTTTATTCCATATAAATTATATCTCAGTAATGTTGATTTTTTAAATTGGTTATGAAATCATACTTCTTTCAGATTTGTACCTAGTATTCGAAAACTAACTTTCTGGAAAATAAATTTTTAGCTGTCAATTCTTAAACTAAACTTCTGTCTCAAGAATAAGCATCTGAATTATACATTCTGGGGCAGAATTAAGGTCCATGCTGTCACAGAACTTACTTTTTGTAGAGAAAGGAAACAGACCTTAGAGAAAAAAACAAATATAGTAATTCATTTTAGGTAATTAAGTGCTATGGAAAAAACTGGAACAGCCAGCCATCCATGGTAGGGAAGAGTTGTCATTTCAGTCAGGGTTTCAGGGAAAGCTTGAATGAGGAATCAGCTTCTTAATTGAGTTCTTCAATTCTAACAAATGCTGAACTCCCTCCCACAAGATTTAGAGCTAAGATGGAATACCTGAAGAAATTGCATGTGTGATCTTATATAAGCAATTGATTATATAATTACTATGTAGAATACAACGTTGGAAACGAACAAAATAAGAGCAAATTGAGATGTAGAAATATAAGTATGCGACTCAGTATTTTTGTAGCAGAGATTCAGTAAATACTATAAAATTAAAATGTGAATTAAACCATACACAGAGATCGATTCTTACAAATCTTTTTCCTTAATGTGAAGGTATCTTGCCGACTTCCATTACTACTGATGAAAAATTCTGTTATCCTAACAGTTATTTTTCAGTGAATGATTCCTCTGGTTGCCTATAAGATTTTTTTCTTTATGTTTAATTGCAGAAACTTTATTATAATGTGTCTATATTCAGATTTTTTTTAGTTTAACCTGATTGCTATGGCTCAGCTTCTTGAATTTGTTAGTTTATGATTTTCACACAATTTGGAAAAATGTTACCATTATTTCTTCAAAAAATTTTTTAACCTACACACTTGCTCCTTTCCCTTAGGACAACGATGTTATGAATGTTAGATCTTCTGTAATTGCTCCTCAGGTTCATGAGGCACCATTTAAAAGATTATCTTTGTGTTATTAAGATTGAGTAATATTGATGGATCTTTGGGTTTTTGGATTCTTATTATTGCTGTTTTGTTATTGAGTCCATCTTGTGAGCTTAATTTTGGCTATTGCATTTTTCAGTTGTAAAATTTCCATTTGGTCTTCCTTATATCTTCTGTTTCTTTGCTGAGACCATTCTGTTTGTTTCAGTAGTGTTTGTAATGGCTTGATATGTATTACTGATCCTGTTACAAAACCTTTGCTGATAATTCAGATGTCTTTGTCATTCAGTACTGGTATCTGTTCATGTCTTTTCTCATATAGAGATTTTTCACATATTGCTTTATGTATTTTCATAATGGATGTAATTATTATAAAGGAAAATTAAGCACGTAAGAATAAAGAAAGAAATATAACCAATCTGGCTGTATAAATTCAATTTCTCTATAAAGCAGGTATGCTATTTACTTCAGAGACACTTTGTAAAGACTACATACAAAGATATATAAAGAATGCAACCTATTTTCCTGGCATTTATCAAGTACCCAGAAAATATTAGTTAACTTTTTTTTTTCTGACTATTTTGAAATCATTACTGTGAACTACATAGCAATTTAAGGAAGAGACTCTTTAAAAGAAGTCAGCGCTTACCCCATCTAGTTGTCGAAATTATGATTACTTAATACAAAGGTCAGCCTGTTTCTTAATAGTGTCTTAGTCTTTTTACTGAGGATGGACCTTTTTATTTTTAAAGTTAGATGATTTTCCTCCTTGTCCTAGGCCGTAGGAAGTTTATTCACTTTCTTTTTGTTCCTCAGAGATTTTTCTTTATTCATAGCAGAAGTGATACATTGGTTGTGGTATATTGTGGTACATTGTGGTACATTGTTGGCAGCTCCCTCTTACTTGCTGCAAAATAGTACACTCTGTTTTTGCTTTTAGGATTTTGCAATTAAGTATTAGAGGAAAGAAGTTAGAGAAGGAAAAGGTGGAAAAGAAGTGGTAAATAAACACAGGGCAGTGAGAAAGCTTCCTAGGAAATCCCAACAACTTCTTTGTTTTATTATGTTGTTTTTATTGTATTTTAATTTTTGAATGAATTTTTATTGTGGTAACATTTGATTATACTATATGTTTTAGTGTTTTGCATGAAGACTCCACATCTGCTTCCCCTATATCAAGGATCATCACCAGAGTGCAGTTTCCATCCATCACCATGCATTTACTTTCGTGTTTCTTTTACTTCTCAATCCCTGGATCCTGAACCTGAGTCCGTAGCTGTCATAGTCCGCACCTTAGCTGCCTGAATAGCTCATAGTAGACAGTAGTAGTAGAAATGGGACCCACACAAAACTGAATTATTGATTTTTTTTTTTAAGGAGAGATTCAGGCAGGAATGAGGACAAGTAGGCAAGCAGGCAGAAAGAGAGGAGAAGAAGCACTTAATTTATTCTCATTTAGTTATTCACACTGGTTGTCCCCTCCGCCCTAACTCCTTGAGCCTGGGACCTGCTACAGGGTGATTTTTGAGGAAATTCCAAAAACAGTTCAAGAGAAAAAGAATAGTTTATTTTTAGTAAGTGGTTTTGACTTTGCATTCATATTTTTAAAAATGAAAAATAAAAATTTAATTTATAATCAATATCTTATATAACAGCTCAAAATACACCATAGATCTAAATGTAAAATGTGAAACTTCAGATCTTTTTGGAAGAAGACATGACTGGAAATGCAGCAAATAATTCTTAGATAAAGCACTAAGAGCACAATTTATTAACAAAAAATGATAAATTGGATTTCATAGAAATTAAATTGCTCTCAGAACAGATGACACTATTAAGAGCTATAGGGAGGTACCTTTTTTTCCTCCAGTTTTGACAAATTTGAATAGTACTGGTACTGGTCAAGTATTTTGTAAACTGTCCCTCAGTTGGATCTGTCTCATGTTTTGACTCAGACTATGAAATTTTTGTGGTGGGTGGGGTACTGGATGTGGGGGTCAGAGAACAGTACCTTAGGATATAAAGTGCATTTCTTCACATTGTGTCAGAGCGCAGTGCTAGCATGGTTATCACTGGTGCAGTTAACCTTACTGATTTCTTGTTTCATACTCTGGAAAATAAATGCATAGTTACATTTTTAACTCAACAATTTATCCTAGAGTATGAAGACTTAATTTCATATAAAAACTTATGTACAAATATTTATTTACCAGAAACTGGGAATACCCTGAATGTTTTGTTTACTCATGCAGTCCTTGGAATATTGTTACACTTGCTTTTATCTTGGAGAAATTAAAACTGGTAGTGATAATTATAGGTATGTGCAAAATTGAATATTCATTAAGACCAAGGTGAAAATTATGACTCTTTGGTCAATCAGATACTTATTATTGGATTAAAGAATATTAATACAATATTGAGGACAGAATTTGAAGAAAATGTAGAATTATTTGTAATATTGTTACTGACAAGTGATCAGGTGAAATTAGGGACATAGATGTTTTTTCGTTTTCTAATAACATCCCATTTTATCTGTTCACGTGTTTTATCTTACATATAAGTTTTTAGAATGGAGATACACACATATACATGTAATTTCCTGCAGTAATAGTATTGGTACTTGAACTGGTAGGTCAAAGGTCACAAAATTGCCTTTTTTAAAAGGCAGAAATAGTAGAATATTGGTATTTCATGCAGTTAAACCTAGTATTTCTTTTTTCCAGAGTGATTTCATTCTTATCTATAAGTTCTTGACTTTTAATATAGAGAGGTATGTTGTATAGATAATTTTCTAGGAGATATATTTTGTTTCTGTTTCTATATAAAAAAATATTTTTCTGTATAAAAAATCACAAAAGATTTGTTGATTTACAAAAAGGCAACAAAAGTAGAGATTAATTTTTTAAATAAATATTACCTCTAGAAGTAGTTAAAATCTGTTTTGAGCTTTTTCACAATCTGGATTCTTTCCCATTCTTTCCATAGGTAAACCATTGTTAAACATTTGCTGTCTGTCTTTTCAGATTATTTTCAATGCATGTAATTATAATGTATATATACATACATATACCATGTATACTTATAAGAAATATATAATATGCGAATTGTTCTTTATAAATGATATATAGTTTGGCAGTGTTTTTTTTTTTTTTTTTTTCATATGATAGCATGTTTGGATTTGTTTTGTGGTTCTTTTTCAGATTCTGCTTTGTCCATTATAATATGGTTGTACCATGATTTTATTTGAACCTTCAAGCTTGTTACAGAGATTGTTTTATAATGAAGAGCAAAGTATCCTTGTGTATACTTTCCTGTGCTACCTACATGAGAGTTCTTTTCATTTAAGAAGAAGTGGAATTTCTGAGTCATATGATACCTGTTCTTTGAAAATGTTTTATTATAGGAAATTTCAAATATATACCAAAATATACAAAACAGAATAATGGCTTTGTACTCACCTTCTTTAATTATCAATCCATGATTAGTTTTGTTTTATCTCTAATCTCAGCCACTTCCTCCCCTCAAATTCAAATATCATGTCATTCGACCTATAATTTGATCTATAAATATATCCTGTCTTTCTAGAAAGGTAAGGTCCTCTCTTTTTAACTATAATCACAATACCATCATTAGACCTTAAAATTTAACAATTTCTTTAGTATCATTAAATATTCAGTGTTCAAATTTTAAATTGTTTTAATGTTAGAAACATTTTTGTTCCATGTTTTTATTATCTGTTTGAATCGGGATCCAAATAAGGTTCACATTGATTGATTAATATACTACTGGGTTTTTGTTTTTGCTTTGTCTTTTTAAAGAAACTCCCCCATCCCCAATTTTTCTGGCTCTATTTCTCATCTTTCCTCCTCGCTGGCCCTCCTTTTTCTCCCTTTCTCTTTTAAAAATTCCTGCAGCATGTTGATTCAAATGATTGGGTGTTTGCCCTGAAGATTTTTCCACATTCTGGCTCTATACTGTGGCACTGTTTAGCTTGTTTCCCATCTTCTGTATTTCCTATATATTTTTAGTTGTTTATGGAGGCTTGATGAAATTCAGGTTTGATTTCTCTTCTTTTTGTCAAGAATATTTTGTAGAAAGTGTTATCATCTATAAGAAGGCACATAGTTTTAATATATCCATTTTTAATTTAGAAGGTATTTCCAGATAGTTTTCTAGAACTATTATGTCAAACTGTACCTTTATTGTTACTATTTGAGAGTATTATTTCTGACATTTGTAAACTTTTCTTATCATCAAGCTTCACATTTAAAAAAATCTGATTATCGGAAAATATCTTCTTTGTTTTTATTTTCATTGTTATTTGCTTATTTTTATGATTTTTTTTATTTTTTAGGATCACTTGTATTTCCTGTAATGGAAATTGCCTGCTCACACACATTGTCCTTTCCCTGTTGTATGTTGAGCCTTTCTCCTATTGATTTGTAGAATTTCTTTAGATCTTTTGATTACTCGTCCTCATTTTCTGTTAAATGATATCAAATTTTTTAAGTTATTACTGGTATTTTGTTTTGATGATATTTAGTCCTTTGATATACAGAAATTACACAAAAAGTCAGATTTATCTTTTTCTTTATGAACTATGTGTACTTTTTGGCTTATTTAAAGAAATACATTTTTTTGCCCAGAGGCATAAAAATATTCATTCACACTTTTTTTAATTGTAGAAGAACCCATAAATTCTATCATCCTAACTTTTTTTTTTTTTTTTAAAGTAAGTTTCAGGAAGGAATCAAGGTGAACAAAGGCAGGAAGGAAAATTGAGGAAGAAGAAGCATTTTTAATTTATTTCAATTAATTGTTCTTCTTGACTCCCCCCGACCCCCTTCCCCAGAATGTACCCCTGCATCCTTGGGTTGTGTTTGGACTACACTCAGCCAGAGATGGCAGACCTAACTGCTACTCTGCCAGGTTTTGCCACTTTAACATTACATCAGTAATGTTAAGTATATTACAGAACTTTTTCTTGTAAAAGTAGTTTTTACCCATTAAACAACCTTTTCTCTTTCCCCTACATTTTTTCTAGTAACTTAAGATTTAATCTTCACGTCTAGGTATTTTATCCCTTTGACTTTTTTTTTTTAATTCTTTAATGATGTAGGATAATAATCTCATTTACTTTTATTCAGATAGTTTTCCTTTTGTCGTAGTGCCATTTATTTAGTACTATGTCTGCTAAACACATTTGTTTATATATGTGTGTTTGTATATACTAATGTACCATACTTACAGGTGTCTATCTTATAATTGTATTCTGTGATATATTTTGTATGTGTATGCCATTATCACCTCCTTCCAATTACTGTATTAAAATAGTCTTTGAAATCTGCTAAGTCAAATAACCCAGCTTTGTTCATTTTTTTAAATAATGGCACATATATGTATATATATATATACACATGCCTTTTTCCCTACATTTCTGATCTACTTCATAAATGGCATGAAAAGTTTTGCAAGGATATTATATGAATTTTATGTTAATTTAGTGACAATATTTGTGTTGTGTGTATTGTTTATGTATACATACTTGATATTTTTATTCTTTTAAGCATTTAGTTTTCTATTTGAAGACTTTACACTTATCTCACAGGGCTTTTTTGATCCCAGGGTGATTTTAATTTTTCTATTTCTGTAGTGGAGTGATTAAAAATTATAGTCTACCTGTTCCCAGTTCTGATTCCCCCTTACTCTATCAGTTTTGCATTGTCATAGCGATTATCATTTTTTAACAGACTTGACAATTTACCTATTATTATTTTATTACCTGCCTTTCTTTACCTTCTCTTTGAACCTAGAATGTAATTTCTACAAGATCAAGGATCATCTTCATCTTTTATTTCTCGACATCATACTGAACACTCATTACCCTATTTTTTGAGTTTTAGAAGCATAGAGATTCATATTATAAGCAAATAATTTTCAGGGGGTGGGGTGTTTTCTTTTTCAGAACTAACGTGTTTTATTTTTCTTGGCTTATTAAATTGGCTAAGGCTTCCTGTATTATGTTGAATAGTACGTGTGATTTTCCATATTATTTTCTTGTTACTTATATATATGTGAGAGTACATCTGATACTTTATTCCCATGTATTGTTTACCATTGGTTTCTGAGAGCATTTAACAAAGTAGGGAAATTCTTTTTTTGTTCCTCTTTCTAATAGTTTTTATTATGAAATTTAAAAGTTTATCATTGGGAAAAAACACAGATTATCTGCAGTTTTCACCCTTTTATAGATGACACCAGTAGGAGGCAGGAAAATTAACCCTATAGTGGCTGCTAAGTAGTTTTGCCTGGGTTGGAGCGCTGGTTACCTAGGCATCTAGAGGTCGAGTGACCAGGACCCTGAAGAGCCCATCAGCATAGAGAAGTGAGTCTGAAAGCCTGAACCATGTTTCTCATAGAAATTGTTGCAGATGAGTGAGCAGCACAAATCAGTAAGCAGAACGTTGAACTTACAGTGCCTAAGAAGCCGAGAAGCCAGGCCGAATTTTCAGCAGTCTCCTGGTGCTGGAGACATAAGGTAATCTTGGTAATAAACACCCTGGGCTTTCAGCTGAGGTTCTGCGTGATATATCCAAGCAATAGGGTAGGGTAGGCCAGAGTAGACCAAGTTTTCATTGAAAATTAGCTTAATCTGTGATTGAATTTTCTTTAGTTTCCAGTTAGTATTGCTGACTAGAGACTAAAGAAAATCTACTGAAAAAGATAATATTCATAGCCTCTTTATTTTTTATTACACGGTGTCTGACATTCAATCCTCAGATTCCAGACTTGCCAAGAGTCAGAAACAAGAAAAAAACAGATATACGTACATAGGTGATCAGGTGTGGACTGCAGTAAAAAATGTGCCATTCCCTTCATCCCTCCTTTGAAACCTGTCACTTGAATTGTTTTCTTCCTGTAACTAATAACTATCATTACTCTTGATGTTTCTTTGTCATTAGTTTTTAGAAGTTTAGCAATGATGCATCTTAATATGGATTTGCTTTGGGCTTGTACTGCTAAGTATTCATATTAGCTTGTTGAATCTAAGTTTATGTATTTTGCTAAACTTGGGAAGTTGTTGACTTTTATTTCCTAGAATGCTCCTTTAGCCCTGCCCTCTTTTATCTTTCTTTTGCGGACTCAGATGACATGGAAGATAGATCTTTTGTTACATACCCACATGTCCCCAAGATTCTGTTATTTTCAGCATTTTGTCTCTGCTTAGTTTGGGTAGTTTTCATTGTCGATTCTTTCCTTTCTCCTCACCAGTCTGCTATTTTGTTCACCCACTGAATCTTCTTTTTCTATCATATTTTTCAGTTCTGAAATTTCTATTTGGTTCTTCCTTATATTTTATTTATTGGGACTCTTTTGTTTGTTTCAGGCTTTTTTTTTTCCAGATCATCTCAATATATCTATCATCTTGTTACTGGCTTCTGTGGGTTGCCTTTTTTCATTCAGTTTGAGATGTTGAGATTTCGTGGTTCTTGATATAAGTGGTTACCTGTATTCCCTGTCACTCCTGCGTGAGTGTTTAAGATGGGCTCTGCGTGTCATCTAGAATCGGAAGTCCACTGTCCTTTAAAGTGATATTGGTTTCTAATATGCCAAGTCTTTCGTTTGAATTCACAAATCAGATAATCATCATAAAATATGTAGCAGGGTCGCAACTTATAATTAGGTTGCATGAAAATGTAGCTTTTTTTTTTTTTTTTTTTTTCCCTTTTCTATAAATCATCTCTTCCTTTTGATGAACCCTAGTCACTAGGAAACTGGAGGAAGACTATCAGTCTAACTGACCTGGTAAACTAAGTCTTACTCAGTAATTGAAATGGATTACTTAGGATATTTCTGTCTTTGCTTGGATTCTACTCATTCAAGTATTATCTCTTATCTTATACCTTCCCACAATGGAATACAGACTTACGGGTTTGGTGTAGGTGGCTTGTGTGACTTGGTAGAGGTGGAAGGACATCAGGACTCTCAGTCATATGGTTTCTTAGTTTCTGACTAGCCTTTCCTTTAAAGTAAACCAGTGACCAACTCTCTGGAATTGTGACCACTATGATGCTAGAATTGTGACTACTGGGTGCTACCAGAACTGTCCTGTGTGTTTTTCAGATGTCTGTGACTGGTATTACTTGAGATCTGCTCTCTTGGCTTCCAGTATGCATTGGCCATCTTCCCTGCTGTTACAGATAACCTGAGGTCTGGCTGGGGCTTTCTTCTGTTCCCTAGCCAGATGGTGTCTTCTCCAGACCTCTGCTATGGAAGTTACTTTGCCCATATCACAGTGACCTCTTCTGGCACTCTCTCTTCCCGGCATCTGAAGTCAAGCTTCCTGTGCTTTAAAACGCGCAGGAATTTCCCAGTACCTTCCTTGATTTGTAGGAGAAAATGGAGACTCTAGAACTCATCTCATACTCTTTCTCAGATTGTACTTCTGTTTTGATGTGACAATCTCTAGCTTGTACTAGGTGTGTATGAAGGGAGGTAAGGGTTTGGGGTGTGTTCAAGGTCAGAGGGGATGCATCTGGAAGACAACAACCCCTTGCATAGCTTCAAGAGGAAGCAGAACACAAGTCATTACAACTCTTAGATCACCTCACTCCATCAAACATTTCTTCTACATCTCTATTTGGAGAGGGTAATGGGAGTACTGGCCTACTCATTCGCTTCTTTATTTATGTTTCACTGTTTTACATCACAGTCCTTTGGCAAGAATCAGGAATTTGAGACTTTAATTGATGCTTCCTCTAGGTTTTATCCTCTTCTACCCCAGAAACCCTTATGTTCCAGCTGTCGAGAGCAGAAGGAATATCTGCACTGTAATGTGGGTGAAGCTATAATCTGAATCTTTCAGGCTTCGTCAGAATATATTAGTGTAAAAAAATTCCTTCATTGGGAAAACTTTCATCTCATGGAAAAAGTATGTTGATAACTGTTGTCTTAATCATTAGGATACCTACCCTCAGTACTCTAGTCTTTCAAAAGTTCCTTGGTACTTCTTACCCTTATTTTCTTTTAATTGTATAGATTCTTATATATAGGCTTTTTTTTTATTTGTATTAAGCTTTTAATTTGGGGATTAGCTTGTATCTTAATAATTTCCAGACATGAAAGTAGTCTATTTTTCCATATCTTCTGTTAATATTTATCAATAAGTTTTTGTAAAATTTGAATGTAGCTTTAAAATGTCATATTCTTTTTACATGACTTTTTCCTTTTCCCTTTTTCACCCTTTCCTTCCCTTTTCCTTTGGGGGTGTGTGTGTGTGTGTGTGTGTGCGCGCGCGCGCATGTGTGTGCATACGTGCTTGTGTGTGTTTTACAGAGCAAACTAGCTTACAACTCAGTTTCCTCTGCCTTGTGACTTTTTCCTGTGTGTTCCTGTAGTTATTTTTATTTTTATTTTTTTTAATTCCTCATTTTTGTGTTTACTAGAGTGTGATCAGCTCAAGGGCAGGGACTTAGTTATTGCTTGTCCTTATTTGCCTTAGTGCCTAACAAATTCCTGCTCATAATAGGCATGGAGGAATCATCAATTCCTGTTCTCCTTCACTGACTTTTTTTCTCCATGATATTTGCCACATTTTATTTAGTTGTTCACACTTGTTTCTCCCCCTGGACTGGGCACATATTCTCCTTTGGAGATGATTGAACAATCACTACTCCACCAGGGCATGCCTATTTGCTACATTTTAGCATACTGTATTGTTTACTTATTTGGTTACTTTTTTTGGTTTGTATTTGTTTTTTTAAGGGAAAGGTACAGGCAAGAATGAAGGTGAGCAGGCAGACAGGAAGAGAGAAGGAAGAAGAAGCTCTTTATTTTATTTTCATTTAGTTATTCACACTGGTTGTTTCCCTCTGGACCTGGGACTCAAACCCAGGGTATGTGGCCTGCTCCTTTGTAGGCAGTTAACCTCACCGTTACTTCATCAGGGCACAACTTATTTGTTTTAAATATTTTGCTTAATATTATATTTGTAACACCTTAGGAGAATACCTTGAAAAAGTTACCCAGTAATAATAGAATGATTAATTAATGAATTGTCGAAATTTAGTTACTAGCCTAAATTATTCTATATAATCTATAAAATGTGATAAGTATAAATTTCTGGCAGGGGAAAAAATAGTAATGTAATCATCAAGGTGTAGAGTTAAAGGCTACATCGAGCCACCCTCCCACCCCGCTGCCCATCGGCAGTGAGGAATAGGCAGCAGTCCTGCCAAGAGAGCTTGGGGAAGCACAGGAATGAACTACCACTCACCACAGTGAGGAGCAGCCCCAGCACTCTGCCTGGGAGCTTGCAGCTCTTGGCCAGAGTGCCCCCTCTTGCCTCATAGTGACCACATGCAGCCATGCCCACCGCTGCCTGGGGGCCCTGCTGCTGCTGAGAGGAGTGACCCACCCAGCTCACCAGTGTCGGGTGGTGAACCTGCACATGGAAAGTACACAGCTCAGAACTACCACACCGCCCACCGCAGCTGTCCACAGCTGCCACTGCCTAGGGAGTAAACAAATGCATGAGAAAGATAAAGCCACAGTGACAAATACAGTGCAGGGGAGGCAAGCCAGGCTAAAATCTAAATCCCTAAAAACCAAAACATGAATGGCTCAGAGAGAAGATACCAGGAGCTCCTATAGAATAAATCTAAAGACACTGAGTGGAACTACCTGACAGATATAGAATTCATAGTGATACTGATCAAAAACCAAATAATGATTTGCAGGATGCACAGTTAACTTACCCAAAGTCAAGTCCAAGACCTCAGAAAATAAGTGATTGGCTATAAGGAATACTTTATCAAAGAGATTAAGGATATAAAGAAAGCCCAAACAGACTGCCAAATATGCAAATTACAGTCAATGAATTGAAGACAAACATGGAAAGTTCTGTAAACAGTGCAAAGGAACAGATCTCAGAAGTTGAAGACAGAAACACAGAGGTGACCCTTATGGAAGAGGAGAAAGAAAAATGAAGAAATCCTGCAAGCAATATCAGACCTTGTGAGAACAACACAATTACGGATAATGGGTATCTCTGAAGGATGAGGAGAGGAAGAAGGGAGCAGACAGTTTATTTAAACAAGTAATGGAGAACTTCCCATACCTGTCACAAAAACTAACCATGAGATTCAAGATGCCAACAGAATATTCCTGACTGCAAAAGATCTACATTGAGATACATCATAGTAAAACTAACAAAAGCCAACAATAAAGAAAAACTGCTACAGGCTGTGAGAGAAAAAAGTATAACCTACAGAGATATACCCATCAGGCTATCATCAGGCTTCTCCGAGAAGCCCTCCAGGTGAGGAGAGAGTAGAATGACATATTCAAAGTACTAACAGATCAAAACTACCAGTCAAGGATACTCTACCCTGCAAAATTATCATTCAGATATGATGGAGGTAAAGTCTTCAGCAGTAAACAAAAAATAATGGAACTGAAGATGAACAACTCAATAAAATGAATAAAATGCTTCTTCCCCCCTCTCTCTTCCTGCCTGCCTGCCTGGCTACTTACCTTCATTCCTGCCTGCACCTTTCCTCTAAAAAAAAAAAAAAGGCAAATGGATTGTTTCATCACCAAACCTACCTTTAAAAAATGTTCAAAGGGGTTTTACAATAGGAAAAACAGAAGCAAAGAACCTCTAAACCCTGAAAATGTTGCTAGATAAACAATAAAATAGAATTAGAAACAAAGACAATACCACAGGAGAGAACAAGAAAATACCAATGGGAGAGAAAAAAAAAAAAAAAAACCCACAAAATCTGTGCAGGCATGAGGCTATGACATCAGCTTAGAAAAAAACTTTTGTAGATTAGTAAACTTAGAGACATATCACAAGAGATAACCTACCTGAGAAGGTGAAGAAACAGGGAGAATTAACATTGAAAACTATTCAAAGGAAAAGGCAAACAAACAAATGGGGAAAGAAGCTACAGAGATCTAAAACAAACAGAAAACAAAGACTCAAATGACAATAAGTAGCCTTAAATATAAGTCATTATAAATGTGAAGGACTGAATTTCCCACTAAAAAGACACAGTAGTTGCATGATCAAAAAACAATACTCATTGATATTATGCCTAGAAGAAGCCCACATCACATCCAAAGACAACATACCTTGAAACTGAAGGTTTATGGGGAAATATAAGAGCAACGGGAATGAAAGGAAATCAGAAACTGCAATACTCATATCAGACTAGACTTCCACCTAAAAACATGAAGCAGAGATGAACACTACGTTACAGAAGTGATAACTGTTACTAATATCTACGTACTCAATGCCAAACCACCTAAGTGTACAAAACAAATACTAAGAACCTAACGGGAGATATTGACAATAATATTAGTAGGGAACCTGAATACCCCACATCCAGGCAGAAAATCAGTAAAAAAAATAGACGGTAAATGAGATAACAGATCATCCACAGAGCTTTCTACCCCAATAAAACAGATTTTACATTCTTGAATCTCAAGTGCACTTGGAAAATTCTCAAGGATAAACCATACCCTGGAACACAAAATAAGGCTCAGTAATTTAGCAGGATTAAAATTATAGAAAGCATCTTCTCTGAGCACAAGGGTGTGAAACTAGAATCAGGAAAAAAAATAGAAGAATCTCAAAGATGTGGAGATTAAACAACATACTTCTGAATAACTCCTGGAACACTTAGGAAATTAAAGATGAAATTAAAAATTAACTAGAAACAAGTGAAAATGAAGAGATGAGCTATCATGCAGCAAAAGCAGTTCTAACAGGAAAGTTTATCGTGATACAAGTGAACATCAAAAACCAAGAGACATCTCAAGTTAAATATCTAACTACATACCTGAAAGAAACTGGCAAGAACAGTCAAAACTAAAAATTAGTAGAAGGAAGAAAATATTAAGAAAACGAGCAAAAATAAATGAAATAGAAAACAAAAAGACCACTTAAAAGATCAATGAAGCCAAGAGTTGGTTCTTTGAAAAAATGAAATTGATAGCTCCTTAGTCAGACTCACAAAGAAAAAAAGAGAGAAAACCTTAATAACAGAAATAAAAGAAGTCAGATCACGAAAGACACCACAGAAAGCCAAAGGATCGTAAGAGACTACTGTGAATAATACCTTTATACCCACAAATCTGCCAGTCTCGAAGAAACAGATTCTAGAATATAACATCCTTTTAAACCAGGAAGACATAGATAACGTGAACAGATGAATCACAAGTGTAGAAACTGAAGTGATCAAAGGTCTCCCAAAATACAAATGCCCAGGGCTTCTAATGGCTTTACTAGCGAATCTACCAGACATTCAAAGAAGACCTAATACCTATCCTGCTTCAACTCTTGCACAAAATTGAAGAGGAAAAACTCCCAAATACATCCTACAAGGCTAACATTACCCTGACTTCAAAATCAGACAAGGACTTGAGAACATTGATGATGGGTATGATGTGAAATGGACACAGACTGCAGTGTGAGTCAGCATCCTAAAAATCGTGTAACAGTGTACAGAAAAGAAATAATAAAACAAAAGTAAATAAAAGCTAAGGTGACCTTACTATTCATTCTGTCCCATTTTGCGAAATGACCAAGTGAAATGACTTGATTTGAGCACAAATCACTTTATTATAGAAGTGGAGTAAGAATTTAGAATTCTTGAGTAAATATTGGTAATTACCAATAGCATTTGGATATGTGGTAAGCAGAATATATGATGGTGATTTTTAAAAAGAACAAAACCCATAGGTTTTGGATTTAGATAGAGGCAAATTATCTAATCTCCTATGTATGTATCATTTTCCTCTCCTGCAAACTAGGAATAATTGTATTTTACTAGATTTTTCTGAGACATAAGTGAGACAAAGTATATTAAGCACACTGCCTGGTACTTAGTGAAGGCTCAATAAAGCATGCTTATGTTACTGTTATTTAGAATATTTTTCACCTGTAGTTTATAGAAAAAAAGGTCTTAACCTTTTGCTGGACTTTAATCCCTGCTGTGTGCCAACCGCCCAGGGTTTCTGGATTGATGCATCTGCTGCTCCTTTGATGGAAAGAATACTCTTCCCTGGCATCTTTGTGAATTTAGCACCTACTTACCTTTGAGATCTCTTCTTCCTTTTTCTTTTTAACTTTTATTTTGAGAATTTCTGAATTTACCAAAGTGGAGAATACAATAAATCACTATGTGTCCTTACTCAGCCTTAGTCTCTTTATTGTTAAAGAAGCTTTTCTTGATAATCCCAGGAAATATCTTTTTTTTCCTTTACAGCACATTAACACAGCTTGTAATTGTGTATTCTCTCTTCTCTATTAGAGTGTAAATGCTATAAATGCATGATTTCTGTCTTTCTTATTGTGATGTACCTAGACTTATACTGTGTCTGAAACATGATAAGTACTCTATCTGAGGAAGCTATTTAGTAGCTGAGAGGTTTCCTAAGGGATTTGCAAAGAGGAACATTTAATGAAAACCTTTTGATTAACAAAGGTGGAGAAAAATTACTTTGTATTAAAACCATAGGTACCTTCCTAGATTCAGATTTATATACTTAGCAACAGTTGTGTTCTTGTTTTTCTTAGTAAGTCTCCCTGCTGAAAAGCAAATTCACTGACTTCCTAGAAAGGATATTAGTTAATTTTATAAGATGCTGAGCATTGTAAATGACTAAATTAGCTTTGTGGGGTGACTAAGGTAAAATGTTCCACCAAGGTACTGGACCTGTGCTGAGAGGTCAAGTACCTCCAAGGCTTGGTAGAGAAGTAATAATCTTGCAGTCCTTGCCCAGCAATCAGCCTATCTCTTATTATAATAGCTTCATTTGATGAAAATCAAGAAAATGTTTTTCTTCTCAAATTGCAATCCCCTCCTACTTTTTTGTACTGTTTTGAAGGTGTAATCATAGTTACTAGTAGAGGCTCCTTGGAACCTTAAAAACATCAGTCAGTTTCACAGCTGGAAGCAGAGTGATCTAGATAAAAGCTGGAGAGTGAAACTTACTCCCGCCCCCCATAACTGAGTTCTTTCATTAGGAAGCGCCTTGCATAAAGTGAAATGTTCTTTGTTCTCACTAGAGTAGACAACATTTTCATTTAAATTAATAGTAAGTTAGCACCTGGTACCATTTTTAGTCAGGAAAAGGGCGGTAATGCTACCACTTACCTATCCTCTATCTGAGCCTACTTCTTTCTTTACTTTCTTTCTCTTTTTCTTATCATCTTCCCTAGGCCAATAGTGAGTGATTACTATTACTATACTGACACTGAGACTCAGATAGATGTGGTTGTGAAGTTGCAGTTTTGGATTAATGGAGCGGGGGAGGGTAGAGTAATTAAGAGACACTAAACACTAATGCAGTAGTACCAGGAGCACATTTGCCAGGATGAAGAAGAATTATAGGCCATCTCTTGCCAGGCAGTCAGAATAAGTGATCTCTAGAAGTTGACTGGACAGTAAATACTGTCTTGAGGGCTAACACAATTAAGAACGGGTAAAAAAATCTATCTGTTAAGCATCTAGTATGTTTTGAATACCTCCATAAGCACTTTCAACTATGTTATGTTTGCTTATTCTAAGATGGAAGAATTCTGAGAAATTTAAAATGACTTGTAATTGTTTTCTTTGCAATGATTTTCTATTCTGAAACTAAGTCACCTTAGCTTATAACTGGTTTACCTCCATCTTGTTTCTTGGTGTGATCTAGATCAGGTTTTGGCAAACTGCATGTGGGCCACATCTGTCCTGAAGCCTGTTTTCCCTAAAGAAAGTTTAGTAGAACACAGCCATCTTGCACAGAACACATAACACACATACGTATGTATATGTATATATACGTATGTGTGTACAGAGAGAGAGCATGCCTCTGTGACTGCTTGTGTTTTTACTCCAAAGACCAAGTTAAGTATTTGCTATAGAGACCGTATAATCTACAAAAGCTAAAATGCTTACTTTCCTGACTCTTTACGGAAAAGTTTGCCAACTCCTGATCTAAATGGTCTGGATCCATTCATCTTAGATTAGAAATGAGAATGGTTGTCTTGAGAGGAAAGTGTATTTTTAGGTTATATTCCTTGTGGACATTAAAATAGTGTAAGCATGAAAAAGGGTGCTGGGGGCTTGGATGAAAATGGTGAACTTTCTGGGCCCTTTTTAATCATGGGTCCAAATCTAAACTGTGAAAGGAGATCTTAAATATAAGCATGCATTTTCTTTTCTTTTTTTAGAGGAAGGAATCAGGCAGAAATTAAAGCAAATAGGCAGGCAGGAAGGAAGAAGAGAAGAAGAAACAAGCATTTTAAAAATTTTTCTTCCTAGCCAACCATCCCCTCCCCTCTCCCCTCCAATTTAGGTGAACTGCTTTGGAGCCGTGGACTTAACGCCTGAGCCACCAGGCTGTGTCTGTGTTATTTTAAATAATAATTTTATTATTTCTTTTGTTTACATTGCTATATGTATTTTAAGATATTGAAATCACACCACTGTCTGTGTGTATTTCACAGCACACCCACCACCAGAGTCTAATTCCCTTTACCACCACCTTGTTCCCTCCTTCCTTCTCTCCCCTCCCTGCCACTCCCCAACTACAGAGTTGTTCCCTGTGAATTTTGTTGGGGTTTATCTGTTCATTTGTTGTATTTCTTTATATTCCTCATGTGGGGTTCAGGTCGCTCAAAGAACCCACAGCAGAGTTAGGCGAGTGAGCAAGTGGAGATTTAATTAGAGGGTAAAGGAATGGAGATGACCAACAGAGGTCCAGACCCTGTCTGCCTTGTGGGTGGCCTGGGTTTTTAATGAAGAAAAAAAAAAAAACCCCACATGGTGAGGAAGGAGGATGGAGAGAGGGTCATCAGGCCAAGTTTCAGTTCCTGACTGGGCAAGGTGAAATTGTCCTTTGAATTTATTGGTCGGTTTCTTCAACTTGTGTTGTTCCTTTGTTCCATTGTGCAGAGGGTCCATCCTGGTCACATACTGCACATGGGACCCGTCCTGCATGTCAGACTTGTCCATTGGCTTTCCTTATCCTTCCGGGTGACTGCATTCCTTTGCTCAGGCGGGTGGCGCCAGGCATGGTTCACTGCCCTGATATCCGAAACTTGATCCTGGCCTATGACTTGCTCTGTGGGTGTCCTGACACCACATATGAGTGAAATCATGCTGTACTTCCCTTTTTCTTTCTGGTTTATTTTGTTTAACGTAATCCCCTCGAGTTCCATCCAGGCTGTTGCAAAGGACACAAATTTGTCTCTGTTTTCAGCTGCATAGAATTCCATTGAGTGTCTAGACCACAGCTTCTTTATATAGTCATCTGTTCACGGGCATTAGCTTGTTTCCACATCTTGGCTATTGTGAGCTGTGCTTCTTTGAACATAGGGAAGCAGACACTTTTTCTGAACAGAGATTTTGTATTCTTTGGATATGTGCCTGGAAGCGTGATTGCTGGATCAAATGGTAGAGCCATCTTTATATTTTTGATTTTTAAATTTTGTTTTCTAAAGAAGTTATGCTAATTTACATTCTCAATATCAATGTAGGAAGATTCCTTTTTTTCCACACCCTTGGCAACATTTGTTGTTTCTAGCCTTTTTAATATAGGTCATTCTCATTGGTGTGAGGTGAATTCTCTTCAGTGTTTAATTTGCATTTCTCTGATGATGAGTAATGTTGAACATTTTTCCAGTTGTCTGTAGACCATTTATGCGTCTTTTTTAGATGGCGTCTATTCAGTTCTGCCATTTTTGAATGGGTCATTTTGTTTTTTGTTGTTGAGGTGTATGAGCTCTATATATTTTGGAGATTAAGCAGTTCTTGTCTTATGTATGTTGTGCAATTTTCTTCTCATTTCCTGGACTGCCTTTTTGTTTTTAGTGGTGGTTTCTTTCATTGTATAGATACTTCGTAGTTTGATATAGTCCTAATTGCTTAGTTTTGTTTTAGTTTCTTTTTTCATGGGTGTCCCTTCCCTGGAGATAGTTTTGAAGTCCGTGTAGGGAGCATTTTTCTTACATTTTCCTCTGTGTATTTAATGGTTTGCGGTTTTATGACCAAAACATTGCAGTTTTTTTGCACATTTCTTTGTGATTTTCTATTCCTACATACATACCTGTTTCTGTAGTCTCACATAGACTTAATCTTTAGTCTGTTATTCATTCATACCTCATGAATATAGACTTACACAAGTATATTAATTGGAATTCATCTTGGAGATTATCCATTCCAACATCCTTATTTTACAAATGGAGTCCTAAGAAATTGTCATATGCCTGATATCACAAAAGCAGTTTAGTCATAAATCCTGGGAGTAGAGTTGTGATTTTATTTTTAACTTACTACGGCCACTCATAGAGGTATTCACATGTGAAGTCTACCCTATAGGCCTTGCATATCTTTAGCTGTAGGTATACCTTTTTGGAAAATTAAAGACAACTGAAGAAGAAAGAGGCATTATATCTGGATTCTAGTTTAACTCTGCTACTGTTACATCTTTGCAATTTTTAGTAAGTACAACATTCTTTGATAAACAAAATGAAGATTATGGAAGGTAAATCAAATTTGTAAGAATGACTGTGCACTGAGATTATTGCATTATTTCCTGGTCCCTTTTCACAAGGTAATTCATGTGAATAAAATGTTAAGTTATTCAGGTAAACAATGTGGTATATTCACAAGCCCAAAGTACTTTGTAGGTGGAACACTGAAGGATTTAGAATCCATTTTGCTCTATGTTGAATAAATGTGTTTAAATGTTTTCCTTTTGTGAACTGAACAAACTAATTTGTAATTTATAGTTAAAAAGACTTTATCATTTCTTAAAGAAAAAACAAAAAAATTATATATTAACTTAACAAAAAAACCCAGAAATTATAACCATTTTACTTTTATATTTCTGATAGGGATATTGCTTGTCGCAGGTTGTTATCGTTATTTTCCTTTAATTAGAAAGGCCTCTCTCTTTATTGAATCAGAAAATAATCAGAATTTCTTCTTACTTATTCCTTGTGAACCCATTTAAGACAAGAATAATTCTAGGAGAAGCTTTCACAATAGGTCGCAGTAAATTGTACCTATCAGGCATTAGCTTCCTTCTGGTCATGTTTTACATTCTGAACATAGAGCCTGGATTTTTAAATTATTCAGTAATATAAAATAATTGCGAGTATAAGCTACAGCAAGTTCATTAGAAGTACTTATTTATTTTTTAAGGAAAGTAAGAATGAGTAGGCAGGCAGGCAGGAAGAGAGAGGAAGAAGCAGCATTTCATTTTTATTTTTATTTAGTTGTTTATGCTAGTTGTTTTCCCCTGGACCCAGTACTCGAACCCAAGAGTATGTAGCCTGTGCTCCTTTGGAAGCCTTGACCTCTAACTGCTGCTCCACTAGGGTGCACCTAGTTAAAAGTACTCTTAAATAGATTTAAATTTTAATCACTTTTCCTATATACTTAACTGCTTTCAAATTGAGGATTTTATGATTTAGTGTGCTTTTACATTTCAAAGAACTAAAGATTTGATCCCACTTTACAATATTCATTTTGCATGGTACACTTGAGATTTATGAACTTTGAGATTTTGTGTGTATCTTTCTAATCCCAGTTTATCAGCCTGGCTTTTCTAACAGGACAGGAACAAATTCTTAAACATTCAAAATCTTATTTTAAGATTCCTTAGCCAGTTCAACTGATGAAAAGAAAACACTTGAAAAGAATATTAACAGTGTAATATTTATGTTGTGTTTTTGCATTTTATGCTTTTAAAAAATGTTTTTACGGGTGTGCCCTGTTGTAGCAATTGTATCTGCTGCCTCTGACCAAGTACAGTCCACGTACGTCCCAAGGACCCAGTTCCTGGGTGGCGGGGAGCAGCCACGACATTATAGTAGTGATTTGGAAGTATAGAAGGTGGGCAGATAGAGTATGATGAATGATGTACACGTCATTGAGTACAATAGCTATTCCATAGGGTAAAAGTTATTATATCATTGTGTTCTAATCCACTTTGAGGCATAGAGAGTACCTTCTATTAAGGAATTTTATTCTACTTGGTAAAATCAGCGTTCTTTTGTTACAAACTTACAGTGTGAAATTTAATATTTGAAGGTATTATAAATATATCAAATTATAGTTAAATTATATCTAAACATCAAATGTTTAGTTAGCATCTGTAGTGACAATGACTATGAAAACTGCCTTTGGGAGTTTACTGATTGGGAGGGTGTTTAAGACTACTTTCTGGGGAAGATGTATAGGCATATCAGATTTAAGTTTGTACAGTTTGTGTTTGAAATATTTTCATGGGAGATGAGTGGGGCAAGTGGAAAGCCCCACAAGTTGAAGGCTTGACAAATGACTAAAATGTACAGGTTTTAAAATAAAACTTGACTAATTTGTTTTATATCTTATACACAACCCTTATAATGTATGATTCATCATTTTTATATGCCTTCGTCTTAAGTCCTAATACTTGACTTGGAGCCCTGACCTAAAACTGTAGCTGTAGTCACTGTATAATTTACTTTTCTTTTTTCACTACAATAGTTGTCCAATTGTTGTCTTGTATTTTGTTATCACACTATGTGTACTGATTTCATTGCCTTGCCCACAGTCCTAGTAAAATTGATTGGGGATACTCACTGGTCCAGAGCCATATATTCCTGCTCTTGTCATTGAGCTTTATTTATTTAGCCCACCTCTCTTTACTTTCTTTCCAGATAAAGATCTTGCTTCCGTGATATTTCTTCTGCCTGCTTCTCAGGCCACATTCTAATTTCTGTTCTTCAAATCTTATTGCATCTTACTGTTATTACTCCTACTGTAAATCTTTTCTTTGGATTGCATTTGTAGCAATGATACCTAGATAGATATGAACTTGATGAACATGATAGATGGAACTTGAATTACTGATATAACACTGAGTTCATTTTTTACCTCAGCTAATATTTGGTACCTCAGTTTTCATCAAGTCAAACTAATTTTTTCCTCCAAGTAGTCTTTTGCTATTAAGGTTCTAGTACATGTTATCTTGCAATATGAAAATAACGTGATGTTAAGGTTTGTCATTTATAAAGTTACTAGAGAATGGAATATTTAAAATACTCATGCAGTATACATGGAAAATTTCCCATAAGCTGCTTTAGCTTCAGTTTCAAAAATTGCTCTTTATTTATAATCATTCAATGAAGATATACTTTTATTATCTTGGGAGAAAGGGATTTAATTGTTTTTGAACATCTTAATCCCACTTCTTTCCCTTATAGTTTTATTAATTGAAATTCCTCTGGAGATCACTCTTAGGAAAATAACTCTTCCTTCTTGCCATCTTTACTCAAGAGATCAGAATACAAGTATTCTTTCCTTAGCAAAGACTTTAATCTTGTTTAGAATGATGATATCTTCCCCACTTAATTATTCCTAGTTAGTATTTAGGTAGTTTCAAAAATGTCCACTATGATGCACCCTGATTGCTCAGGTGTTAAATCCATGCCTGGGATTCAGGCCACCTGTAACCCAAGGAGCTGGGTTCCCTGGCCTGAGGCAGGGTCACATGTGGCACAGCTAAAATAAACAACTAAATAAGCAAAATCCTTCTTCCTCTTGTCCCTGCCTGCCTGCCTGCCTGCCTGCCTGCCTGCCTGCCTGCCTGCCTGTCTTCCTCTTAAGGAAAAAGAATCCACTATAATTAAAATTCAAGACCACTGAGACTTCAGTGTGATGGTCAGTTGTTATAAATTACAGTTTATTGAACTGTCATGTGATTGAGGTAGAATAGAAACAAGTAATTGAATGGCTAACTGGTAAGGTTTTTAAATAAACTCTTAAGTTCTTTTCTGCATTTATGTAATTAGTTTCCTGAATAGTAGTTCTCTAGGTAATCAAGACAATATATTTTGGTTTATAAATAAGAAAATAGACGTGTCCTGGTAGAATAGTGATCAGGTCAGTCGCCTCGGAAGACGTGCAGGCTCTAGACCTCTGGGTTCAAGTCCTGGAGGACCAACCAGTGCAAACAACTAAATTAAAAGAAAAAAAAAAGTTTCTTCTTCCTCTTTCTTCCTACCTGCCTGCACCTTTCCTTTAATAAATAAGCAAGGAAATAAATAAGAAAATAAGTAGCATTATTTGAGCTACTTAAGTTATTCTTCATAAATACTACTCTGTAATCTCTTTAATTAACTTGATAAAAATGTGTTTCCTTCCATTAAAAAGTAGATTTGAAAATACTGTCTAGTACCTTAATAAGAACCAACTAGTAGCATATGAACCCCACCTGGAAAATGGAATTTTACCAGTTAGTTGGAAACTTGCTGTGTAAATTTTTCTCTACGTTCTTGCTTCTTCCTCCCCATAGTGAATTTTGTGAATTTTGTGATTTAGTCCTTCAGTAAAAAATAAAGTTTGTGGCTGCATGTATATCTGTGTTAAATAATATAATCTATTGATTTCATTTTTGAACTTTATTAAAAATGATAAATTTTATTTTCTCTTTTTGACATCTGTGTTTACATTTCTGAGATTTATTATGTTCATCTGTAGGGCATTTATTCTCATGGCTATGAATATGCAATGATTTGTTCTGTTGCTGATTAACACACTTGTTTTTCTATTGTGAACAAATACTGCAACGAGTGTTCTTTTAAGTGTCTTGTATACATATGCAATAGCATCTCTACCTAGGAGTAGCATTTTTGGGCCGTAGGGTATGTGCATGTTCCATTTCAGATAATGCGAAATTATTTTCCAGTTTGGTTTATAACAGGGTGGTTTGGTATACACTGAGCACAGAACTGGGTTATTTTCCCTTCTCCCTTGCGTTAGAAATGACCATTCGAGGAGTCCTAGCTGGTGGAATGTGAGTACTATTGTAATACTTTGAAACTTGGCCCACAAGTATTTACCATGTATGATCATCCGATTCCTCTTTTCCCATTTTCTGATCATGTTTTGTTTCTTCTGTACCAATTTTTATCTCTCCCTTTCCCTGCCCATGTTGTACTGTGAAGGACAGTCCTGTGCAGGTTGACTGGAGGTGGCAGTTAATGAGTGTGCTTGTCTTGTTTCTAATCTTAAAGTGAATGCTTCAGATGTTTTACAATTATCTTAAGTTTCCTGTGCTTGCTAGATATTTATAAAATAAGGAGTTTCTCTAAGATATTTCTAAAAATAAGATATGCTGAATTTAATAAAGTATTTTACTAGTAACTATTAAAATAACAATTTTACGTTTCTCCTTTGATGTTAGATTTGAGAAAGCTATATTTTATAATTAATTATACTTGCATTCCTAGCAAAAATTCAGTGTGCATTCAGCTTGAGACTGCAAGTACCTTTTACTATCTACATTTTTTTTTTTTAAGTTTCTTAGATTGGATTGTAAGGGATCATTTGTTATTTTTTTAAAACAGCTTTTTTACGTAGTCATTTAGGCCATTAATTTTCACTTATTTTTCTTCCCTAATAAAAGCATTTATAAGAATATTCTATGAATATTGCTTTCACTACATTTCGTAGTTTTAAAATGTATTTTCATCATTGTTTCATTCTTAGTTTAAATTTTTTTTATTATTTTAAAGTTGTGAGTTAAAGATGTAATTTTAAATTTCAGAATGTGTGGTAGTTTTATTTTTATCTTCTTACTGTCTTTTATTTCATTGCAGTATAACCAGAGAATGTAGTTTTTCTGGTAGCAATTGTTTGTCTCTCCTCCATGTCTCTTAACCTCATTTTTATTTTTTATTTTTTCATTTCTTTGTGACTATAAGACTACTGTAATTTTATATTTGTCTTACATGTCACTGCCTCTTTGCAGTTTGTTTTAGTTATTAACTCTTTCATTGTGATTTTGCTTAACAGTGTTTTTCAGTTCTAGCAATTTTATTTAGTTCTCTTCAGATTTACCTCTTCAATTTTATATTCTCTTGAATTTTACTAATGTGTTAAATTCTCTCTTTCATGTATTAGGCAAATTTAATGTTCCATTTTTGATAATTATTGAACATCTGAAAATTTTCAAACATTTTTTGCCAACTAACTTTGTAATAGTACCTTGTTTGCTTGTGTTTGTGATTTTGCCTTTCAAATTGTAAGCTCATTTTTTTTTTTGGAATACTTATTATGGGACTTCTTTGTGGTTTGGATTCAGACTCAGTTCCTCTAGGTAGCATTTTTAAATGTTATTTTATTGAAGGAGCATTGTATCATATGATGTGAGTTTTAAGACGGGCATCTTCATAAATCAGCATCTGTGCACCAGCAGGCCAAGTCTGTCCTTCCCCGTGTAGTGGACCCCTTTAACCCTGTTTGCCCACCCCCCTTCCACTTCCCTTGTGATAACTACTAACTTGATAATATAAACAAAATCTGTTTTTATTTGATTTGATACAATTTGTTTTGTTTGGTTTCTTTGTATATAGCACACGTGAGTGAAATAATAGGATATTTGTCTTTCTCCTTCTGATTTATCTCCCTAAGCATAATTCCTAGGAAAGATTTTTATTTCGTTTTACTATGCACATAGAGTGAACCTGGGTTTTAGCTTAAAAAAAATCTCTCTCTAGGTTTTTATGAACTAATATATGATTCAGGCATTAAATTCTCATGATGTATTTGCTAAAGCTTTGGAGTAAATTTTCCTTCATGTTCACCTTTGAGGTATTTTTGATAATTGAATTCCTCCTTTTCTTGGGTTATTGTCGTTCTTCGGCCTGGACTTTGTTTGGTGGTCTAACTTCAGGAGTCCTTAGCCATCTTCCTCCATCCCCTCCACCCAGACCACCCTACCAATTCTTGCTTCCTAATCTTTTCTCATTGTTTGTTTTCATTCTTTACATTAGTGCATTCTTTGTGGGTAATTTTTATATTTTATTGAACAATTTTGTTATGGGTAGCAGAAGTATTTACAGACTTCTAGACTAACATGTTTCAGGGAATAGAAATACATTTGAAATTTTTTTCCCCCTTTTTTTCAGCCCCAGGGTCTTGAGGCTGAATTCTTGGGCTTTGCATGATCTGCACTTTACCCATCTCAGCCATCTGAGCCACAAGGGTGCGCCAGAAAATTTTTTTAAATCATAGTTTCTATAGCTCAATCTAGACCTACAGACGAGAGTTTCTAGGGTGTAGGAACTATGGGTTTTTTTAAAATTTTCTTAGATAATTCTGAAGCACTCTGAAGTTTGAGACTGATTAACAGAATCAATGTCTTGTATAAACTTAAATAATTAAATATAATAGTTAATGTTTATTGAAAATAAGCATCATATACACTAGATATGCAGTAATCCTAGCTACTAGTTGTGATTATGTACTTGGCTTTATTCTAAATTCACATATATTATCATTTAGTCCTCACGACAACCCTTTAGCTACTACTACTCTCTTTGTTTTACAGATGAGCAAATTAAAGCACAGAGAAATTAAATAAATTACCTGAGATGTATTTAAATCCAAAACATGTGGGCTTAATTCACCATCTTTATAGTCTTCCAGATACTTCACAAACACATTGTTGATTCCCAAAGGGGAATCCAACATTGCAGAATATGGCAAGAGAAATAGGTTTGGATCATTACATATTCATGTTATTTTAGTGTAATTTGGGGAAGCAGTATAGTATAGTCAAAATAGCCTTGACTTACAGTGAGACAGACAGACATGAAACTACTCAACTACTTAATGGTAGTTATGAGAAAGTAGTTTATCTTTTCTAGGCTTTTATTTTCTCATTAGTAAAGGGGGATAATTACTTTTACATCATAGAGATTTTTTTTTTTTCATTATAAATAGATGAAATAAGACTAGGGCCTTACTGGCAAAAATAATTAGATGACATAATTAATTACACTTTTAATGAACTTTGATCCTCTACTAAGAAATTTATTGAATATAACATTTTATTTATACCCTTACTCTGAAACAAGCAAATGGAAAAACTGGAAGAACTGATCATTTTCTGTCTGTTTTTCTGAGTCTCCCACTGATGAAAGAGAGAAAATAACCTCTTAGAATGTGGTTTGTTGATGAATTTGGATTTCATGTCTTTGACTTCATAGAGATTTTGAAAAAATTAAGTTAAACAGAACCTATAACATATTGCTTGATACACAGTGGGTAGCCAGTATCAGAAATGCATATGTCCTCTAAGAAAATTATGATGGCTTCCAGATAGGAGATTGTAGCAAGCCTTAGTCAACTAAGGATGGCGCTGGAAAGAGCAGTTGGTATTGCTGGTTGATGGTGTCTGTGGGTACTCAGGCTGACTGTCCTCAAGAGTATGCTGGTACCAAACACTGTCCCAAGCTCTGGAGATAACTCAGTGAGTAACACTTAGCTTTCCTGCTCTCAAGGAGTTTGTGGTTCACTTGAGGGATCTAGACAAATATATAGACTATTACTTTGCTAGATGCTGTAACGGGGGAAAGCATGGGACGCTGTAGGAACACACAGGAGGGTTACTGAGCCAAGCTGCAACAGATGAGGAATGACTTCTGAGGGGGAGGCAATGAGGATGTGAGGGTTTAGAGCTGTAAGTCTAGATAGGTGGCAAAACAAAGGCTGGTAGAAATTTGTCATTGCTCCAAATGTGTCCTGGTTATCAAACATTAATGAAAATATCAAGGATACTAGGAAAGCGTTTTTTAATCAGTTAATATTAAGAGCCTACTTTTGGCGTACCCTGATGGAGCAGCGGTTAGGTCAGTTGCCTCCGAAGGAACAGGCCACATCCCCCAAATTTCTATCAAATAGCATTTTCTAAGGTCTTATATGCTCATGGCCTACATGCTTACTATTCAGAACTGTTGTTACAGTAGGTAATACTTTGGGGAAAAAAGAGGGAAAAGAACAAAAGAACGATGATCTTCAAAGAATAGAAATATGATACGAGTTGTACTTGGTCTGTTGTTTGCATATTTCCTTTCTCTCATCATCCTTACTTACATGTTATGAAAAATTATTTGAGTGGTGCATCCACAGTGCATAGATTTAATACTGTATAGTACTTTGCTGTAGGATGAATTTGGTAAACAAAACTGAGTTGAGATTTCATCTTTTTCTAGTACCCCTTCCTAATAAAAGGCATACTAAAAATATGCAAAGAAAAAAACACTTGTATTTGGCAAAACTGTCAAAGAAGAAGAAAGCAAAGAAATAATTCCTTTGAACAGGGTGAATGAGGTCTAGACAACAAAGATGTTGAAATAGGCAGGTGTCATGGATAACATGACATCAGAGATTACAGGAATCACGAATGAGGTAGATCTATAAACACCCCCCGCCTGAATATTCTGGCAGCCAGATGAATGTGACTTGATCTACAACCTGTTTCCATCTCCTACAACTCAATTTGTATATCTAAATGAAGCTCACTCTTAAGTACCGGTTTGTTTTTGTTGTTTTTTGCAAAAGCAGTCTCAAAACCTTGAAGGGACACTCCCTTCCCTCAAAATCACTTTATAATGCTGTCCCACAACTTGTGTGATGGAATTCTTCATCAGTTTGGACCTTTACAGCTTACACTTAGGAAAGGGTCTCACACACATTGAGCACAAAACATTTATGATTCCTCAGTGATTGTGGTGCTGTGGAGAAAAGCTGAATCCCTGGTTCCTCTGAGGGGAAGCATTCGTGTCTTGCTGAGGTGGTTTTAGCAAGGGCTCTTGACTGCCTGTGGGCGCTTTTCTAAGAGACTGTCTGTCATGTTTTAAAGGGACTCTGATTGTTTTGGCAGTTCCAGAACTTTGAAAGTGGACGTTATAATCGCTCTCCCTCAACTTCTGCTAGGTTTTCTCTAGAAACAGCCATGAAAGTTAAAGTCCAAGTTTGATGTCAGTGTATTATAGTAAGATAAACTGAGTCTCTCTGAAGATAAACTTTTCTTAATATTTGATCTTGTTGGAAAGGAATTTAAAAAATTTCACAAGAAGGATAAGAATTTACCAAGAAATACCATAAAGAAATTGTAGAGTGGGCATGAGGACGAAGCACTGAGAAGTGTGAAAAGGTTGAAGGGCAGTTGTTTGGGGGAAGTAGAGATGTGGTGGCTTACTGAGATCAGGAAAGTCTGAGAATTCATCAAAATATTTAAAGGCAATTTATAGGAAGTAAGTTTTGCTGGATGATACAGAATGTAAACTATTCCCTTAATCCCAATACAATCTTTAAGAATAATATTATATATTATATGTATGTATATATAATATTATATTATCCATTACCAAAAAATATAATTTTGGTGTTTTATTTTTTGTGTTTTTTGTTTTTGTTTTTTTGTATACAAAAACCTTGCAAAGAGCTTTGAGGACACAATGTTAGTTTAAGTACTATAACCAATTTGGCTTCCCACCCCAATATTTGCATTATAAAAATAAACAGGTTGCTAAGCTGATTTAGAGTATTTCATTTCTTATTGAAGAACAATATGTCTTCAAGTAAACTAACCAGTTAGCAAATTGGTTAAAACAAGGTCATAATAAATCCAAGGATTGCAGATCTGGTCGTAGGCCTTTGATCCATTAACTGTTCTGAGTTCACAGGCTATGTGCCTAATCTTTGGTAAACTGCCATTCAGTTAAATCACTGATGGTAAGGTAAGGGTGAACAAGAATGTATGACTAGAAGAGTAGAATAGTCATCACTACTACTATTTACTAAATTTAAGTGTATCGCCCACTGATTTTGAATCCATTGTCATATTAGTTTGTGAAAAAGGTCAAAGAATCTTCAGTGGTTTGGAAAATTATTCTATTTAAGTCTCATATAAGTTTTTTCAAGATAGTTAACCATGTAATTTTAAGTCTAAAACAAACCAAAGTGAATACTTGCCAAGAATAAATTGAGGACTACATTCATAAAAAAATTACTACTTATGATGCAATTATCTCATTTATCTCATTTTAATGATGCTTAAAGCAATTATATGACTTAACAGGAAAAAAAAACTATGAAAGGTCCTGTTAATTGTTGACCACAGTAGTAGAGTTTAAAATACACACACACACACACACACACACACACACACACGCACACAGTTGGATTCTGCTCATGTTTAAATCTAACAAAAGAGACGATTGTAACATAAGTAGTAAGTAGCATCAAATTCTTAATCATAATTGAAAAGATAGTACAAAATGTCTACCCTTTCCTATTTAACCATCTGGAACATGTTACAAACTCCCTGAAAGCAAGAAAAATCTGCAAGTATAATTACACTCTGGGACTATTAGCATGACATGCTTCAATAAATACTTCTAATAGGATCTACTGATATAATAATTGGTACCAAAATGGATGGATTTTCATTATTTGGCTATTTGTTCTTACTGAATAAATACTCAATAAAACCAGTAAATTGTCCCTTGAATACAAGAGGGGGAAAAAAAAACAACCACCCAGTAAAGGCAAAGTATGACAGGTTGCAAAGACAGAACAGAATGGATAAGCAAAGAACAAAGATTTGTAAATGCCTGAGTTCAATTCATATTTTTTCTCTTACTTTCTCCCTTTCTTCTTCTCTCCCCCTACCTCCCAAATCTGGCATAACTGTCCATAGTGAGGTCAAAGTGACTTGATTAAGGTTAGGAGAAAATACGATATTAAGTCTGCTATGGGTTAAATTCCAGTTGGCTGAAGGTCTTCAAACCAAATCTTACTATCAGGGGAAAACAATAAAAGTTTACTCAATTCTTGGGACACCCTGGTGATAGAGCGGTTAGGTCCACCCCCTCCATCTGGTACACTCCACATGCATCCAAGGACCCGGGATCACGCCCAGGGCTGGGGAAACACCAGGAAGAACCATTAAACAGAACACAGCGCTTCTTCTCCTCTCCCTGCCTGCCAGCCTGCTTGCCTTCATTCCTGTACAATACATGGTTGGTGGGTGCCCTGGTGATCTAGTGCACCGTGGAAGCAGTCCCACAGGCCTCCCAAGGTCCTGGGTTCACAGTGTGGGTCCAGGGAGAACAACCAATGTTAAAAATAAAGTGTTTCTCCAACCTCTCTTTCCCTGTCTTGACTACTCCTCGTCTTCATCCTGCCTGCAGTTTTCCTTAAAAAAAAAAGGCGGGGGGGGGCGTGGCAGCGGTGGGTTGGCGTTGTCAAATTATATATTCATATATATATATATATGAATATATATAACCTCTCCTGGAATTAAATATTATCCTATTGTTTGTGTTGTCTATCAGTTCTCCCCTACTGCCACCTCTATCCCAACACCTCTGCCAGAACTTTTAAGCAGTGCAGTGACAGGACTTCAGATTGGTTCCAGTTTTTTAAGGTTATGAACAGTACTTGATGAGATGTATTTCTGACTAAAACTTTGTTTACATTCAGGACTGTATTCTCTGAATAAGCTCCAACAAATGCCAAAGCCCCTGGCATGGGAAATTGGCTGGACATTAATGCCATTTAACCAAGAAGAAGCTTAAAGGAGATAACAGATGTCTGAGGGAACCCAGTAAATTCAGCTGTACACATTAATTAATGTATACATTAATTACAAGTATAAAAAGTAGATAAGTCCAGCTGACTTCCAAAGAAGGGGGACATAGAGGTTTTTGGAACCACTGACATACTGATAGCATGAATGAGGTGACTAAGAAAAAGTGTGAAGCAAGAAAGAGGATATATAGGAAAACTCCACTGCTTCATGAGGGGGCAGGTAAAGCTAGAAGATCAATTATATGATTTGCTTAACAATGTATAAAAAATTTCATAATCAGATTATTAGCTGTTTAATATTCTGTTCGATGTCTGTGTGGGAATTTGGGAAATAAAACAGGTTAATTTAGTTATTAGTTTTGTTGTGTGTCTTTAGTGTTTTATATATTCATTTGTCTCATATAAAATTTTGATTTATACAAAAGACATGTTAAGAGGGGGATTGTTTTCTAAAGAATGATTCATAATAAGATTCCATTGAATGAAATATTTCAGTCTTATATATTGAATTTCTGTGTAAGAGTTACAGGTATCTTGGTGAAATTTAGGCTAACTAGGGAAAATAGCTCTTTGGGTTATTGGTAAGAGATAACAGAATATTTGAATAGCAGTTCTTTGGATTTATCATACTCTAGTTAACTAAGCGAGAGTTTTTGCTTTCCTCTTCTTTGCAGTATCCTGGCATCTATTTTACCCACCCTACTTTCATTCTGAGGAGAAAGAGTTGTTAGTGTGATTGCCATGATCTTGTAGACTGGGAGGGTTTACTTACCCACATGGATGATGACATTTGAAACACTTTTCTTCTTGAAACACTTAGAAAAGTGCACTCATGGTATTTCAGCCCTCATTTTTCCTAAGGTTTCCTTTGTTTCCTGGTGTATTTAAAATCTCTTTACCTTTTGGTTGTCCCTTTGACTTCTTTAAGTGCAGACCCCCAGTGTTTAATTGAACAGGGATCCTGTCTAGAGATTTACATTTCATTTTGTGTGTGTGTGTGTGCACGCATGCACGTGTGCAGGCAACTTTCTAAGCAGAGCACGTGAAGTTGTGTCCCTCATAGGTCCATTTGTTACTGATCTCTGTGTTCCTGCAGCCTATGAGGCTGCGTAAGGAATTTGTACACAGCTTTATTGTCATGTCCTCAAATCCACTGTTGGACTGTACTCTGATAGTTTACTGTCAGCTGTGTTTACAGCATGATGCACACATGGTAGTACCAGGGAGTGACACCTCTAGCCCCTTGTGTTTGACCCATCCACTATAACAGGAGGATGCTCAGCCTCCCCTAGACAGGCTGAATCAACTTACCTGTCAGCAAAGTGAATGACGACTATAAGAAAGGAAAATTATATAGCGGTTTGCTTTTTTTAATTGCACATTGTCTAGATATCTTTTCTAGGCTCTGGATTTCTGTCTTTTTCTTGGAAAAAAATCTTTGCACTCTTAAGTGTGAAGAAAAAGAAAAGTATTTATCTAGAGGAAAAATTCTCAAAATATGGTCTGTAGACTCCTGGGAGCGTAGTTAGTCTGCTCTAGGCCGCCATAACAAAACACCACAGACTTGGTGACTTAGACGGTAGAAATTAACTTTGCTAGTGTTCTGGACACTGAAGTCCACGATCAAGGTGCTAGCAGGGTTGGTTTCTGGTTGAAGCCATTCTTCCTTGCTGTGTCTTCACCTGGCCTTTCTTCCATGAGAAGCCTGGGAAATGTATCATGTTGATAACAAACAAGGTTGTAGGAAAAGTGAGACTATTTAATGACTCTCTAACTGGGGTTTATATATTTAAAAAAATATTTTCATGGAGCTAACTTTGTTAATATTTTCTCCTTTCTTTTCATTGATTTCTGTTTTTTTGTTTTTTTTAATTAATTTTATTCTCTTACTTCCTTCGTGTTTACTTTGCTTTCTTTTTCTGCCCCCGCCCCCCCCAAGCATTTTAAAATTTCTTTTTTCTTTCCTCTAAAATGTTTTTCTTGAATTATTTAGAAGATTGTCAATTTTAAACATTTGAGTTTGGGGTTTTTTTCTAAATGTCTTATTGTTACAGATGATTAACTTATTTTCATTGTGTTCAAACAACACATTCTGATGAGTTTAATCCTTTTAAATTTATTTTTATTTATATGCAGTCTTGGAGAAAGCACCATGTGCTCTTGAAACAAAGATGTACTCTGTGTTTGTTGGCTGTAAGTGTTTTAAACATATCGTTGAGGTCAAGGCTGACAGTTCTGTTCAGATCTTGTCGGTCTGCTGGATTTTTCCAGAGAGGTCTTGCTTTTTCTGTCAGTTGTTAAGAGAGGGATGCGCTCTGTTTTCTCCATTTAATTTAGTCACCTTTTGCTTCATGATTTTTTGTCCTTTGTTTTCCTTCCCCTGTCCAGGGCCTTGACTAGGTGCTTGGCCTTTACATGGCCTGCACCTTAGTCACTGAGCCACAGGGGGGAGCATCAGCCTCCTGTGGTTTTAAGCGTGACATTCGAGTTTAGGATAATAGGAGACCTTGAAAAATACTAGTGATGACATGAGTATCAGGTCTCGTGGAAAGACTGTTGAGTGGTGACACAATGAGCATGGTGGGCATGTGGTGAACACTTTAACAGGATGCATTGTGTAGGACACCAGGGATAAAAGACTAGACATGCACTGAGCGCCTCAGACTTGGACTGCTAGCAGTGTGGAGTGTACTGATGATGTTTAAAAACTGTACTAGATATTAGTTTTATAGACATGGAAGAGAAAGGATAGGATTGAAGATAGAAAATGCAAAGAGCGCTTAGTTAAATAGTTCCTAAGAACCTAGAAAACTGGGAAAATGGTAATATGACAGCTGGTGATAGTAACTATGTTTAGAGTGACTGGTTAGTGATGAGAATTATTTTTCCCGTTAAATTTGGTTGTTGACTGGGTAGAGATACAGGCACCATATAGGTAACAATGAGAACTTGAAGATTAGTGAAAGAGAATGAGTTCTTTTTGCTGAATTTTTATTATACCCATACTATGAAGTCATTCGTTTCCCAAATAATTTTGAGATGAAGATTTTATTTTATGTGGTCTTAGTTCAGACATTACCCTCACTTATAAACGCTCTTTAATCACTAGCATTGCTCCTCTAGAAACATTCTACTTCATATCATCCAGTTTTATTTACTGATCTTTTTCTACCATTTATTCAAACATGAGCTTGGAAGAGTAGAAACTTGCCCTCTCTGTTCACCACTGTGCTCCCTCACTAGCTTGATCATACTTCCTTGAGACAAAAATGGGACATTGGGGTGACAAAAATGGTATGGGATTAAGTGCTGCTGACTAAGGGAAGGGAAGGAGGTGGAACATTTGAGCAGGAGCAGAGCAGCCAGGCTGACAGTAAGTACTATGCGATGCCCATCAGCAGTTGTATAGTAATATCATGTATTCTGGTGGGACTTCACATAAATAGGCAGGAACGGCAAGGAATTTTGACACCTTAGGCAAAAAACAAGTTTGGCACCCCAATCAGCTCCACTCTAAATGTCCTGCCTAAAACACATGCTGCTTTAACCATCCCAGTGCCAGAAATGCTCAATAACCAAACTACTGCCAAAGATAACCCCCATAGAGCCAGAAATAACCCCCATAGTACTTACATGTGGCTCAACCACACTGCAGTGTTGTGCTCCCTGTGAAGAAACAGGCACAGGCTTGGCGGGGTGGAGGGGGGGATGCTCTTCCCTTGTATGCTGATTCCTCACAGGGACCAGGAACAGCATCTGCTGCATGTGGCAGTCAGCACTGGCAGGGGCTGTCTGTAACGTGGAGGCAGAAAGGATAGCAGCCTGTGGGCCCCTCAGCAGACTGGACCAGGGGCAGCTCAACTGCCCCTTTTGCTCCGCTTTAAAAGACTGCTTTTTTTTTTGTTAAAATTGGAGGAAAATGATATTAATATTAAATGATGGGACGATTGAGAAATATGAAAAAAACTAACCAAATGGTACTGTCCTGTTTAAAGTAGTACATATGGTCAGCCTACCCCTCACCCACATAAATACTGTGCATGTCGCTATGCGGAAAGTGTTGCTTAAATGTAGCTATAGATTAGCACATAATTATAATTTTGTGTTCTGAAAAATGAAATTTAAGCACATATGCAGATTCTCTATTTTAAAAGATAATGTATAATTTAGAAATATCACAAAAAGAAACAGAAGTGCTAGGTACAAATAGTTGTATAAGTTACCTTTCATGAATGTCTGTTCTTTGCCACCTGCCTTTAATAGGGATGGAGAGATACTAAGAGACACTAGAGATACTAGAGACACTAGAGATACTTGATCTGTGGAAAAGGTATGATGTAGATATTACCTGCGCACAGAAAATTGTGTAGCAGGCAGTCATCTGATAGAGTATATGCCAATGTTAACTTACCTAAAGCCATATTACCTTTTTTTTTAGACCTTAGTAAAATACCGTCATCCAACACATTGCAAATCTATATTGTGGATTAAAATCCTATCTGAGCACCCACTGTAGCATTTTGGAGATCTAGAATAGCTTAGGTTTGGTAGTCCTCACCAGTTGCCTCCTGATGTAGCAGTTTTTTTTAGGAAAGAATTAGGAAACAATGAAACTGGGAGTCTAAGTATTACACTTCATGTTTAGCTCTTGAATGAGAACTCTCTCCAAACACGTCCCCCCCTTTTTCCTCTTTCCTTTTGGCAAAAAAAAAGATAAACTCTAGAGTGATTCCAGAGAAATGGGTTTTCTTTATAATTAGTAGAGACAAATATTGAAGATTTATTGCTTTAAACTTTCTCCCTTGTTCTCACCTTCAAACCTGTGTCTAATTCCCCCTCTAGACCTTTGCTTTGTATCCAATACCATTGACAATGCTATTTATTTAGAAAGCTCTTTCTCTTTGAGCTTTTACTACATTACCATTGTCGAATTTGAGCACATTCATTAAATCCATTAATTATTCTTTTAGAATGTGTACCTACTCTGTGCCAATTAAAAAGTATCTCCCTGGGAGTTTACAATCCAATGAAGGAGATAGGCAATAAATACATTGCAATCACAGAAATAAGCATGTAAATGAAAATTACTGAGAAGAAAAAAATAGTGCTATGAAAGTATAATGGAAGGCTGATTTAGATTACTAGTATAACAGAAGTAGAATTTTAGCTGAATCTTGAAAAAAGTGAATTGGAATTGGGCAGATGAAAAAGGTGAGGGTTTATTCACAACAGAACATGTTATAGTGAAAACCCTGGAGTGGGGGAAAGATTGAGGAATGGGGCAACTGAGAGAAGATGGTTATGGCTAGTGTATGGTACGTTGTGGGGAGAGTGGCTGTGGTGGAGTTTTGAATTTTAAGTGAGATTAAAAGACCTCATGGAAGAGGGCTTAGTGGGAGTAGAATATTGCCTTTGTATTATGTGGATTGATGATTTTTTTTTTTAAATAGTCCAGATGAGGTTGTGATTGAAGTAGAAGATTTTAAGGATGCTCTCTGGGTTTCCAGCAATTGGGTGGGTATGAAGGTGCTTTAAAAAATTTCTTTTTGGATATGGAAGAGTCAGGGAAAAGGAAAATACAGTTTAGTTTATAGCTAACTTAATAAACAGGTGCTTGCAGGTATGGAACCTGGCAATAGGAGCACTCTTTTGAGAATAACTTGTCTCCAGAATAGAAGTGTTTTCACTATACCCAAAATTAATAGTATTGAAATTCTCTAGTCTAGGCTCTTCAGTATTTATCTCTTTAATGTAACTGTAATGGCGGGTGTAAGAGTCATTGATTTTAGATTTAGCAGTTCTTGTATAAGCAGTTAAACACACAATTTTGGTTTTAAGTTTATAATCTTAAAAAATTGAAAAGGAGACAAGAAATAGAAATTAAGGTGCAATAAAGAACTCTGGATTGATTTCTTACTGTGCCATTTAAAATTTAATTTGTCTTTAAAACTTAGAACTTAAGCATCACTATTTCCCTAGAAGTAGAATGATAATACAAAAAAGCCATAAAAAGTACATTAAATTTCCCAAGTATATATTACTGAAATGAATAATTAAAGGAATGCGTGATAACCGAAGTCTAACAAAAACTAGGAGAAGACATGATGATTAACATCTCTTGTTAGAAAGGTGATTGACAAGTAGAAGAGATATTTAACTTGGTTCTATGGTCTGTTTATTAAACATTTTCACAGTTTTTACAATGTGCCTGATGCTGTTTTAGATAAGTTAAAAAATTAAATGTTTATTCTTCTAAATAGATACAAATATTATTTTACTTTTTTGTAGATGAGGAAGCCAAGGTATAGAGAGGTTAAATCATGAGAAGGTACTGGTGGAATTGAGTTAATTTTTTGGAACTAATTGATGTGTAAATATTCCAAGTGTCATTAGTAACGACTATCGTTCATCATACTTTACAGCTAATTTATGTGGGTGAGAGAAACCCTTAGAGGTTTGAGTTTCTTTTACTTTTTTTTTAATAGAGAAAAGAACATTAGATCATGGCTTCTTTTAACTCTCATCTTTAAAGTGGCAGGATTTTTTTACCTGCTTTCTCAAATTCACAATCCATGGTCTCAGTGCATGTGTACATAGAGGCATTCGCTTGCTCTAAAGTAGTGCTCCTTTTTTCTGGCTTTCCTGATTTATTTATTTGTTTATTTTTTGCATAGGTCTTCCTACCTGTTATATAATTGTTTCTGTCATATAATTCTTTATGTTATTGAGTAACTTCAGTTGCTAATTGGTTCTTAAGAATGTTAGGATGGTGAGTTTTTTTAATTTTCTAAAAGGTTCAATAACATACATGAAGCAAGCATTTAAAAAAGACTGTAAAGTAACAGAAATATTGAAAATAAATAAAAAATTAGAAGTAATAACCTAAAGGTGGTAGGTTAAGCATACATTTAATGTTTTATCCTCTGAGCACAGTTTAATTAAAAAAAAAAGTAAAATCAATAAGGTTTGTTTGTTTTAGTCATAAATCTAGAGATGTAGGAGAATGGAAGAAAATATGGCAGTTTTTGAAGCTGGAAGCAGAAAAGTGGTAACAGTACTATTAAACCAAGAAAGCCCAGTTTCTAACTGGAAAGAGCTAAGGACAGCTGAGTGTGTACTGGTGAATCCTCAGGGCTCGAAGGTAGTATTGTGTAACTGCAAGTGGAGGTGAAGGAGAGGGGATTTAAGGAGGATTGTTTAAAATCCAGTTCAGAAGCGGTAAGATGCCTGGGTTCCTTCACTCTGCATGGTGCTAACGCACTGCTCCCGTCTCAGCAGATGGGGCGAGAGTATATTCTCAGATTAGAACACAGGCGCTCTGGCCTGGCGGGCACTGTGCACATGAGGGTGCAGGGGGTAAAGTGAGCACTAGTGTTTTGAATGCTGAGAGGCCCTCTCTCTTTTCTGTTAATGACTTTCCAAACTAAGGCCTTTATCCTCCAGGGAGGAAATAGGAAGAATCTTATATAAAGAATCTGACCAATCCAAGAAAAAAAAACCTAAAGGTAAAAAGAACTATACATAAATTATGTATTCTTGGTAAATTTGTTTCTTAAAAGGGTGTGAGTTAATAATTCTGAAACTGCTTTCTCTGTGTACAGGTGTTGAGGAAATAAGTAAATAAATAATAGATAGTGGAAGCCACAGTTCTGACATCAATATTTGTTTCCTACAAAAGGACCTGACCAGTTTGTCCTATGATGAAGGCCACAGTCAATAGCACCATGTATATGATTAGAGCTTTGAATAAATTTTTTTATAACCAAACAAGTAAATACCAGCAGGTATGTGAAGAAAGAATCTACTATGATTAACAGAAGCCAAAACAAGCAAATAGAAAATACAAAACAACTTGGACAAAACAATATGCACCAGAGAAAACTTTTTGGATAAGTATACACATAAGCATAACATATGTATATATGTGCAATCCAGCTATATGTAGATATATGTATATTTGTACACATACTTACATATATCGTGTATATGTGTGTGTGTAAAGTATCTGCAGAAAGATGGGATGCTACATTCATAAAGCATGAACAAGACATATTTGAAAGAATATTAAGAGAACAACGAAGTGTCTTATAAATTAGGAATATATATCAGAAACAAAAAGCTCCATAGAAGTATGAGAATAAATTGAGGAAAATTTTTTAGAAAGTAGAGCAAAAACACAATGACAACAAAGAAATGATAAACAAGATAAAAGAAAATAAAAAGTCTAGTCAAGAAAAGGGGTCAGTTTCCTTTAGTTAGACATTCTAAAAAGACTAAACGAGATAAGTGAAGAGAAAGAAAATAATAAATAGTATATTCCAAGAAAATTTCACAGAACTAATATAAAGTGCCTATTGAGTGTGCAGCATAAGAAACCAACAGTAGCTCAAAGAACAGGATATCCAAACAGAAAACAAAAATGCTCAGTTGCTATCACATTCAGGCAAATGCAACTTGAAATGAAATCTGATTTTTGTCCATTAGACTGCCGGATTTTGCTGTATATAATACGCATTCATGTTTTGGGCCCAAGCTTTCAGGAAAGGACGTTTGTTTTCACTTTTTAATTCAGATTTTCATTTGTTTATGTTTAGGTACTTGCTTTTTGTATTATAAAGGAATTTTAGAATTTAGTTTATATTTTTAAAGGAAAGGTGCAGACAGAAGTGAAGGCAAGCAGGCAAGCAGGCAGGAAGAGAGAGAAGAGGAACCATTTTATTTTGCCTTTAGTTTTTCACACTGGCTGTTTCCCCCTGGACCTGGGACTCGAACCCAGGGGTATGTGGCCTTGTCCTCCTTTAGAGGCTCTTGACCTAACCGCTGCTCCCCCCGGGGCGCACCAAGCATTTCATTTTTAATATATTGTGGTACAAGAAATTTTATGTAAAAGTTCATCATAAAACACAAGAACAGACACAAGTTACAAGAAGCTTTAGTTCCTGTGCCCGCTACAGTCTGATGACACTGTGAGAGGGGGTTCACAGTGTCGCTCTGCAGCCCCGTGGCTATGCTCATTAGCATTTTCATAACTGTTAGCTTAAAGCTTGCAGCATCTGTGTTTTTGTAAAAATATCAGCTGGATTTTAGTTCCCGCCTAAAGTGTGTGAAGAGAAATCTCACGCTGCTCACGCTATGGTAATAAAGTCGGCATCACCTGTCTCATCAAGTCAGAGTCACCTGCTCTTGGACAATAATACCTCACACTTTGTTTCATTTTGTTGACTAGTTGGGCGAAACTGCTTTGTTGCAAACTTGTTGTAAGTTCAACAAAACTGCTGATTGTATTCCAGGTGTTATTTTAAATACAGATATAGTTAGTTACACTTTTAACTCATGAGCATAAATAAAAGAAATAGAAACATTTCTATAGATACAGAACTAGTACTACCATGTATAATGTACATCCTTATTTTTCTCTCACAAATTTGAGCAAAAAAAAGTGTGCATTATACATGGAAAAATACAGAAGTTAAAAAAATCTGACAACATTGTGTGGGAAATAATACGGGAAAATAGTTCTTTCACATACTGCTAGAGTGGGAAATAATCATTTTGGTAAGTAGTTTGACAACTGGTCAGTAAAATGGAAATAGGCAAATTCTTCAACTAAGAAATTCCATTTCTAGATAATAGCATTATAATTCTTACTCTTGTGCATATGAAAATATGAACAGGAAACCATTTATAAGAACACTTATTGAGGTATAATTTGTAATAGTGAAAATATACATATAACCCAAATACAAAATTGCTAAGATGTATGATCAAAACAATAGATATAGACACACACACACACACACACACAGAGCTCTCAGAGTATATGCAATCAGCAAAATTCAGAAAGTATGTATAGATTTTACACATGTTTTAAACCATAAAACTTAGTGTATTATATGTATATGTCTAAAAATGATATAAGAAATTAGAAGGATGTACTAAATTCATGATAATGGTTGCCTCTATTAAAGAGAGGGAATGAACAAAGTGAATATGAATGAGTGTGGGAACTTTAATTTACTGCCAATGCTTTCTTAAAGTGAAAATAAATATACTGAAAATAACTACTTTTGTTAATTCTGGGTGGGTGGTAGATTCATAAGTATTTTTTGCTCTATTTCTCTTTATATTTTAGAATTCTATCTTTGTACTTTTGTTTGATTCTAAAATAACTACAGAAGAGGGTTTTATCAATTTACTTTTTACTCTTCATATGTTAGGCAAATTATCAGTACTTTTCTGTATCACCTTGCTTCCTCATCTGATTCTTCAGACTGAATTTAAGAAGTTAAATTGAATGATGTAATAAACTGAAATAAAGGAATTGAGGTGCATTAGCCAGCACATGTGCTGGCATCCAGCACTGGAAGCAGATGATGAAGACAGAAAGATCTTACCCATGAAGAGAAAATCAGACTATAATGGAAACCTCCAGGCATGTCCAGTCGCCCAGGGCGTCTTTCAGGAGTGTGTACCATCCGTATCAGGTATCCTGTGGATTCCTGGGGGAGAGGTGGTGATGAAAGGCTTTTAAAATACTAACTCCGGATAGCACAGATACTTCCATAATTATCAGAAAGATACATTTTTAGAATAATAATCATAATGATTTTGTAATCACAATCGAACATCAGATTATCAGCATATTCTTTACTGCCTATCCCTTTGTGTTCCTACAGTCTTTTGGTTCTCAGTGTCACCTATCTTCTTTTCTACAGTTTTCACTTCTCATTGTCTGTATATCTTTTTCAGAAATAAATTGATCTTGACGTTCTCTGTCTTCACACAGTCACTAAATGACTGTGCCCAGCCTCACCCTTGCACTGTTGGCTCTGAGTCCATCAGTATAGGCCAGCTATTCTCAGGACCCCAAATCATTATCAGGAATCTGATTTTATAAAACAGTGGCATTATTTGGCAAGTTACACCTTCAGGATTAAGTACACAAATGATTTTGGGGTGCATGCTCTTCTCGAAAGTCAAATAATGATAGAACCTAGGTTTGTGGATGACAAGATGAACAGTACCATCTTTGCTATAGTCGGTTACTACTTCCTACTTCTTTCACAGATCTACCTAGCTATTCAGAGCTGTTGCACTTCACAGATAAAAAAACACGCAAAGTAGTAACTGGGAGGACTCTCATCCCTGAAGAAATATTTTAGGGACACTAAGTTTATTACAGATATAAATCAGTTATACATATACAGTGAGAAAAGTCCAAACAAATATAATATACCTTGAGCTAATTAATTAACTCTAATTCCCTTTAATAATTTTAATTATAAACCAATATGAAGAGAGAGAAATTCTAGTTTCATTGAGTTGTGGAAGTACAGGTTAAGTACAGTACTGAAGTATAGTACTTAACGCCTGAGCCACCATGGTGTGGCCAGAAACCATTTTTAAAAGACCTGTATATGGTCTCTCAGAAAACAAAATGCATAATATAATTATCATGGAAAGAAAACAAACAATTTAATTTAGAGGGATGATCAGAAGATAAGCATTTTTACACTCATGTGATAGGGTCATCCATCCTATTGTCTAACATTAAATATTCTATTTTAGTACAAAATTCAACGTTGGGGGAAATAAGGATTTAGAGAAAACGTAGTCTATATAAAATAGCAAAAACTAGGCTTGTCCTGGTGACTCAGGCATTAAGTCTACAGTTCTGGCGTAGTCCATGTAAAGCACAAGGAACTGAGTTTGAGACCTGGAGTGGGGTGGGAGGGCTGACAATCAAAATTAACACGAAATATCTTGTCCTGTTAATCATTGTTATCTGTGGGCAAGCTTGTTTAGTACAAGATAGCCCATCATTACTGGAACTAGTGCTCAATTACCTTTAAGTTTTAGACTGTAAAATACTTGTAAATGTTTTCAATAAAATATTTGAAACTAAAATATCATAACTTATTACATAGTGAGGAATATTACAAAAATCAGAGTGAAAGGCAAACTGAAAACCAAAAAGGCAGAATTTGTAAGTAGAAAGGATAAACATACAAATATATCCAGAAACAACTCCATTTATTCTTTCTTTCATTCATTAGGAAGCAAGCCAGCAGGAATGAAGGCCAGTAGGCAGGAAAGTAGGAAGGAAGAGAAAGGAGGTGGAAGCATTTTTTACGTAGTTGTTCATTTGGTTTCTTCCCCAACCCCAGGTCATGAACTCCGGCCCTTGGGCTTTGCATGCACTACAGCAGAGTTGCAGACTTAAGCCTCAACCACTAGCATGTAGCCAGAAACGATTTTTAAAAGACATTCATGTGGGTCTTTTAGAAGATTAAGGGCATAATATAATTATGTGTTACCTAAGCAGCAGTATTAATTAGAAATCCATACTTAATCACGAAAAAGAACTTCAGCTAGAAACTCAGATCTTGATCTATTGTCATTTTGAAATACTTTGCCAGTTTGGCTTTAAAAGTTCCTTTTTCTTTCCTTACCTAGCATTTCTGATCTTTATTACTTATTAGAAAATAAAATGATAATCTAACCTCCTTTCTGCCTTTTTTAAAAATTCTATTTTAGTTTGCATAACTGGCCTTAAATGAAGTGAAAGTGAAGAAACTAGAGCCATATCTGGAAAGCTTCATTACTCCATTTCCCTCGAAGTGACCCTTCAGAGCACTAGATTTGACCATATCTGTTTTGAGGAAATCATTATGAACAAAGAAGTCTCCCAGGTAGGAATTGTAGCTTTGTTTTTAAAGAACTTTTTCTCTATAAATTGTAAAGGGAAAATGATTACCTGTTGATACCTATTTTTTGTGGAAGTGTATTGTTTGATCTGAGAAACTTCAAAGTTATTATAAAATATATACTAACATTCCTAAATGAAAATGTTAGAAAAATTGTAGATTACACTTTACAAACTGCTTCAATGTACTTTGAGTTTGTGGACTTCAGATTGATATATATGATACATATTATGTTATATATATTCTATTACAATATTATATATATTATTATCTTATTGGTATAAGATTGAGTCTCTCAAACATGTACTGAATTAAAAATGGCAGCAGAAAAACTATACTGAATCATTCTCAGATTTGGTCTCTATATTTGTAACATACATTTAGTCATCAATTCTACATATATCTAGTGTCCATTTCATACAATTGGATATTTTTATATTATTGTTTCCCTAGAATTTGTGAGCTAACACAATAGAACCAGTGAGAAATGTAATAATGGTCATGGCAGCTTACACTTAATTTTTCCATTTAGAAAATAGTAATTTCCCCCAAAAAGCATTGTCTCTTAATCTAGAGTGAAAACTTCAGTGGGAAAGAAATCTATTAAATACATTCTTTCACACAATTGGGAATTAAGTTACCATGAGAATTTTGTTATTATTAGCATAATAACTTTAGAAGTATTTACACAGGATTTTTGTTTTACAAAAAGCATAGAAAGAAATCTCATATTTTATAGATTTGATGAAATAAGATCCAGTGATGTCGTTGTTTAATTTTTAAAAGGAAGCAAGCAAGTAGGCAAGCAAACAGGGAGCAGGAAAGTGGAGGAAGTTTTGTTTATTGTTCATTCTGATTGTTTCCCCAGCCTGTGTCAAGAAGCTGGGTCCTTGGGTCTTATGCAGACTGCTGGAGCCATGGACCTAGCACCTGAGAGTTGTCTATTAACTAATTGTTAATGTTTTTTCAAATCATGCAGCTCTCAGCTAAACCTGGAAGATGAGTGACAAAGTTCTTCAGTAGAAATTATAACTCAGTTAAAACATGAAGCACTGCCCCATTTCTTCTGGCCCCCTTACTTGGTTTAGTCTGGTTCATTTAAACACAGATACATGTGGTTTCTAGTTCCTAAAACTACTTTCTAGAGACTGCGTGAGATTGTTCGTGTATAACTTAGCAATTCTTTTTAAATCAACAGGCTGCTTTTACTTAGAAACCTTAACTCTTTTTAAAAGCTGATATGCAAATTGTTTCCTGAAACCCAGCATTGTTTTCTTAATGAATCTTATTTAAGTACCCTTATTGGTTTCAAATGTAGAATAGCTGTAGTAGTTTTTCACTTATCAGAGATTTTACAATCTATCTTTTTATTGTGATTTATAAATAGAAAGCAGTTAATACCAGAATTATATCATCATCAAATTGTTGGTGATTCTCTTATAGCTTCTTGATATTGGCTCTTTTATTTTGAAAGGCCAGCCTTTCTGAATGCTGTTGAATAGTCTAATGTCTATTCAGCTCAAGAATCTTAGATAAATTTAACAGATATCAGTCTCCTACTGGTAGTCTGAGGTTAGCACAGTGTGAGGAATTTTTATTTTAAATCTAGAGTTGTTTCTCAAAATTATCTGATCTGTGAGATTATATTGTGAAGGTTTACGATTGTTTAACTTGTAGCATGTCTTTATGTCTCTATAGTACTTTGGAATACTGTAAGGTTTCTCCAAAATAGATCGTTGCCTTTTCAGAATGAGAAGAGATGTTATCTAGTTTCCAGACCAAGAAGGTAATTGTTTTTTCCATAGAAAATGGGAAAACAAAGATTTCACGAAAGCTTAATTGCTCAATTATAGGAAAGAATTCCAAAGCATTATGAACGATTCCAGAAAATACTTAACTATAAAAAAACTTAAATATTCTTTAAACATTTTGAATGTTGTATTAATTCAGTAACCTAATCACTTTTAATTCATCATTTAATGTGGATTCTGTATCTTTTAGGCATTGTTGGATATTGGATATACAGTAGAAAGATCTATTAACTGACTTTGGGTTGACCATTTAGAAGGGGAGACAAATGAGAGTATTATAATTTATGATACATTGTAACAAGAACTTATGCCCAGGACTATTTTGAGAGGTAGTAGAATTCCAGATGGGAAAATTTTCAGATAAACATAATCTCAGATAAACATAATGTTTTTTGGGGGCGAGTAATATGGGCAACTAAAGAGGCAAAAAGCATGAGCCAGAGCATGAAGTACCTAACTCTTTTTTTAGTTTTAGAAAACTCTAAAGTTGTGTTTTTCATTTTCTTCCCTATTCATTATTTTTCTTTTCTTTCTACTTTTATTGAAAATTTTAATGTTGGTGCTTCATTATTATGAACGTATTACAGAATTTCATTTTTCTATTAATAGAGTAAAATATTTATTTTCCTTACGAGAAAATAAAATCAGTGGCTTCTTTATCTCTGTAATACTGTTTAACCTCATTTATGCCTTTGTGACTCTCCATAGGAATAGAAGATGGCAGTCTTATTAATTAGAGTAATACAGCATATGATTATTCTTGTTTGTGTTTCAGAATGGTGGACACCCAGCATCGTTGACCTGTCTGGTGTGTGTGTTGTCTCTGCATGTCTGGCATCTTTACCTTTGCTTTAGGTTGTTCACCTTAAATCATAATTGTTTTCCTTCTCTCCCCTTCCCCCACAAGAAGTTTAACAAGTATTTTTTATGGTGATATTAATCCAGAAAGCTGCTCATCTCATTTATGATTAATATAAATCTAGAGCTTGAATGTCCATCGTGTTTTATACATGCTGAGTTTGAAGTGACAGTGGACTATCCAAATGGAAATGTCCATTTAGCAGCTGGAGACTTAGATACCAAATTCCTGAGATGACAAAGACTGTACTTACCTTTCACAGAGGAAGTTTTAGAGTACAAACAGGAGCTTATCATTCCTCTGGGTCGTAACCCTCCGATGACTGCCTCTTCACTTAGAAAAAAGCTAAAGTCCTTAAAATTTTGAATGATTTTTAAGGCCTTACATGATGTAACCACCCATTATCTCTTTAACTTCACTTCCTGTTCCTTCACTCCCTGTTCTAGTCACACTAATCTCTTTCCTGTTACTCAAAAAGCATAGCTATGCTCCACCCTTAAGGCCTGTGAGCCCCACCTCCTTCCCTTCAGTCTGAGCTCATAACTCACCTTCTTAGTGAGGACTTTCCCAGCTTCCTTTCACTGCCCCATCCCCCTCCTATGCCTTTATTTTTTGCTTATCTTTCTTCCTAGCACTCAATACCTTTTATATACTGTATAATCTACTCATTTGATTTTTTGTTTCTGCCTCATAATATAATAGAGCAAGAACCTCTCTTTTGCTGCCCACCGTTTGCTGAGCTCCTATCTGAGGACAGTGATTTTTGTAAATTTTATTTACAGCTGTATCACCATGACTTAGAGCAGCGACCGCATAATAGGAGCTCAGGACACGGTTGTTGCTAACCTCAGTTAGGCCTCGCATCCTGAGATCAGTTTAAAGTTTTCTAACTAATGTTTGCCTTTGCTGGGAGCATGAGATATTACCAAGTATTTTAAAAGTTTTACAGTGTGATCTCTATGTATATAGAGAGATTGTATATAGTATATAACATCATGTAAAGTGTAGATAACATGTAACATGCAGTCTATAAAGTCTTCCTTGCCACTCAGCAGCACATCCTGTAATTGACGCGCAACAGGTAGGGCAGGTTTGTCTCTCATTAAGGGGTTGACTGTTGTCTTGGGCACTGAGGGTTTAAACAAGAAGGTGACATTATCAGACTTACATTTTTGATCACCTACTCTGTTAGCTCAGGAGACTATCTGGAAGCTATGTTAGTAGTTCAGCAAGAGATGATGAGAGAAGAGTATGAGAAAGGAATGGATTTTAGAAATATTTAGGAAATAAAAATGGACAAATCTGGCGTTTCTTTGAATGTGGGGTATGAGTCTAGAATGTCTCCAGCAGTGTTTTGCCAAATGAGAAAAGACAGGAATTAAGGCAAATAAGCAGGCAGGAAGAGAGAGGAGGGATTATTTTTATTTATTTAATGTAGTTGGTTGTTTCCCCCAGTCCTGAAATGCAAGCCTGGGTCCTTGAGAATATATGTAGACTGGGCTCGGCTCGAGTCAGCAGACCTAACTGCTACTCCACCGGAGTGACTGAGGTAGACATGTTAAGTTCCTTTTGGAAAATTGAATGTAAAGACTAATATTCACATGCACATGTCTGGTGAGGAGTTGGGTTATGGCTCTTGAGATCCTGGAGATCTGTCCTAGATGGGAACTTGGGAATAATCAGTATAAAGATATTTTGTGATGCCCTGTAGAGTGAGTGTTATCACCCAAGAATAATGTATAATGTGAGGGATGGGACATTAGAACTATGTGGAATTCTAACCCTTAATAATTGGGTAAAAAGTATTGAGAGTAAAATATGAATTAATTCCATTAATCCCTCGGGTCATAGTTTAACCATCTTCAGAGAAACCTTAACTGATCCTGCAATTAAAAATAAGTTTCTTCTGTTAGTTTTATCTCTGAACACTATTCCTTTCCTTTGTAATTTTTATCACAATTTAAAATTACATATGTGTGTATGTCTCTTGGTTCATGAGAGCAAGAACCTCTATTTTGCTGCCCACCGTTTGCTGAGCTCCTAGCACAGTACATGTGCTTGGTACTGGTGCATGATAGGTGCTTAATTTGTTCATTAAATTAAGGAAATGTGAGAGTCACAGAAGCCAGTGGGTGACAGTGTTTCCAGAAGGAAATAGTTTCAGATCTTCCAAGGAGTTTAGAGAAATAGTAACATCAACAGTAATAATAATAATGACAACCATATCAGTAAGCGGCGTGTGCTAAAGAGTGAAGGGTGCAAGCGGCGTGTGCTAGAGAATGAAGGGTGCAAGGGGCATGTGCTAAAGAATGAAGGGTGCAAGTGGCGTGTGCTAGAGAATGAAGGTGCAAGCGGCGTGTGCTAGAGAATGAAGCGTACAAGCGGCGTGTGCTAGAGAATGAAGGGTGCAAGCGGCGTGTGTTAGAGAATGAAGGGTGCAAGCGGCGTGTGCTAGAGTATGAAGGGTGCCAGTGTGTCCATTGTGTTTGTCCCTGAGGAAATACCATTTCAGTCTTCCAGTGAATGAATACAACCCACATGGAGCTTCCTATTTAAAGGAGCGATAATAACAGTAACCAGCATTCTCCAGGAACTTAACAGCGAGGTTTTTCCATGTACTGCTCTATTTAATTCTCACAACATATCTAAAGATAGGTAAGAATAGTTATTATCCCTTTTCTGCAAATAGTGATTTAAGTTTAAAGAAATTGTTTTTTTGCCCCCAAACAAATAGTGGTTAAACCAGGGCTTGAACAAGGCCTTTCTGACTCCAAAACTCAGGCTTTTTAACGTCAGTACTCCAATAGAAGGATTCAGTTGATTACTGTCAGGGAAGTGATATCTTGAAAATGACATTTGAGTAGAAATGTTTTTGTGGCTCTTTATAGGACAGATCAGAAGTAAAAATGGCTGACATTGAAAAACAAGGTAAAAGAATCACACATTAATTTAGAATGATATTTTTGGTTCCAAACTTGGATCATAACTGTATCTGAGATTAAGATCTCTTGTTAAAGAAGAATTAGCAGAACATGGATACCAATTAGAGATGAGAAATAAAAGAGTAAAAAATACAAGATTTCAGTCCTAGGAGTTAGAGATTTTAATGAACTGCATTCTAATATGGAGAAACTAGAAATGTGTCCTTTTAGTTACATGAAATAATAAATTCGTAAGTAGAATTTTAGGTGTCCAAATATACCAAAAAGGGGCTTTGACAGTCTTTGGTACTGAAAAAAACCTAGAGACAGAGTAATCTTTGAGACTAGAGCAAAGGATTTACTCAAATGTATTTTTTAGAGCCATGTGAGAGATTGCATGGCTTGCATTCTTTTTATTAAGCTATACAAGTATGCCTGGCAACATGCAGTACTGTAATTGATGAATGCATTTTAGAATTTGGGGGAAAAGTAAAAAGCTTTCTCATTCTAAGGATTTTCTCTTTTTTTATAAGGGTGGATGGAGTGAAAGAGAATAGAGAGGTGTGTTGTTTGGCAACAAGAAAGCCCAAAACGTAGTAATGAATATTTAAGTCAGGGATAGTATTCTGAATTTCACCAAAGATTCTACAGAGAAGAATAGTTGATAGGGACAGATTGGAAGGGTCCTTTCATTGCTGTCATTGATTGACACAAATTAATGAGAGAGACCTGACTGGCGTGGTAGGGAAATGACTTGATGTTCTCTGCATCTATACCAAGATCCTAACATAAACTAAACATTTGAGCTTTGTTGCCTAACTACAATAAGTAAAGCAAGGAGTATAGAATTCAAAGTTAGTAAGTACAATTCAAAATCCAAATTTAGTTGATTGCTTAACTTTAATAGTATATGTATTATTTCCCATCAATATAAAATTCCAGACTTTGAGTAAAAGTTCTTTTAAATCCTTTGCAAAGTAGAGCTAATATATATTATATAGATATATATAGAGATAGATATGGATAGAGAAATAATATATAGTGTATGTATCTATCTGTCTATATAATTTCTGTGACTCAGCTATACATTCAGCTTTCACATTTACTTATGAAAATTATTTTTTTCTTTGAAAACCCCCCTCAGTAACATTTTCATCCTGATCTCCATGATTTTATAAAGGATTATTACTTTTACTTTACAGGTACAGAAAAGTGTAGAAACAATAAATTGAGGATAACTCCTGTGCTTTTCTATGTATTTGGCTGCCTTTATGATGGCTGTAACTGTCTGTTAGTTGAGAGACTGACGTTTAGATATTTTCTAACAAAAGGCAGCTTCCTCCTTAACAGTTGGGAAGTTCATCAGGATACATTTCTTAACTGTGGTCCTTCCTTTTTAGGTGTGAAGTTTTTCAACATGAGCGGCCTTGGGGACAGTTCATCCGACCCTGCTAACACAGACTCACATAAGAGAAAAGGATCGCCGTGTGACACACTGGCATCAAGGTAGGGAACACTCTTTGCTTACTCTATTTCTGGCAGAGTTGCTTCATCATTAACAATTACGACAACCAAAAATGTCTGCAAACATTGTGAATATCTCCTAGAGACAGGGAAAGCAATATGGCCCCTCACTGGAGAGTACAGCTGAGGAACTCTTCTGTCATTGGATGGCAAAGTTATTTCTCTTTGGAGGGAAGGGAAAGTTTGGATTATTATAGGAGAGTATCAGAACTTCAGACTAGAAAAAGAAAAGTGGCTGTTTCTCTGAATCAGCCCAGAGAACTGTCCTAGAAAGATGGTAACTTAAGTATTTCTAATCATAGGTAAGTATCCAGATGCTAGGAGGAATGTTGATATCAAGATACAATCTAGATTTTTGTAGCCAGATTTGTTATTTTTGTTATGTATAAAGTCAGTCATTCTTAAATAAAAACTGCTGTTTTTTGAATGTAATTTTTTATTTGGGAAAAATTTTAACTCTGAAAGAATAGGAACTGGAAAGCTAGTATAGTCCGGGAAACTAGTTGCTCACCACATATAATTGATAATATTTTATTGTTTTATTAGTATTTTTATTTATATTTTTATCTTGCTTAGTATTATTTAAATAAAAGTAAGAAAATGATTGATGATTAAATTGACAAAATGATTTATCTGCAATTTCTCCAGTCTGATTTTGATGATTATATATATATCTATGAGCTATATAGAATTTTTATTCAATTTACATAGATAGTAAAATACTTTATGCATTTTTCTACCATATACGTTTCACCATAGATCTTGATATATATACATAAATTTATTCATTCCTATTCACTTTTGATTAACACAAATATATTCCACATTGAAAATACATTTTCCTCCAGACAGACATTCCCTTCTGGTAAATGACCAGTGGGCATCCTCATGTGCATCTCCTGTTGCATTCATGAGTTTCTTTAGGGCCCGTGCTCAATGTCATGTTGCCTAGGTGATTACTGCTTTGCTCTTCAAATGGCAAACTTGTGGAGTTCCTCTTTTCTCACATCTTTATTCACTATTTTCTCCTCATTCCAACTTTTTGCCAATCTAATAGTTGTAGGGTTATAATTTTAATCATTATATTTCTCTGATAATTAACTGGATCATCAGCTTTGTATTTATTGCCCATTATGTTTTCCTCTTCTATAAGTTTCTTGATTGTATCTTTTGTCCACGTTCCTGCTGTATTGCTTGTCCTTTTCCTTTTTATTTGCAAGAGTTGTTTTAGTTTTCTGGTTACTAATCTTTCTTGCCTATATATGATGCCAGCCTCCTCCCTCATACTGTCTTAACACTGTTCATGATGCTTGCTATACCTTACAACCTCAGCTTTTACAAGTCAGACTTCTTGGGTCTTGTTTAAGAATATTTTCCTCTAATTCAGGGCCATATGTGTATTTTCATCTAACACATTTAGGGTTTTAATTAATTGGAATTAATTTTTGTATATCATATAATTTAGGGACTTTCTGTGAATAGAAAGTCAGTGGTTACTTTCCTGTTCTTTTCCTGCTTTTGTGCTATTATAGCCTTTATTATAGATCAAGTTCCTCCATACATGAATGTCTGATTCTGAACTTTCTGATGACAATTGCAATTCACTCTTCCTTATTATTTTTCAAATTGTTTTCCTTGTTCTTGGTCGTTACTCTTCTGTACAGATAGTAGAATCCGTTTTACCCACCAGGGGTAGGGTGGGTAGGGAGGGGATCCTACTGAGATTTATATTGATTTCATTTATTTTTATAGATTAAGTTGGGGAGAATTAACATTTTTACGAGCTAGACTAGAGTCTAGAGTTTTCTTATTAATGACCAGAGAACTTTTTATTTATTCAAATCTTCATCTTTAATTGTAGCTTATAACTTCTTCCATGAATGTCCTGGTCATCTCTAGTTAGATATATACAGGAGTTCTATAAAGTTTTTTATGACTTTTAATCTTTTCTCTATTGCAATTTCTAATTGACAGTTATGAATACATAGGAATGCTAATGATTTGGGAATAAAACTTTCACATGTTTTGAACTTTTTATTTGTTTTAAGGGACTTATCTGTAAATTCTTCTTATTTTTTGTTCATACAATCGCTACAAATACTAAAATATATTTTTTCTTGGATGTCTGACATTATCTTTGCATATTTACTTTAAAAATATTTCAAAACCTCATCTTCTGTTTTATTAACATGAGCTTTAGTTTTAATAAAGTATTTTTAAAATGGTAAACTAAAATTTTGTGATTTTGAGTCCAATTGAATTTGTGCATGAATACCACCCTATAATATTTCTTTTGGTCTTGTTATTATGTATGCTATCTCCCCACACAAATTGTAAACTCATTAATCATAAAGAGTACACATAAAATACTTCAGGGTATTGTCAGCCCTGTGTACAAGAGACTGGATAGGGGAATTCCTCAATAATTATTTCTGTTACCTCTTCTCCATTATTTAATAACTCTTTAGGAAAATGAGGGTTAAAAATGCCGGTCTTAAAATGCTGGGTGGCTGTACCTTATGCTTGTTTAATATTTCCACTTCAATTAACAAATGCTTATTAAATGTCTGCTGTTCAACCAGCATTGTGTTCATGATGTTACAAGGATAAAAGTGAAGTGTGAGAGACAAGTTTTCTATCTTCAAAGATCTTGTCATGACACTTAGTTTCTTTTTAAACTCTTCTGGAGTTCCCCTTGCCCTGCAAATTAATCATATAATCAAAGTGATGATAATAGATAACATATATTGAGCTAATAGCATATGCCTGGAACTCTGCCAAGCATTTTAATGCATCATATTTTTAAATCCTCATTAAAACCCTGGGAGCTAATTAATGTCATTATCCTTATTTAACAGATAGGTAAATAGAAGCTGAGAGAAGTTAAACTACTGTTTAGTAACTTATCCAGTGTTACATAGCTAGTAAATGACAGAGGAAGTTTGAACTGCGCGTTTAAGAAATGTGCCCTGCTTTTTATCATGGCATGCACAAGCCCTTATGATTTGACCTGTATCTGACCTTTGCCCTTTTATGTTTTGTAATCTATAGTTGAGCCATACTGAATTATTTTGTAGGTTCTTTACTTTGACATTGTCATTCTCTGTACCTTTTAAAATTCTAGGTAGTTTTTCTTTTCTTTCCTTTTTTAAAAGGAAATCAGCCTCTCCCTATCACTAGGTTTAGGGGTCTTCTCTCTGCTCTTCTGTAGCATTATGATCTTGTCACATAGTGTTATAATGGTTCTTTGTTTCCCACTCTTTGGGGGCTATGTCTAGTTTACTCCCAGGTCTTCAGGACACACTACTTCATTATTTGACACAAATAGTAAGGGCACATTTGTTGAGAAAGCCAGTAAATTGAAGGAAGAAAAAGATACATGAGAAGTAACTCATAGTATCGTTAACTAGCATGCATGCAATATAAATGGAAATTAAATTGGGTTAATAATAGGAGAAATGTAAGAGGTCCAAAATAATAAAGGCGCACACTGGTGGCCTAGTGGTTTAAACCAGGTACAGTTTACATACATCCCAAGTTCCCCGGTTCAAGACCCAGGGCCAGGGAAACAACCAATGATAAACAACTGCATAGAGTACTTCTCCCTCCTCTCTCTTCCTCCCTGACTACTAACCTTTATTCCTGCCTGTACTTTTCCTTTAAAAAAAAAAAAAAATAGGAAGTCTTTCTTTCCATTGTGTAGAAAATTTTATTATTTCCAATTTAACTTTTATTTGAACATGTCTGCTGTCCTCTTCTATCCTTATTTATTAATTCACTTCTTGGTAATTTCCTAGTCTCATTCTTAAGTCATTTAATCATATTTCACCACCTTTACTCTTAACTTCTCGCATCCTGTTACCTCTTTACCTATCTTACCTATTCTATTACTTTTCTTTCTCTTTCATTCTTTTGCAGTTCAGAAACAGACTTGGAGTCCCAGCAAGTGAATTCAGTTTACTCATGTTGAAATTTAGATCATAAATTTAAACAGATTATACTTCAGATTGAATCTACTGAATAAGTGTAGTATATATGTATTACTTTCTCTAAGTTGAAATCAGATTATCTCTAAAACACTGCCAAGTTGTACAGCTGGAATTCTCTAAAACCTTGTTTATATCATAATGTATATTATTTAGTTTCTTTATACCTCATTTTCAATGTGTCAGTATGAAATTTGTCAAAATATCTTGCTGCATATACTTGTTATAGAAGTTATAAGAGTTACTGAATAAATAAGACTTGTTCCTCAATCATGAAAGATTTAAAAGATAAAACTGATTATATGATGGTTATATTTTTAAAATTTGGTTTTGTTTTGGGATGTGTACCATTAAGTAGTATTTTGTTTTATGCAGGTAAATAATTTTATATAGTTGACTTGGTTCTTTTCAGCTTACTATGTTGTTATACAAATGTTACCACTTTTATAGTCTTTTTATTATTAAGAAATGAATATGATATTTTATTTATTATTTTTCCCCACTCCCAGTGAGGATCTTCTACCCAGGCCCACCGTTTTCATAGCCTGTACCTTAACCACCTGAGTCGTGGGGTTGGGAGGCAAAATGATATTTTAATTGTCAATTTGGAGCTTTCAAACAACTGATCTTTCCTTCTTTTCACTTCTTTTTTCTTCCACTTTTATATGAAGCCAAGTCATTTTGATTGCTATTTGTAAAATAAAAGGCTGAACTTTTTGTCTTAATTTGATAATAGAACAATTCATTTTAAAGTAATAGTTCAGTATCTTGGTGTTACATAAAGCAAACTAGGTGGTGACTGGCCTTATTTAGCCAGGGGTGAAGACTGGAAAGCAAAAGTGAACGTTTTCCATTTGACACATTTGACTGTAAAGTGCTAGCTTTTGCACTCTTATCCTTTGTTTTCATTTTTTCTTTAAGATCATGTTTTATTTTACTTATCACATATATGAGAACTTTTAGGTAGGAAACATTTCTATTTTTTAGAGCAAAGTTGTATATGAAAGAAATTGTTCTCTGTAGTTTGTCTCTAATTATTGATTTTTCTTTTTACTTTTTGAATGAGTATTTCTGATGAAAATTTATACTCTAGTCTGCTTAGTTTATCAACGTTATTTAAAATTTGGATTTTCTATTTCACAAAGTTATTATTTAGAACATAAAATACTGCAACTAGTATATGTACCATCTGCTCCTTTTAATATTTAGTATTCATTGGTTATTTGAAATAATATGTATAATAAGGAAGCCTCTCTGTGTAGCATTCATTCACTTTATGTGTTTTAGCTAAAGTTGTGTTCTATACTTAGGTATTTTATAGATTCAGTTTTTTTAGGTGTGAATTTAGGCACACCCTGGTGGAGTAGTAGTTAGGTCATTTGCCTCTGAAGATGACTGACCCACATATCCCTGGGTTCGAGTCCCAGGCCCAGGGGGTCAGAGGGGGAAACAACCAGTGTGAACAACTAAATAAATTAATTAAAAATTAAGTGAATTGCTTCTTCCCTCTCTCTCTCCTTGTCTGCCTGCCTGCTTGCTTCATTCCTGCCTATGCCTTTTCCTTTAAAAAAAAAAAATCTTTAAAAATATTAATTTAAATGTTCTAGATAAAATAGGTTTTATATTCTAGATAAAAAAATAGGGATCTCTCTAAATATATAAACATTAAATATCTGATCAGAGAAGGAAGTGGTGGTAGAAATACACACTAACTGTATTTTCTTTGTGTAACAGCACAGAAAAGAGGCGCAGGGAGCAAGAAAATAAATATCTAGAAGAGTTAGCTGAGTTACTGTCTGCCAACATCAGTGACATCGACAGCTTGAGTGTAAAACCAGACAAATGCAAGATCTTGAAGAAAACAGTCGACCAGATGCAGCTAATGAAGAGAATGGAACAAGGTAAAAGCAACAAGCAGAACCCGCAGCTGTGTGCTTTGTTATTAAGGCATTTACAATGTGCGCTTTGATAATTAAGAAATTATATTCAACTTTGTAATTTTGTTAAAGAAACGTTTTTGTTTCTATGCTATTTCTTTTATAAAGTGAATCTGAGAGCCTTCTTGTTACAGCAAAGTGACTTTAAAACATTTTTGTATTGACATGTCCTGGTGGAGTAGTGGTTAGGTCAGTTGCCTCCAAAGGAACAAGCCACATGCCCCTGGGTTCAAGTCCTAGGCCTGGGGAGAAGCAGCCAGTGTGAACAGCTAAATAAAGATGCTGCTTCCTCTTCTCTCTCTGCCTGCCTATCTACTCGCCTTCATCCTGCCTCTACCTTTCCTTTAAAAAAAGATTGTATTAAAGTAACATGCTGAAGGATAGAATTGGATTGCTAGTGTTGAGCTTAACATAGTACATATAGATATTGATTAAATGATACACACCTAATATTTAAATATTATAATGCAGTGTTCTTTCACAGTGGCTTATTAAGTTAACTTGGTTCCCTCTGGAAGTTAGGGGATCTAGTACTAAAGAGATTGAGTCAGGAAACACACATTGTGTGATACATAAAAAACTCTAGGGGGAATATTTCCATGCAAAGAAATGGAACACATTGGGGTTTATGATGACTGATGAAATTGGCAGGATTATTTTTAGCTCTGGAGCAGAGTTTAGGGATAAGTTAAACTACACAGAAAAACTGAAACACAAAATATAAGAAATGCAGATTATAGCATATACCTTGGCTCATTTGTGAACTATATTATGTAATCATACTGACATAGATAGTAAATATTTATTCTACTCGCAAGACAAATGAAAGCTTATGTCCATACAAGAGTTGCATCACATCATGATTTATAGGGAGCAAAAAGTGGAAACAACCCATGTATCATATCTATCAATTGATCAAGGATAAAATGAGCTATACCTGAATATTATTTTTCAATAAAATGGTTAAAGAATTGATAAATGCTTCAACTTGGATGAACCTTGAAAACATTATGCCAAGTAAAAGAAGCCAGTTACAAAGGCCTGCCTGTTTTATTATTACATTTGTCAAGGACATCCAGAGTAGACAATTCCAGTACAGGCAGAGAGTAGATTGTTAGCTGCTTAAGACTCAGGAGCTTTTGGAAAATGCAAAGTAACTGCTGTTTGGTACAGGGTTTCTTTTGGGGGTGATAAAAATATTCTAAAATTTATTATGATCTAATTGTACAACTCTATAAATACTCTTAAAAACCTGTGGAATCTGTACTTTCAATGAGTGAATAATGGTATGCTGTGTGAATAATAGCCTAATATTATGTGAGATAACATTTCACTCACATTAGATTTGTGAAAATTAAAAACTTTGATGTTATTTCGTGTCAGTGAGGATTCAGAAAAACAAAAACCCTGGTTGTTACTAGTGGCACAGCCTCTTTGGAGAACACACTGTGAATCCTTAGTTATGTTGAAAATACATGGACCCTGTGACCCAGCAATTTCACTTCTAGTATTTAGCCTAAATAAACTGTCACACATGTACAAAAGAGGAAATACTGAAAATAGCTTATTAGAGCACTATATGTACTAATCAAAAAGTACATGTCGTTAGCAGACTAGGTACTTTAGGTTTTTCATACTATTATACTATCCAGCAGCTTAGATGAATGTATCAAATCTATATGCATCACTGTGGTTAAATCTCATACATAATATTGAGCAGAAAAATAAGTTCAAAAATTCTGTAATTTTTGTAAAATGTAAAACATAAAACAGTAATGTTCATGAAATCAAATATATGTAGTTAAAGTATGTCCTGATGGCTCAGGCACTACGCCTGCACCTCGGTGTAGACCATGTAAAGCCCAAGGACCTGAGTTTAGGACCCAGGGCTGGGGAAAAAACCCAAAACAAATAGAAGTGCTTCCTTCTTTTCTGTCCTTCAAAATGCTTTTTCCTCTTCTTATTTTTTTTAAAAGACAACAACAAAAACAAACTTAAAAATGATTATAATGGCTACTTTTGAAAAGGAACAGAGGAGGGATTTAGCTTTAATTGTATTTGTAGCATTTTATTTATTTAAAATGGAAATACCTGTAGCGCAAATAATGTTCACATCTATGAGAAATGAGCGGTGGCCTTGTGAATGTATGTTATGTAATTTTCTGTGTTTTTTGGAATACTTGAAGTATTTCAGACATTTAAAGTAAATAAATGAATCTGTCTATTCAGTAATACCATTTTTGGCTTTTGGTGAACGAACTAGTTTGACAGATTGGAAACTTTTATATAAGGATGATGCTGCTTTAAGATAATGGATGGATTTTTCAGTATCACCACACAAAAGAATTTCAGATAATTTAGCAGTTACAGTTTTATCATTCAGATCATCATGACATGAATGTACAAGTTAACTTATTTGTGCAGCCTTACAAAAGGAAAAACCACATTCATTCTCTCTTCAGTGGCAATCAAGCAAGTCAGAAAAGGAAAAAGAAAAAAATGGAAGAAACAGTTGTTCTTTTACAGTTTATCTGTTTCTTATAAACTCAACATAGATTTTTAAAAGGCTCTGTCTTTATACTATTTTTCTCTTTGGAACACTGGACTTACTAAGTTAAACTTTCCTGATCCCACTTATTAGCTATATGATTTGGGACACATTTACTTAACCTTTGTAACCCATAAAGTGAGTATAATTAAGATTAAATGTGAAAGTGCCTAGATAATTAAAGTTCTGAATTTAGCTGAATCTATATCTTTATAAACTTGTCTTTTTGAATTTGTGATTTTTTTGTTCCTTTATTATAGAGAAATCAACAACTGATGATGAAGTACAGAAATCAGACATCTCATCGAGTAGTCAAGGAGTGATAGAGAAGGAATCCTTGGGACCTCTTCTTTTGGAGGTAGCTGTTCTCATTAACTCAAAGTGATCAGAATCTTTGTTCCAGTCAATTTGATTTGTTTTTCTTTATCTTCTTTTAATGTCTTATATTCAATTGATAAATTATAAAAGTTTAAAAATTTTTAAATAATTTTATTATGAAAACTTTTGACACATATTACTATAGAATTAAGAGTGAACAGTGAACATGAGAAATTTTCATAAAGGCATTCTAAATAGTAGGGGAAACTGAAATCTACTGTATGACTGTCATTTATTTCTGGGTCTTTAGGAGTAATGGGGATAATTTTGGCATTATATAGTTAGCTATTGCTATCTTTATATCTACTGTAGAATTTGACTTTGAATAAAGGATGTTTTTCTGAAAAGTTTTCTAATGAAAACATTTTAATTGTGTAAATATTACAAGAGAACTTACTATTTTAGTGACTTTACTACTTTATCAGCACTCTTTCAAGTGAAGAACCTTTAAACTTGAGTTTCTTTGTATTACTGTTTTGTACCCATTTTCCTGTCTAAACTTCACTTCCTGTGTTCAAAACACAAGATGTTTTATATCCAGTTCATCATCTTAAAATGCTCCCTCTCAGGTATGAATGTTCCAACACACACACACACACACACACACACACACACACACACACACACACACACACACACACACACAGATTCTCCTTGTTCTACCTCAAGGCTTACCTTTTTGAAGAAATCTTTCTAACAAGTTAAAGTTTCTAACTCCTTTATATAGGTTTTCCTGTTGCCTCAACTATTTCTCCATTTTTTGTATTAACTGTTTAATTCCCTCTACCATCACCTCTAATGTGAACACATGCTCAAAATTCAGTTCTTGATTTTCAAGCCCCAAAAGTATAATGTATTCTCTGCTTCATCTTTCATCTCTATAGAAATGACACCAAATATGAAATTCTTGCTTTAACATCTTCCCATACTCTGTTCCTGTATTTTTGTTTAGCTTTGTTTTAAAAGAAAGGCGCAGGAAGGAATGGAGGTGAGTAGGCAGGCAGGCAGGCAGGCAGGCAGGGAGTGGAAGAAGAAGTGTTTTTTATTTTATTTTTATTTAGTTGTTCATCTTGGTTGTTACCTCCGGCCCCGGGGAGTGAACACAGATCCTTGGTGTATTCATGGACTACACCCCGTGGGTTCACCTGCAGGGTGTGCCCATTCCTATGTTTTTAACATATGGTTAAATATTTTTGACTCTCCTACTAACCACTTCCTCCTCAAAAATCTAAATTCTCCATGTCCCTGCCATGTTATATAAGCACTTTGTTACTGCAGAATATTGGTTTTAATGGTTTTTATGAGGGGAATAAGCACATATTTTCTAGAATGTAAAGTATAAAAAACATTGGCCATTGAAACTGGGTGGATTGTATTCTGTGAGAGCATATACGTATAACTGGGATGGGGGAACCTACCACATAGGATAGACTGATTTTTTTTTTTTTTTTTCAGTTTTCACAACCCACTAAATTGATTTTTGTCACACATGGCTACATTTTGGAAACAGTGTTGTAACAGTATCATAAGCATGTTAATGATAGAATCTAGGTGGCAGATATGCAGGTGTTCATTACAAAATTCTTTTTGCTGTAATTTGAAATAGTTTAATATAAACTGTTAGAGGAAAATGAGGTTTTTAAAAGTCCTTTAGGCTCATTTCCTACTTCTACTCCATCTCTTCTTCCTGTTTGTCATTCAGGCTATCTCACTGCTCCACTACTCTTGGGCTCCTCCCGGAGACCTCATGTTATTGCTCGGCCTCAGAGCTTTATATTTCCTTTCAAGTCACTAAAAATTTATTAACCGTATTTTCTGTATATAGTATCATTTGAGATACTGGAGAAGTATAAGATTACAGAGCTTCTTGAGATTTCTGAGGTTTCTGTAGGAAAATGATGATCATTTAAATGCTAGTTTTACTGCACATTCTTGAGAACTCAGATCAACAGCAAGAACAGATAGATTCTCCACAAACTGAATGCAGCACAATTGGAAACAGAGTGCTCTTACCACTATTTTAATTTATATAAACATGTTATTACTGTATCAGTAAGGTTCAAAACACTTTAAAATAATCAGAAAATATCAATGTAAACATTTATTCAAAACTACTGCAAGAAGAAAACAAATAAGAATTATTTTTAACTGATGAAATTATTATCCTGAAAAACCACTATGAATCAAAAATTGTAAAATTTAATAAAACTGAAAACTGTAGCTTATTATACATGAAATAAATATCATTAGGCAAGCAATATGAATTACAAAAACTTAGAATAGTATTATATTTAGGTTCTTGACCTCAAGGAATTAATAGTTTTTATTTCTGAGCTATAAATATGTGAAACAAGGATTGTAAAATAGAATTACTTGTGTAGACTTCCAACTTAACCCTCATTGACAACTATTTTTCTCCCTCCTGTTATTTCTCTAACCTTGTCCTCATTGTCTTCAACTTTATGGAGTCTCATCCAGGGCAGCTCTGAGAAGTGGTCGGAAAGCCACATGAGGTTGTCCATCAGACCATCCAGACTAGTCCAGAGCTGCACTGCTCAGTAAGAGCCACTACCATACGGGGCTATTTAAAGTTAAATAATTCAAAATTAGTGCTGCGGTCACAGCAGCCACATGTGAAGTGCTTGGTACCCACGTGTAGCTGACGGCTGCTGTGTTAGACAGCACAAAATCAGAACATTTATCAGTGCAGAATGTTCCATTTCAGAACATTGGTCTAGAGGGACTTGCTCAGGTGGAAGAGCTGCATTTCTAAAATGTGACCACATAGCCATGTAAATGTGAAATTTTCACCATACAGTTTTCTTTGTATGTGTGAAATGACTTATTTTTCTTTCAAAAAAATTGATTTTATTGAGGGAATATTACATCATATAGGCTTAGGCAGTGCGTTGTTGTCAATAAAAATCTATACAGTTCTCAGTATATTCCCTCTCGGCATGCCCTGGTGGTTGGATTCATGACCCTCGGCCTGCAATCATCCACATACATCCCAAGGACCCAGGTTTGTGTCCCATAACTGAGGGGAACAACCAAGAGGAAAGCCAGATAGTGTAAATAAATGCTTCTTCCTCCTGTCCCTTCCTGCCTGCCTGCCTCCAGTCCGCATGCCACACTCCTTTCCAGAAGATCTCTGGAGAAGCAGATCATGGCCCCATCACCTCTAAAGTCCCTTTGTGTGTGTATGTGTTGAAGTTTTTTAAGAACTATTACTGTTAAATAGAATGTAAATCTGGCAAATACATAAAGTTTGTTTTTTAAATTTCTGTACCTATCCCCTGCCCCCCCACCCCTCCATCCACCTGAGTTACTTCTCTGTGCCCTTCGCACCTCAACTCAGCTATAGTGCAGTCTCTTCCCAGGAAACCTGACCCTTGACAGTGATCCCTTCACCCATTTTGGGTTAACTCTTTTCTTAACCTTTTTGCATTTATTGTACTGTGTAGAAACTGTGTACTTGTCTTTTTTCCTTTCAGACACTAAAATTGTTGGGAATTAGTGTCTTATTCCCAGTAACTGACATGTAGATACTGAAGATAGTGAAGTTGTATAGTCATTTAAAGCCAGAGCCCTCTGAGAACCCTTGGCTAATGTGAAACCCTACTGCTAGAACCAAGCTGTCCTCTTCAAAGGGAGATATTCTGAGAGAAAAATCTCTCAGATTGATTATGTTGTGAAGGGACAAGCATTTGTTATCATCTGCTGTGCATAGCTTAGTGTAAGATCAGCTGTCAGAATTTGGAGAAAGAAGAAGATTCCTTCCTGGGAGTACAACTGGAAGTTAATTTTGTGCACCACATATGATGGAAACTTAAGAACTGCATTAGACAATATCAATTAGACATACTTTTAGTGATAAGAGATTTGGGGTGCCCCCTTGTGGCTAAGGCAGCTGAGCTGCTGGGTTGGGAACCATGTATGGACGCACCAAGGACCTGGTTTGCGACCTGGGGATGGCACAGTAAATCAAATTAAAAATAAAAGATAAAAGATGCTTCTTCCTCCTCTCCCTTTTTTCCTTAAAATGCTTCTTCCTCTTTTTCTTTCTTCCTCTCAAAAAAAAAAAAACAAAAACAACAACCTAGATGCTTTTATGTTCATATGAATAGTCCCAAAAATATTCCCAGAAGTCTTAGCACTCTCTTGGGGGTGGAATTTTCCATATCTTCTGCTATCTGCTTTATTTTCATATTTAAATTTTTTAAGTATTTTATTTATTATTTAAAAAATAAACAAGTATTTCCAGGAGAAACAGACTGCATCTCAGGACTAAGTTCAGCAGAATGTCTCTGTGACTATGGGGAGCCTTTGTCAACCTGTTTTCTAAGCTGCTTTTTCTGGAGAAGCTCAAAAGAAATATGATGCCCCAGCCTTCACAGAGGAAATCATGAGTCCATGTAACTGAGGCCAAGCAGAGGCCTAGTGAAAGTTTTACATTCCCCGTAAGGCTGACCAGCTGCCTGGTTGAATATTCCAGAAGCCAGTTACTAGAATAACTTCCAGCCTGGCAGCGAGATCAGGTGCAGTCAAAGAGAGGAGAAATTGGAAGAGCCCCAGTAAGTCTGTGGAAACAGGAGCCTGCAGGGACTCAAGGCTTTCTTCAGTGTAGGAGAAAACCTCTGGATTCTACAAATGCCTTAAAAATAATTATGCCACTAATCTAGATGAATCCCTGGATGCGGGAAGTCTGCACACCAGCTCCAAGCACATCACTGGGCCAAGCTTCAGATAGGGTCTCTGTCTCTTCCGGGCTCTCTGTAGACACCACAGAACTTCTGGAGATATGCAGAGACAGATCCAGAAAGTGAGGAATGCTAGGGAGAAACTGGCTTTTAGAGCACACAGGGTGTTCAGGGAGGCTGAGAGTGAGTAGCCAAGAAGGATGCCCTGCAAACTCCAGGGAAGAAAGAGGCAAAGGTGGGAGGCCCCTGGAGAAGAGTGCACCATGAAACCACTAAGTTCGGCTTGCATGTCTTTCAGGGTCTGTCCTGTGTCTTGCTCTGAACTACACTTTGTTACATATTAACCATAGTTATTAAATGCTTTTGAGACAGAATTTTTTATTGTTTTTATACTGATTCAGTAAATAGCTTAAGAACATCTAAAAATGTTTTTGATTGTATTTATTTACAAATATATATGTGTGTATACTTAAATTATCCTTATTTTTATATAAAATGCAAGACAAATAAATGTGATCACCTGCTGTTAAATTTCTCATTTATCTGTCTTAAAAGAAACAAAACACTCATTTGTCAGTGGTCACTTAGGTTGCTTCCAGCTCTTAGCTGTTGCTCCTGCACCAGTTTACGTTCTCGCACACGTTTCCTCCTGTGTGTCCTCAGTCCTGCTTCTCCTTAGTCTTGGATGGTAGCTGTTTTCACGGTGGGAGACGCGCTTTCGTTGTTGTTTTGCTTCTAACCTATTTTGAATGGACAGCAAGTTAAACTGAAGTTCGCTGTAATGGTGCACGTTTTCACTCTCCTCCACCCCCTCCCCCCTCACATTTCATATTTTTGGTGTCCAGCTGCTTTAAACTAGGGTTTCATTCATTTTATATGATCCTTTAGTGTTGTAATTTGTGATGAATTCTTTTAACTTTTTTTAAGGACGGGTGCAGGCAGGAATGAAGGCGAGCAGGCAGGCAGGCAAGCAGGGAGAGGAGGCAGCATCTTTATCCAGTTGTTTGCACAGTAGCTTCCCCGAGCCTGGGACTCAAACCAGGGGTCTGTGACCCTCTCCTTCAGAGGCGACTGACCCACCTGCTGCTCCACCAGGGCCACCTTAACTGTTTTTGTTTTTAAGCTCTGTATTGTTCCTTCAGTTTTAAGTGGTAACCTAGCTGGGTAGAGTATTCTTGGTTGAAAGTTGATTGGAAGACTTCGGAGCAGGTAAAAATTTTGGTTTCTAAATGCTTAAACTGAGAAGATAAATTTTACAAATTATTCACATCATTTTCAGCAACAAAATCATAATATGGTAACATTTCAAAACATTCATTTTCACGTGCTGTGTGACACCCAAGTGTCTTTTTGAAAGGCACACAAAAGCTTGCTTTGTATTAATTTTCAAAAAGAAAGTTGAGTAGCTTATCGCCATTGTTAGATGGCTCTCAAGTATTTTCCCACAACAACCAACAAAGCCCTATGTGATACAAATAAATTTATTATGAAATTCCATAAATGTCCTACTATTTAAAGGACTTGTGTCTTGCTCATATAATGTCTACAGCAAGTAAAGTGCAATATGTGGCAATAAATGGAAAGATTATAAATAAGTAAGGTGCCACTGCCAGCCTCTCCATTCTGCATCTTTTTTTTTTTTAATTCCATGGCTTGTGACAGTGTTACGTCTGGGCTGAATGAAGGCTCAGGGTATCAATATGTTTACTAAGTGTAATTTGTTCCTCGTTTTTAGGTTACACTCCAAGTAGAGGTTCTACCTTTTTTCCTTGCCACGCCTGTGGGTGTTGTGTTCCCCTCGGGGCATGTGTTCCTCTTTTCGAAGCCCCTGACTCCATCTCAGTGCATAGAAGGCCCTCCATGACTTGATTCCTGTCCACCTCTCCAGACTTATTTCCTGCTACAAACCCGCCTTGTGTACCATATATGCTAGCAACTCCAAACTGCTTTTCTGCTTCTTTCAGGGCCGTGCTCTTACCTTTGTCTATAATGTTCTCCTCTGTTCCTCTTTCCTCCACTGTGCCTTTTTACACCCAGGTCAGGGGTCCTAGCAGACTAGTACACCTGGGAGCAGTCTCACATACCTCCCAAGGTCCCAGGTTCCAGAAAGACCCAAGGTCAGGGGAAACAGCCAATGAGAACTAAATAAAAATAAAATACTTCTTCCTCCTCTCCCTGACTGCTTGCCTGCCCGCCTGCCTACTTGACTTCATTCCTACCTGCACCTTTCCTTTAAAAGAAAAAAATAAAATAAACTCAGATTAGGAGTCTGTAAGGAGCCTTTCATTGCCCCCCATTTTGACTGCAAATTAGGTATCCTCAGAATATTCTGTTTATGTCTGATACTGTGTGTATCATGGGCACTTTTTATGTTTGTTTCTCTTGCTATACCATGGTTTCCTTGAGGGCAGAGATCAGCTCTTAACCTACACAGTTTAGAGGTGATTGTGACTGAATGAACCAGTAGTCACTTGCTTCACATCTGCTATCATAACAGTTCTTTGTAAGGAAGATGGTTGACATATTCATTCATGCTTACTTGAAACACTAATATATAGACTAGTTAAAAATTCTGTCTCCTCCATAGAGAACAGGCACTATTAAATCTTGTTTCAGTCCCCCTTCTTCAGCTTGACATATTTCTGATCTCTTTTTAGAGAAGTAAATGTGTTTTTGTTTTTTAACATCCCAACTTCTTTATTTTTGGTTTTGCAGGCTTTGGATGGATTTTTCTTTGTTGTTAACTGTGAAGGGAGGATTGTATTTGTGTCAGAAAATGTGACCAGCTACTTGGGTTACAATCAGGAGGAATTAATGAATACCAGTGTCTACAGTATACTACATGTTGGGGATCATGCAGAATTTGTGAAGAATCTGCTACCAAAATCACTAGGTAAAAAGAAATGTGGTTTTTAAAAGAATAATAATTCTGTATAGCTTCTTCTTACATACTCTATATATTATGATATTTTAATATGTTATATAAGTATTTTAAAATGTGGTTTCAGCCTCAGGTGTAAATAAGTAAATATGAAGGGGAATGTTATCCATCCTACCACCCTGCTCAAAGAAGAAAAGGGAAGGGGTAGGGGAGTGAAGAGAAGGCAGAATATACTGTCATATTACACAGTTATTAACATTAACATTTTTGGACATTAGTGATCTCAACTCAGGATTTCCGGTACCGTTTGGATGGGCTGTTTACTGCCAGAGGATCCTACCTCAGAGGAGGGCTTGAGTCTGATTTCCAGCCTCTTTTTCCTTCCCTTAATCATGTGCCTACTCTTTGCTTATATATACTCCAGAAGTGGGAGAAGGCTTGAGTAGAAATCCTGTGTACCTAAACCAGGCTTCAATATGAAATGTTTTCTATGGCTCTTTTTTTCTTACATTTCTCTCAATGATACAGAATTATTTCTTCTTTCAGAAGAGTAGTACGTGTTTTTATCTTAGGATCAGAAATGATTTATTACACTAAAAATACTAGTTTGTTATTTGAATTATCAAGGAGTCTCATGTTTTATTTTAGAATTTTCAAGTGCAAATGACTTTAGGGGTAATATAGTAGATTCCTTTATTTTAAAGATGCAATTAATATTACCCAAACCTTAAAACTAGCTCATAGCAGAATCAAGATTCCCTACGCTAGTATAGGTATGTTGTGCTGGTTTCCTCTAAGAGTTACAGGGGATGAGATAGTAGAAAGGAAGGAGGGTCCATGTAAATTAGTGTAAAGGATAAGGTAAGAAAACCACTGTAAGTGGTGAGATAACAGCCTTAAGAACTTTTTGGTTACTACCATGATCTGAATATAACTTTGCACCTGGGAAATCATGACCGACCCCACAGTGCTTCTCTTGAAATATGCAGACATGTTTTCTGTAATTGAGTTGGACACTGAACCAGGGAACAAATGTACCTATGTTAACAATCATGCTTATATAACATTTTTTGATTGCCCACTATATTTAAGGCACTGCAGCAAATATAATAAATCGAGACAAAATGGTTATAAGAAACTAAGATTGGTCTGTGTCTGTTCTAAATATTTTTTTGAGTTATAGACTCTTTTGAGAAACTTTTTAATTCTCTCCCCTAAAATAAACATGTATACAAAGTACATCCTTAAGAATCTATGACTGTCAGGTTCAGCCTGCTTAATAGTGGCTTAACCTGTATCTTTCAGTCATTTTTCATCACCAGATTATCACTGGAAACCAGTGAGAAGAAAGCTCATTAGTTAACTACTATGGAATTCTGAGCAAAAGACTGAGTAAGTTATTAATTTCTAATTAACTTAATGTGAGTTAGGGTATTTTTAAGGACTTTGAGGGAAGAAAACTTACAAAATTTCTCGGAAATTGTCTAATTAGTAGATGTTTAGATTTGCTGAGGGAGATAAGTAACCAGTTGGCTCAGAATAATATTAGATCTGAAGAGCTCTGTCTTTTCATTTGAGTAAGCAGATGGTTTTAAGGCATGCCTTTTGTGGCTTTAGAGTTTGTACTTTTTTACCTCACTCACAGGCATATAATCCATTTTTCTTCCACAGTAAATGGAGTTCCTTGGCCTCAAGAGGCAACACGACGAAATAGCCATACCTTTAACTGTAGGATGCTAATTCACCCTCCAGATGAGCCAGGCACCGAGAACCAAGAAGCTTGCCAGCGGTATGAAGTGATGCAGTGTTTCACTGTGTCACAGCCAAAATCCATTCAAGAGGATGGAGAAGGTAAAACTTCAGGGTGATTTTTTTATGTGTTTGGTTTCCTTTTCCCTGATTTACAGAACGTGGAGGTAATTAACTATAAATTGCTTTCTTCAGCTAGTATTTTCAGTTATTCTTTATATGTCATTGTGGATTTCAAATTACTATGATTTATTAATACTTAAGAAAAAAATTACTAGCATCTAGCATCTACCTCTTTTAAATGCCCCAGAATTCTCAGTTTTAAGCTGGCATTCCCCAAAAATGTCAAATTCAAACCAACTTGCTGCCTAGATCTAAGAGAGCTGAGTAACTGCTGCCAGTTGGAAATGTACCAGATGCAGCAGGCTGTAGAACAGCGATGATTTTTAGAAAGTTTGGAGTTTAGAGTGTAGGAACATTGAAGAATAGAGTTAGTGTTTTTGAGGCCATACAACGTAATTTATAAGAAGAAAGCTTAGGAACAGATGAAAGCACAGCTGAAGCTCTAATGTGAACATGGTATCAACATGGAATTAGTTAAATATGTGACCTTACACTGAGCTAAGTCTGCAGATTGGAAACTGGAGTAAGGACCAGGGAAGGGAGTAAATGAAAAGTTAGATGCAAGAAAATAAAAGCTGTGTATGTAGCTGGTGTCACTAAGGAATGAGGGCCACAGTCACTGGGAACTTTCCGTAGAAAACACATGTGGGTGTATCTACATCATTAAAGTTCATGTGTGACTGTGACTTCATATGTAATGCTCTCATAAAAATTGGAAGTGGGGCTTTGAAAATGTGTATATATATATATATATATATATATATATATAATAAAAACAAAATTCCTGTATCAAGTACAAAATGATCCTTCTTCAGAAAGAGTTAAAGTTTGTTTTTTCTTATATGATAATATTTGAATAGTGGTTATAAGAAAAAAAAAACAAAACTCCTCTCTGTTGCCTAAACCTGCCCCAAAGTACAGCTGTAAGTTGTTACTGTCCAAGTGCATGAGATGCATTGATCCCTTCTAGTTTATGTAAGAGCTTTCCATGGGAAAGATAATTTATACTAATTAGATCTCTACCTAGAGCTGCCAGTTTTGGGCTGCCAGTATTTTTACATCTAGTATTATACTTTTAGATCAGAAGGATTCCAATATTGTGTCAGACCCTGTAATATATATTGTTTTTATAAAATATGTTCATGGCAAGTGACAGATTTCAGCTATTTTCTATCCTCTTTCCTTCAATTTCCCCTTGTTGTTTTGGGCAGATTTCCAGTCATGTTTGATTTGTATTGCACGGCGATTACCTCGGCCTCCAGCCATTACGGGTGTAGAATCCTTTATGACCAAGCAAGATACTACAGGTACTAACTGCAAAATTTGTAATGTTCCATTGGTATTAAATGTGACTATGCCTTTTAAACTAATTATGTCAAAAATCACGCGTCCTTCCCTTCTTGCACATTTGGCTTCCTCTCACTGGTTTTAAGAAAATAAAAAAAAAAATTTTAAAGGAAAGGTGCAGGCAGGAATCAAGGCAAGTGGGCAGGCAGGCAGGAAGAGAGAGGAGAAAAACACGTTTATTTATTTGTCTTATTTACTTGTTCATCTTGGTTGCTACCCTGCTGGCCCCAGGACACAAGCCTGGGTCTTTGAGATGTATGTAGACTACGCTCCTCTGGAGGCTACTCTACAGGGTGCACCCAGAAAACATTATATGGTGGTCTTGATGTTGTACGATTTAGACCGGCAGTGTGTTAGGGAGAATACTCTTTTATATTCAATTCCTATGTTAGTTTTTATTATAAATAATTTCTCATAATCTTGAAATGATTTTTAAAGAAACTTGGCAATGAAGATATAAATATTTTATTTATAAATAGACACAAATATGGTGGTTTTAGTATTAAGCTTAAATGCTTTTTTTCCTGTATTATTTTTCTTTAAATTTATTCAGCACATACGGATCAAATGCCCAGGAATATCTGTCATTATGTGTGAGATTGTTCAAGATGTACATAGTTGAGCAATAAGCAACAATGTAATTAGAAATCAGGTTTTGTTTTATGATGGAAAAGGTGTGAGAGGGTATAATGGAAGCTAATAGGGAGGACCCATCTTACAATTAACTGGTTGACGAAGGCCTGTGTGAGAAGCCAATACTGAGCCAAAGCATGAGATAGTGCAAACTGCAAAGTATGGTATGGGAAAGGGGCTCTGAGGGAGCGTGGTGGTGCAGGAGAAGTACTCCTGGTCAAGGAACAGACTGAAAAGCCCTGAGTTGGACAGAGAGGTGTGTTTGAAGAAAGAAATAAAGGACAGTGGATCTACACAGTGAGTTAATGATGAGTGTCTGAAATTAAGAACTCTTTAAAGTGTTGCTTCAGATATAATGCTCAGCAAAACCAAATTGTTTCTGTTCTTTATAATTTATATTTTTCATGTGTTATTTAATCTTCACTCTAACATAGCAGGTTTTTATACTTTTGCATCAGTTACATATGTATAATTTACATCTCTAATTTTAAAATTAGAGATACCACAGAGACGTTTTTAGCAGAATGAGATTTAAAAAATCATTACGCTAAATTTTATTTTTTTGTGAAAGTTTTAGTGTAATTTTTGATCTTTACTATTGTTTATAAGATCATTCTACAGTAATCATTAATTTTTTAGCCCCAGAAATCTAATATTCCTATTTGTTTGCTGTATTCTTGTATTTTTAAAGGTAAACTCCCAACGGCTCTCACTGAATAGTGGGTGGGGCTAAGTTAACAGATAGTGGAAGGTGGTAAAGAGAATGTTCAGGAGGTGGAGATCTGCAGTGGAAAGTACTAGCTACCATACCTCTTTTTTCTCTCATTCGTGGTCCTTCATGCACATGTGCCTTTCCATATTTTCACCTGTGATCAGCTCTGTAAAGTGTAATAAATCTGTACTGAAAACCAAAAATATTGCATAGAGGAAAGTGGAACTCCTTTAAAAAATAAAACTGGTTTTTCATGTCAATAAAACCAAATAAGGTCTTGCAAGTCAGCAGGATAAAAGCCTATTGGAAAGGAGTGGTGGTTAATTAGATCACAGAATAAATGTGTGCATTTTTAGAAGATTTCATTTTCCCACTAGAACAGTGTTATCACTGGTAGTTTTGTTTCTGATCAGGAATCCAGCATTAAAATCTTAGGTGGTTCTAAAGATAAGGATATACAAATAAAATATAAAGCTCTGGATCATAAAATAATTATAAATCTAGAGGGGAAACTCAGAAATCACAGACTCCAGCCTACCCCTTATGAGGGAATGGTGACTTTTCCAGAACCCTACAGCTAATTGCTGAGAACAGACATCTGTAGACCCTAATTTGGAACTCTGCCTTTATGTGCATTGTCTTCCACCAAAGCACAATTAAAAGGGCCTCACTGGGGACATCACTGTACTGTAAATACTTACTACATGAAAGATACTAATGAAGATATAAAGAAAAAGGTACCAGAGAAATAGAGAGTATTAGTCTACTATAAGACTGATATTTTTGTATCATAGAATTGATTTTAGATAAAATGTAATGAGCTAGCTATAATAAGTATTAGACATTTAGTTCCTTAAATTTTAGTAGTTCACTTAACTCCACATGGGATGGTTCATGTTTCTTAAAAAAAAAGAAGTCTTCTACTAAGAAATGGTGAATAGTGGTTTGTTTGGTTGGTTGGCTAAACTTTCCTGTAGCAAGCAGAGGTATTCTAAATCAACCTATTGCATTGCCTGATCATTTTGTTAACATTGCCAGCAATTTAATTACATTATGTCCTCTGGCTCTGCAGTTCCAGATTATTGCTCTCTCATGGGCCAATACTGACATGAATATATAAGCATGCACGCATGCACACAAACACACTCGGGCACATACATCTTGCTTAGTCACTACCAGTGAGGAGTATTATTGTATACAAATATAACAGTAGATTCTCTGCCATATCCAGCTCTTGATCTCTGACATGATGTAAAGATTGATTCATTCATTCAAAATTGCCTGTAGTTTCAGTTACAGTGTTCACCAGACTTTCCCCAAAATGGTTCTTAAATAACAAAAATGACATTAATTTTTATTTTCTTTCTGCCATTTACATCTATGCCAAGACTTGGTGGCAACCTGATCAGACAGACTTGAGTACATTGACTCAAGACCTTAAGTTAAAGCTGTCTTACAAATATTTTATTTCTAAAAAAAGTGATGAAATTTATAAAGAAGGAATTAGTTAAAATGGAGAGGCAGAAAGTACGATAAATTTTAGTTGATTGTGTGAGAAAAGGGAAGATGAGGAAAAGACAATCAGACATTCACAGAGAAATGTGAATGGTGAATAAACATGCAAAAACAACCTTATTAATTAGGGAAATATGAATTTAGAGCAGAGCCCCTCTCTCTCTTTTTAAGGGTCAGGTACTTGCAGGAATAAAGGTAAGCAGAGGCAGGCAGGCAGGCAGGCAGGCAGGGAGAGCAAGAAGCACTTTTATTTCTTTATGGTTGTTCATCTTGTACAGGTTCCTAGAGTACAGTTAATCTTACAAAGTTCAACATTCACACACCCAGAGATTTGCCAATTCTGTTCCTGCATGTGTACCCTAAGGAAAGTCTCACATCCCTGTACCATGGAAAATGTGAACGATAATGACAAAGATCTGGGGACAATTCAGGTGTCCAATGACAAGATTATATAAAGACCAGGAGTATATGACATGGAATTCACATATAAAGAGATGGTGTTGGAAATATACAAGTTCTGTACTTGGATGGTGGGTTTGCAGGTTTTTATTAGTCTAATTTATATATACATATATATTTTAACCAATATTAAGTTGTATAAATATAAAATTGTATAAAAATAGCAGATCTGAATAATCACAAACTAGATTAACTGACTCTTGATTAGCTAAAGGAATCACTTACCTAAATTCTTCCATAGGCCATTTAAGAGACGGTTTCAAGTGTGAAAACAAAAAAATTACCATGAGTCACTCCTCTGTGATTCAGGCAGCTAAAGCACAGGTTATGAAAGCCTTGGACCAGGATTTGAGACTCCAGGCCAGGAGTGAAAACAACAAAAATAATTACTGCTAGATTTTAGAAAGCATATATTCTGTGCCTAACAAACTGTTCTCACTTGTTATCTTTTTCTAATTTTAACTTTTGTTGCCTCAGTCTTTGTTTACTTTTAGTGCAATATTGCATGTAGCCTAAGTGGAGGTAGAAAGGGAAAGGCTTGCTTTCTCATCTTCTCTTCACTTAGTATTTTGGAAATGAATTTAAATTAAAATGATATATTTCCTCTCTGCCTCTCCTTCCCCAATAAGTGATTTAGTTGTTAGTATACTAAGTCCTTACTTAACATTGCTGATAGGTTCTTGGACACTGCTACTTTTTTTTTTTCTTTTAAAGAGGAAGGTAGGAATGAAATAGGAATTATTTATATCAAAGCTTTTGATAAATATAAACTTTCATTCTCTCTGCAGGTAAAATCATCTCTATTGATACCAGTTCTCTGAGAGCTGCTGGCAGAACTGGCTGGGAAGACTTAGTGAGGAAGTGCATTTATGCTTTCTTCCAACCTCAGGGTAGAGAGCCATCTTATGCCAGACAACTATTTCAAGAAGGTAAAGGTTTTGTCTCTTAATTATTTGCATTAATCTTGTTCTTTATTAATACCGAATCATTTACATAGAATTATGGCTTGATAAGTATTTTCTCCAAATTACAGTTTTTATAATCAGTTTTAGGAAAGGAAGAAATGGGTAAGCAAAGTAATTCATGAGTGTATCCTGAAATTTGGATTGCACATTTTAAAGAACAGGATATCATGTGGTGGTCACTCACTCATTCATTCATTCATTCATTCAGCAGACATGTATCAAGTTGCTCACATACATAGAACACTATGTAAGGTATCAGGAATATAGTGATAACTGAAAAGCAGGTTGAGGATGCTCAAGGAGTTCAAAATATATCAGGAGACTATATGACAGTTTTAAAGATTAGTATGATATGAGTTATAATAGAGGTATGAGCAAAGAATGAAACAATCATTATGACTTGGAGAATCAGGCACAGTTTCAGAGGAATGGATTCTTTTGTCTGACTTTAGAAGACCAGGCCTCTCAGAACAGGCACATCAAAAGTCTTCTGGAGAATACAGAGATGTATTTCGTGCTTATTTACGTTGTGATTATTACAGTATCTGTACCTCCTGGTTCAAGTTGGAGTTTCAGATAAGAAAGATGTCACAGGAAATTAATCTAATAGTTGTCTCATAAGAAGTACTATAAGAGTATAAAAACATATTTTCCCTACCCTTAAAGAACTTAAGACTACTATAGGAAAGATAGGGAAAAGAATCTGGGAATTTAGGGCAGGAAGTACACAGATTCAGAATTATGGGATTTTTATATAATTTTGAAATATTGTTATGTAATTATGATTGCCTAATATTGCTTTCCCACTAATAAATTCTCGTCTCTAAATAGTTTAGTTTCTTTTTTTCCTTTTTTTTTTAAGGAAAGGTTCAGGCAGGCAGGAAGAGAGAGCGAAAGAAGAAGAAACATTTATTTATTTTATTTAGTTGTTCATCCTGGTTGCTCCTCTGGCTCCCACCACGACAGGTCTCAAACCTGGGTCCTTGGGATTTATGTCAACTACGTCTGGTGGCCATATCTACCACACCACCAGGGTACGCCGAATAGTTTCATTGGAAGAAGTCTCTTTGTATGGCTATTCCTAAAAAATAATTTTTAAATATTTTCATTATTTTATCACCCTTTTTCATTTTAACTTTTTCCAGCATAAAAGGTTTCCAAGTTTACAAATGCTATGCAATGCATTATTTTAGGTCAGCTGCTTCCAAATGTTATATAGAGGAGAAGCGGCTTGATTTTTTTTTTTTTTTTTTTTTTCTCCAAGAAGCCCTCTGTATGAAATCTTATTAATCTGGTTACTTCCAGGACAGCTTCCTACAGACTAATAATTCTCTACCTAGACTGATACCATCCCCAAAATGGTATTTCAGTGAGTAGGATCAAGAATCTGTGTCTTTTTGAAGTTCCCAGGCAACCCTGAAGTACACTTAGATTGGACTCCATTGCACTCAGCAACTAGTACCGTTCATGGGTGCGAAATTTGTGATGCCCTCTACCAAGAGTGGCACTTGTCTTTTGCTTAAGTTCGAGACTCAGCACTCTCTCCACTCACTGCATAAGGTGCTAAGGTATATGATACTCTGATTTTTGCTTTAACTTTCATGCTTGACCTTCTAAGACTTTGCTTAAATGATTTTAACTTTATTTGCCTATATTTGCATACATTTCCACCAAGGCAGTGCAGGTCTCAATTATTGCCTCTTCCTCCAAATGACTGGCTAATCACAGATATGATTAGCCGCAGATTCATACTCTGTTTCTAAACCGCAAGAGTTTTCTATGAAAGTGATTGATTCAACTATAATTAGTAACTGAAGGAAACAATTCTACAATCACAGTTGAAGATTTTAATATTCTTCTTTCAGCATTGATTGAATCACTAGCTAAAATATCAGTAAAGACAGATCTGAAAAACTCTATTCATCACCTTGAACAAATTGGTATTTATAGAATGTTATATTGAACATCTGCAGCCATTCTTTTCAAATCCACATGTTTATGTTCATCATGATTGAGTATATTCTGGGTTATTAATACAAGCCAGTAAAATATTAAAGGTATTTATATCAAATAGAGCATATTGTCTTCCCACAATGGAGATAAGTTAGAAGTCAATAAAACTATTTAGGAGGACAAAACCAAAATATTTGAAAATTAAACAGTATGCTTCTAACTAAGCACTTTTAAAAATTATAAGGGAAATTATGAAATACTTTAAACTATAGAATAAACAGAACAATGCATTCCAAACCAATATATATGAAAAGATACATATGAAGTAAATAATCTATCGTTAACATGAAATGAAACAATTTAGAGTAAAATATAAGTAAATATAATTCCCCTCTTCACCATTCATTTTTTTAAAGAAGTGTTTTATTTAGTTCATTTTAGTTGTTCCTCAGCCCTTAGCCCTGCAGCTCGAACCACACGTTCTTTGGACTGTACCTGGAGTATGCCCCACCTGAACCACCGGGTTCTTTAAAGGTTTTGGGGATATCAGTAATACCACATCAGTAAAAGCCCTCCATTAAATGTCTGACATGTTAGAAATGGATACAGGATTAGGGAACAAAGTACTAGCTAAATAGCTGGCAAAACTAGATTATAAAACAAGACCAGGACCTCTGATCAAAATGAGATTCCAAACTGTTTTGCCTAGACCTAAACCTTGAAACCCACTAGTGGGGAAAATTTGGTGCTCAGGGCAAATGTTTATTCAACCATCTCTGTAAAGAATTACAGCTTTCTTGCTCAGGTCTTAATTCAAAATATTAATGATTATTATAGAGAATTGAAACTCTTAGTGCATTTGATAGCTAGGGATTGGCTGAATGTGTGTATAACTCAGGACATACGTATTGGAAGCTGCCTCCCTGTATTTATTTTTTCTTTGGTGTTTATTCAGAAACTATTCATTCAGTACCTGCTATGCACAAGGCTCCATGCTCTGTGTTGTCTCACAACATTACTGGCTCCATTTTACTGACGAAGGGCAAAGGTTAATGTGCATTATTAAGTCCTAAACTTGTAAATGACAAAATCAGAGTTCAAGCCTGAATCTGACTTATAGGCTCTTAATCTTTTTATTAATCCATACTTCTGGCACGATTTCTTTCTTACCTGCACAGGTGAGCACCAGAAGGATTTTCTTAATTAATTTCTAATTAATTCATGTTTACTATATTTAATATTGTCCTTTTTATTTTATAAAATGACCATATGAATTATTATGTGTGAAGTCTTATTCCACAATTATTATAGAAAATAATCTTAACTCTAAACCTTACAAATAATTATAAAATAATTATTTCCTAGTATTAAGTTAAAAGTTTCCCAATTTTGGAATTTTCAGTACTTGAAATATAATCTTACAAGTTAAGGCAGCATAATTACAAAAGAACTATTGACATTTCTGTAATCCATATTAAGTTCTTAATTTTCCTAGTTCTCAGTTTTTAGGGCTTATCAGTAAATCAAGAAAGTTTTCTCCATGAATTTCCATTAGAAAAATAAGTCTAGATTCATACAAGAGTGAAAATATAAATTGAGATATAAGCATTTGAGAACATAGCTAAGATTTTAAAACTATCCTCTAGAATAGTGATCACAAGTTGATAGTAACATTTAGGTGACATTCAAGTTGAGGACCAATCAGCAAGTACTTTCTGGATGGTTTTATATGTGAAGTAGCATACAAGATTTAATGGAGAATGGAAAACAAGAACTAAACATGGTACTAGCCCTTACGCTTATTCTAGCTGAAGAAGAAAAGTAAGTGTATAAAAAGTTACCTACCCTCTTATTTAAAGAAACATAGAAGAAATGTTTAGGAAGTAATGAGAAATAAGATTGAAAATGCTTAAAGTTTAAGTGAAAAAGTTTAAGTCAGATTGTATCAGCTTTGCTGTCCAGTGTGGTGCTCACCTGTCACATGTGGTCTAGAGTTCTTGATACGTAACTAGTGTGACTAAAGATCCGATTTTTAAATTTTATTTAACTGTAAATTTAATTAGCTACATGTGACTGGTAGCTGCTTTATTCAGTGGTGAAGAGCCACTGTTTCCCAGAAATGAGGACATCCTAAAGAACAGTAAACAATGGGCGTAATAACATGAAATATGTTGTGTCTTGTCTGGCCTTCTAGATATCTTTACTTTATCCTTGTCCCAGTAAGTAATTTGTTTTAAAATGCTATTTTTGTTGTCATTTTATTTTCCAAAATACATGATTAAAAAGACATTTAGAGTTGGGAATTGTTACCTGTTTTTAAGATTTTGCTATAGCAAGCATTTTCTTATATTTTTACAGAAAAATTATCAGTTTCCATTAAAAACTCATCAGATACTAAGTTTCTCCATGTGTTATATTTGATAAATATGTCAGTGATTTGGTTGAAGTTGCCAAATGGGTAAGGAATGTCATTCATTGGGCTTAGCTCTTAATCCTTTCAGTGAAGTTTACATCCTGGTTATGTAGTTAGGCAGATTAATGTAGTTCTAGATTTACAGCAAATTACGCCCTCTGCAGTCTGTACTATATATCCAGGACTGTAAAATAGACCACGTCTTCTCTTAAAATAATATGTAGCTTCAAAAATAAATTGTGTTAGTCTCTTTTACATGTCTTTAAAGTGTAATTGAAGCCCTTTCAGAACTAATATATAAGCTAAATTATAAATCATTTTGTGACAGTAATTGTATTTCAGTGAATAAATGATTTTTAACCTTGATACAGCAGAATATATATTAACTATTTTTTGAAGTAGAATTCTAGGGCATTACTAAAACATCCATGATATTTTCTTACTTAATAATCTGATATAGCCTTGACGTATTTAATAAATACTTACCAACATACTTATAATTTTGTCTGCTATTAATAAACTTTTAAAACAAAAGTAAATTATGTGGTTTATATAGTGATTTGAGTGCCTTAGTTTTTGTTCCTTATATTAGTAATCATTGACTTTATCTTAATTTGCTTACTGAATTCAAATACCAAAATAATGTGCATGAAGAAATGATTTGTCAAACAGAACTTAGAGATTCACATTTTGAGTGAAAAATTACATTTGACTTTTTAGTTAAGGAACTCTGTAACTAATCAAAGCTTAGAGGGTAAACCTTATGGTATTGTGAATTATATCTCAAAAATGTTTAAAAAAATTAGTCAGCAAAAGAAGAAAAGAATCTTGTTAGAGATAATACTGAAAGTGAAAGGGGAGAAGGCTACTTCCTATTACTTTCAGTGGACATTTAATAAATTGGAAGAGCTGCCCCATTACAGAGAAAGATTAAGGTTGATGTTTTTTCTTGGTTTGGGGTTTCTTCACACTCATAGTTTATGTGAGGAGGCACCCATGCAAGTAGGACTATTTAAAACTAGTATCCGTTGATATATTTCAACAGAATAATTGCCCCCCTTAGATACTTGCTTTATCTGAACTATTCTTTAAGTCTGAGCAGGCCGCAGTTGGGAAGGCATCTAAAATGAGGGTCTAGGTAGAATGAAGATTTGGTAACTCTCCTCTGCCCAGAGTGTAAGTGTCAGAATTTTAACTAGGTTTCTCTTTTGTTTGAAACAGTGATGACTCGTGGCACTGCCTCCAGCCCATCCTATAGATTCATATTGAATGATGGGACAATGCTTAGCGCCCACACCAAGTGTAAACTTTGCTACCCTCAAAGTCCAGATATGCAGCCTTTCATCATGGGAATTCATATCATCGACAGGTACTACTTATTTGGAGAGCTTCATATGAAATAAGTCAGTTCATATATCTCTTCTTAGAGAAAATTTTTTTACTCTTGATGGCTAGAAATCAGAAATTCTAGATTAGGCATTAAACTAGTATGATGAGTGTGTAATCTATATATCCTTTCTGAGTTTTACAGTTTTGTCACCCAGCAATAGCTTTGTTGTTCAGAAAAAGAGACAGGAAAAGTGAGACTGAAAATATATGTCTTAGGGGTAAAGAACCAAAAAGGTGGCTAAAAATTTTACAACTTTCCATATGTGAATTTATGGTCTTATAAAAGATTTCAGATTGTGTTTACATTATTATTTTTATTTTTTAAAGTATTTTATTTTCATTAGGATAAACTCGATGGCTTCTGAGTTCAAATTGACAGTTTCTCAAACTATAAATCATTTGACTATCAGCTTGAGATTTTTAATGTCATTCTCTAATTTCTTCTCTCAAATATGTTTTGCACTGGAATATATGATAAATTCGTGGAACCATTCTTTTATCCTGTGACTTATTCAAAACTCTACATGTATTGAAATTTAGCATTAAACAAAAACAAAAGACATTTCCCCTCACTTCATCTTTTCCTCATCTGATAATATTTGCTTATTGGAACATGGTAATACCAGTCACAAATCTGTTGTCATAATTATGGATTTGAGTAAAGAACTCGATGAAAATCTGAATTCAGTATTCTATTTTTTTCTAATTTTAGCTTAATTTATGCTTGTGAGTGGAATTAGCACAGTTCTTTTTTTTCATATTGTGATTTCTCTTTCAAAACATCTGCTATGTCTGCATATCACCCTTTTTAATTTTTACATCAGTGAAACAGTATTTTCCTTACCCAGTCTTCCTCTTTGGAGTTGAAATACTTAAAAGCTGTAACAAGAGGGTCATGAATAGTGATTTGTAAACCATGGTGTGGGATGTTTCTCTTTGAACCAAAAGTGGTATTGTAATGTTAGTTATTTGGATCAAATTTTGAAAAGCCTAAAAGTATATATTGGATATTTTCCAAGATCAAGAAAGATTTCTTTCTCATAAAACTAAAATACCATTATCAAATTTAAGGAACCATAAGCACTAATTCCTGTTAAGTGGTGCTAATATTTCACAGTAGTACTAACAGTCTACTGTTTTCTTTAAAGTAATACAGAAGCTCTTTACTGGTTAGCTTGCAATGTTAATGGGGATAATTGCCTTTTATAATATGCATTATAAAAATATTTTCAAGGAAAACAGTGAAGATGTTTGAATAATAATGTCTTTTCCCCTCCCCTGCAGGGAACACAATGGGCTTTCTCCTCAAGATGACACTAATTCTGGAATGTCAATTCCTCGAGTAAACCCCTCCGTCAATCCTAATATCTCTCCAGCTCATGGTGTGGCCCGTTCATCCACATTGCCACCATCCAACAGTAACATGGTACCCACCAGAGTAAATCGCCAACAGAGCTCAGATCTTCATAGCAGCACTCATAGTAATTCTAGCAACAGCCAGGGAAGTTTTGGATGCTCACCTGGAAATCAGATTGTAGCCAGTGTTGCCTTAAACCAGGGACAGGCCAGTTCCCAGAGTACTAATCCCTCCTTAAGCCTCAATAATTCTCCTATGGAAGGTACAGGAATATCCCTTGCACAGTTCATGTCTCCAAGGAGACAAGTTAGTTCTGGATTGGCAACAAGGCCCAGAATGCCAAACAATTCATTTCCTCCTGCTATTTCGACATTAAGCTCCCCTGTTGGCATGACGAGTACTGCCTGTAATAATAGTAACCGATCTTATTCAAACATCCCAGTAACATCCTTACAGAGTATGAATGAAGGACCCAATAACTCTGTTGGCTTCTCTGCCAGTTCTCCAGTCCTCAGGCAGATGAGCTCACAGAATTCACCTAGCAGATTAAATATGCAGCCAGCCAAAGCTGAGTCCAAAGATAACAAAGAGATTACATCCATTTTAAATGAAATGATTCAGTCTGACAACAGCTCTAGTGATGGCAAACCTCTGGATTCTGGGCTTCTGCATAACAATGACAGACTCTCAGATGGAGACAATAAATACGCTCAAACCAGTCACAAACTAGTGCAGCTTCTGACAACCACCGCAGAGCAGCAGTTACGGCACGCTGACATAGACACCAGTTGCAAAGAGGTACTATCTTGCACAGCCACTTCCAATTCTGCCTCTGCTAACTCCTCGGGAGGTTCTTGTCCCTCCTCTCATAGTTCACTAACAGAGCGGCACAAAATTCTGCACCGGCTTTTGCAAGAGGGTAGCCCCTCGGATATTACCACATTGTCTGTTGAGCCTGATAAAAAGGACAGTGCATCTGCTTCTGTGTCAGTGACTGGACAGGTACAAGGGAACTCCAGTATAAAACTGGAAATGGATGCTTCAAAGAAGAAAGAGTCAAAAGATCATCAGCTCCTGCGTTACCTTTTAGATAAAGATGAGAAAGATTTAAGATCAACCCCAAATCTGAGCCTGGACGATGTAAAGGTGAAAGTAGAAAAGAAAGAACAGATGGACCCTTGCAATACAAACCCAGCTCCAATAACCAAGCCTACTCCTGAGGAAATTAAACTGGAATCCCAGAACCAGGTGGGTGAGTCCTTGCCTCACAAAAGGGACACATCTAGTTTTTTTGGTTTTTCCTGATGTATCTACCCATTAACCAGATTTGGATCCAGCTGTATTTTGTCCTGCCCATTGGATTTATGTTACAAGTCTAGTATCAATGGTTGAAAATCTCACGGGATGCCCTCCACCTTTCTAGTGCAGTAGTAATGTGTCATTCTAGGAAAATAGGTCTGTCTTTGTATAAAATCAGAATTCCCGTCTTTGGAGATTTTTAAAAAATATTTTTCTTCTTCCTCCTTCCAACCCCACCTTGAATACAACTCCCTGAGAACAAAACCCAGGACTCTGTACTTAAGAGTTTCCTTGAGACAACTCTGATGTGCAACTGAGTTTGGGGACCTGTGATACACATAAGATGAGAAATAGGAGATTGATAAGGCTACCTGGTCTGGTTTGTTTTGCTATTTAATTTCCTTTGAAACAGTTTCTAGAGTTGTTTTCCTTCTCATCTTATTCTAATAACCTTCAACCCTCATCCAAGAATCGAGACTTGATTATTCTGGCTATAGGGTGCATAACATGCCCTGAAACAGAAGTAAATGTAAATAAACCTTTTTACCTCAATTGTTGAAAACAAGGAGCCTCTCTGTTTGCGTTGGGAGTAACATGAGGGATGGTAAAAAAAAAAAAAAGTAATAGTCAGCTTCATTTACAGAATGATTGCTTAGGGGCTTTGAAAGAATTTAAGAAAAACAGAAAATGTTCCCTCCCGTCTAAGACTTCACCATGTAGGCAGAAAATAGGCACCCATGAAATAGCTAGGAATTATTTACAATGCATTTTGTCAGTAAGACTCTCCATAGTGAAACAAGTTATACTTACTATGCCTACATCCTTCCGTTTCTTGAACCAGCTTTACTTTCTTTGTTTATTTCACAAAAATCTCTCTTCCCTCAGGCATATTGCATGCTAGGCACATGGAAGTTCTTACTGTTGCTGGGATAAGCCATGTCACTTCTAAGCATCTTCGGCCTTGCTCCTTTTTCTGTTTGCTGAACTTCTACTCATCCTTTACAAACCAGTTCAGACACCCTCGCTGCAAAGCCTTCCCCGGTATCCCTTCTTAGACATTTCCTTCCTCTCTGCTTTCATAGTACTTTGTTTTGCTTCTACTTACTATTTGTAGTAACACTATTTGGTTATTTCTTTATGTGGGTACTCTTTATGATAAGGCTCTCTTGTGTATTTCTTGGTACAACTAAGCTAATAACTTTTTTAAAGAAAAAAATAGTTTTAAATGATAAGTACATTAATGCTCACTCCTTAAAATTAACTTGAAAAGTTCAACAGCTTTTTGGATAATGCCATGTATACAATCCTCATACCTAAGTTGTTGTGCACGTGTACGCACATTTCTGCTGCGTATACCTTGGAGTGGATCGTAAGATGCGTGTATTCATCTTCATTGATAGTGTCGGAGTAATTAGTACATGAGATCTCTTTACAGTTGGTCCATGTCCTTTCTAATACTTGGTAAGTTTCAATTTTTAGCCCTTCTGGAGGCTGGATAGTGGGATCTGATAGTATTAATTTGTGTTCCCCTAATAAATGTGTATTGCTTAAATAGATTTCTTCTTTTATGAATTGCTTATTCTAGTGTTTTGCCCATTTTTTCATTATGTTCTTTTTCTAATTACTTACAAGAATTCTTTAGGAATTTTGCATTCTGTATTGATTTTATATTTGTAGATATCTTCTCTATTGTAACTTGCTTTTTCTCTTTTTCTTATGGTGCTTTTTGATGAAATGAAGTTCTGTATTTTAATGGAGTCCAATTTGTCAGTCTTGTCCTTTATGGTCAATATTTTTTTGAGCTGTATACCTCAAGAGGTGTTCAAAATGTTCAGAGTAGTTTTATTTTTATTAGCCCAAGACTAGAAATGCCTGAAACTCTGCACAGAGAATGGATATATTGTGACATATGTATAAAATGGAATACTATTTAGCTGTGAATTACAGCTACATGTGATCACACATCTTCAGAAATGTAAAGTGAAAGAAGCCAGACATTAAAAAATACATGTAAGCAATTCTCTTTATACGGTCTAGAAACAAATTATAGTTGAAGCAAATTATGACACTCAACAGGTAGACAGTTTATGTTGATGGATTGTCTCAAAGTAATCATAGTAGGATAATAGTGTATTTCACAGTGCAGGGTTCTCCTGTGTGTAAACTCAGACAGATACTGAGGCTCCCTCTTTATTCTAGCAGATATGTTTCTTATTCTATTAAATTCTTAAATGGGACCTGACATTTCTGAGTTCTTTGAAGCTGATATATTATTTATAAAAATGTTTCTTAAACTTTTCAAAATTATAAAATTATGTAAATTTATTTTTCATCTTATCAATGTAATTCATTTTATGAAATTTTAAAAAATGACAGAACAAAATTACCCAAGATGTTATCATAACACAGTGTTCTTGACACTTTTCCCAGTTCAATCTTTATAAAGTGTAAATCTTATACTGAGATATGTTAGGTAAATACTATGTCATAGTATCTAATGTCCTGTAGTGTGTTAATACTGTGTCATAAGCACCCAGTTTTTCTTCCAGTGAAACTAGTTGTGGAATTTCAATGAGGCCACCATCTTTCTATTTATTTCAACTCTATTGCCTCATGATCAGCTTAACTCAGAGATTAAAAGAGCAACTTTTTTTCTACGTTGTTTCAGGTTCAAGTGTAGAATGTATTTCCTCTAACTTTGGTTTTTTTTCTTAGTTCACAGCTGACCTTGACCAGTTTGACCAGTTACTACCCACATTGGAGAAGGCAGCACAGTTGCCAGGCTTATGTGAGACAGACAGGCTGGATGGTGCTGTCACCAGTGTGACCATCAAGTCGGAGGTCCTGCCAGCTTCCCTTCAGTCCACCACTGCCAGGCCCGCTCCCAGGCTGAATAGTATGTGTCGGAGGCAAAGCCTCTCTTTAAATGTTTAATGATCATGTGCTTTGTCTTTCACCATCACTGCACAGACCGTTGGTTTGTTGAGAGTGAAATTTCTTTTCATTAATGCCACTATAAATGATACATAGTTCCGTTTAGTCATATGAACTTCACTCATCATGTGTATTTTAAATTATTGCATAATCTCTACCTTTTTAAATTAGTGTTAAGACAGGTAGTCGGTGTTAAAGAAATTCTGTTTTCTTACCCAAAAAATTCTGTAACAGGACTTGCAGAAAGATAATATTAGGTCAGATTATGCTTCCCACTGTCTTCCTTGAACTCTAGCCCTATGAGTTGCAAATAAAAGGATTTTGTGCTAAAACACACTGAAAAAAGTGCTACACAGCTCATATAGTATTCCCCTATATGTGCATATTGGGGAACCTATGTTACTGAAAACAATTTAGATTTCGTTAATCCAGCATGTCCCAAACTTTCTTGATTACAGAATTCATTTTCTCATGTAAGACATATTATCCCAAGAATCTTAAGTCATCTCTGACTGTTTTGGAAGCAGTTTTTCAACTGACCAAAGGTTTAATGTAGAGCTGGAACCTCAAGTCAAGTCTCGTCGTCTCCTACTAGTATCATCACCCAAAGCGAGCAGATTTTAAGCTTTATTCTCTCTCTCTCTTTTTTTGAGTTGGTAGTCCTTTTAATAAATTTAGCAAACGGGAAAAGCTAAGGTCAAAACATATCAGAGAAAATGATTCTTTTTTCTGTAAATACATGGCACAGAAAAGTAATTGCTTCAGCTTTGTGTGTGCCTTTAATTTTATTATTTAATTTAATTACTTTTAATGACTGCTTACATCATTATATTAAGGTTTCAGAATTTTTATTTTTCTGTGAAGTCATTGTGTTTCACTTAACACCACAACCAGCAGAAAAAAAATATGCACGTTGGCTTTTTTAAATGTCTTACAATGCCATATTTTACTTTGAGACCCTCAGATAGCAAGTTCTCTGATATAAAGAAATACTGTGACTTATCTTATAAAGTGATGACTTTAAGCATTTAAATACATTCAGTTTAAGTCTGGTAAGACAAAATTTTTTAATATAGGGAGAAAAACATCTTTTTCCTAGTAGAGTTAATCCCATTCCACTCTATCAGGTATTTTGTTTCAATGATATTCTAATATTTGCACACATTAAGAACTTCCTCATAACGCTTTGTTTAATGTAAAAAGCATTTTAACAAATATGCTTTTTTCCATTAACTTCTCTCCAAACACCAAGGACAAATGGAGACTTGATAAGCATATTGAGTGCTTCATTGAACCTGATTCTAAGTATTTCCAACCCTCATTTTGTTATAACTTTCTTTTCTAATTTGTTGAAAGAATATTGCATCATAAATTTTACAGGTTTAAGATGTGTATCATTGTAAATCAACATCTCTATATAATAAATTAAGTTCACCCACCACCATCATTTCAGTTCTTCCTTCACTTACAGTTGATTCCCTCTGCTCATTTTGTCTCCCTTTCTCTTCCTGAAACTGATAATTTGGTTATATTGACCAGTAGTCTGTTTCTGTTTTATTTAGTTCTTTTGTTTGCTTGGTTTCTCTACCACATCTAAGCGATGTCATGCAGTGTGTGTCTTTCTCCTGACTTATCTCACTAAACACAATTCCCTCAAGGTCCATCCATGTTGCTGTAAATGGCAGAATTTCCTTTTTTTGATAACTGATTGGTATTCCATTGTGTATATATACCCCATCTTCTTTATCCACTCATATATTGGTGGATGAGCCTAATTTTTTTATCTAAAAAATAAGAATTAGATGAATTGACTCTAAAAGCCTTTTCTAATTGAAACCGAGTAGCTACGGATTTGGGGACATTAGGCACAATTAGGTGAATAATACAGCACAAGCCTGAAAAGAGATGAAATAAACGTGTGCATATTGATCCCATTTTGGGAGACTAGTTTTTCTAGGATATGCTGAATGCTCAGAAAGATGTTTCATTGTGAGTTTGTAAGGGAAAGTCCTTAAAATGCCAGAGGCCATCCTGCCATCTAATCATCCTGCCTCAGCCTTCTCAGTCAGTATTTAGAATACTGAGCAGACACAGCCAGAGATCATCACAATCTTTAAAAAAGCCTGCAACTTAAGGAGCCAAATAAATTAACAGAAAAATAATAATCAGTGGAATTGTACAGTGAATCCACTAACTGAAAAAAAAACTTAAAATTTTTGAAAGGGTATTTTTATCTATGAGTAGTCTGAGAAGAAAATAGGGACAAAGATCCAATGATGCTCTTTAAACCTTGTTATGATGCAGTGTTCCTTTAGTAAAAAAAAATATTTTTACAGAAAGGGAGACAAAGACCAAGAAATAACTTTTGGAAATTAATTATCAAAAATAAAAAATTACTAGAGAAATGTTGGAAGATATAGCTGAGAAAAGCTGCCAGAAAGAACAAAAGACAAATGCAAAGTATGGAAGTAAATGTTAAAATTGACCTAGGAGGGCCAATAATGACTGATAAAAATTTCAGAAATAAACAGTGAAGGGGAGAGAGGAGGAATGGAAGAGAAGATACTCTCAAATAGAAAATATAAGAGAGTTTTCAGGTACTGAACTCTGCAGACTGAAGTGAGCCAAGACCCAATATAAGCATTCAGACAGTCACAGTTCATGCACGCGCGCACACACGCACACACACACACACACACACAACAATATATCAAAGTTTATTGTCATATAGTTCTGTAAGATCAGACATGAATATATATGTATCTGTGTCTGTGTATATGTATGTATCTATTCTAAAAACTTTACAGAGAGAGATGTGAATTGATTTGAATTTCAGTCTGCCTGATTTCAAAACATGCTTTTTATACCCACATACACAGCGATGCAGAGTGCCCCAGCGAGTTAAGTAATTTTGTTAGAAATGTACAGTGCACCAGATCCATAGGGCTCTGCAGCAGACAGCGTCGAGGGCACTGTTCATCAGAACATGCGCAGTGTGCCTCTGGCAGTCCATCAGCACATCTGCTGTGTCCTTTGTGAAAATAGGTCTCATGTAATTCTTTCACTTTTTTTTAATTTTAGCTTTATCGAGGTATAACTTGACATATAAAACTGTAAGTTAAAGTACACGTCACAGTGATTTGATATACATGTATGCTGAAAATTTTCCCCACATTTAGTCAAGTAACACCTTCATGACCTCATGTATGTATTTTTTGGTGAAAATATTTAAGTTCTACTTTCTTAGCAAATGTCAGTTTCTACAGTATGCTGCTGCTAATTATAGTCACCATGTTTGGTTTTGTGGGGGCTTTTGTTTTTGAAAGATAAGGTGCAGGTAGGAATAAAGGTAAGTAGGTAGGCAGGCAGGAAGAGAGAGAAAGAAAAGAAGCCTTTTGTTTATTTAATTTAGCTCATCTTGGTTGTTCTCCTGGCCCTGGGTCTTGACCCTTGGTCCTTCAGATGCCTGTGAACACCGCCACGGTCATCTTCACTGCTAGGCCACCAGGGCACACCTCACCGTGCTTTATGCTGGATCTCAGGCCTCATCTAGTAGCTGAATCATGTCATTCTTTTCAGTATTGCCATATGCTATACTCTGTATTTAGCTAACACTTAAAGGAAAAGGCATGAATGACTGAACTACGAACCTCATTATTCTAGCATATTCTTTTGACTGTCTTCACACTTCTTCCTTTGAGTGTAGATTTGACTTTTGAAGCTTTCTGAAGTTACTCAGCCAAAATAATAAAATTTAAAAAAAAAAATCAAATTAGATGTTACTATTAGATGATGTACTTTCTTGAAGGACTTGTGTATTTGTTAAAACAGTACTAGAAAATTTTCAGAAATATTTGAACATGGACATCCTTGGAGTAGGTGACCTACTATGGTGGTTTTTATATTCTGTGAACATGCACATTCTGAGATGATTCTTGTACATTAAAATACTACATAACTAAAATTAATATATTTCACATAAAGCATTTTCAGTACTTGAAATCTACTTTAATTTCCCTGTTCATGAGGTTGCATGTTGTACCTAATGGTGGTGTCTTGCAAATCTGTAATAAATAACGTTATGTAGAGGCACATTACCATATATGAGAGTATATCTAAAATAGAAGTTCTGAATAGAATTGCTGGACAAAAGGGTAGATAGATTTTGATTTTGCCAAATGGCCTTTCTTATAGTCTTAACAGATAATGTTCCTTTTCCTCTTCTCTTGGCAGTACATTGAACTATGCACTTTCTTGTCTTGCCACTCTGGGTGTTTGGGTTTTTTTTAAGTATCTCTATGTAGTTTTCATTAGTGTTTTTTACTGTGAATTAAGCTGATTGTTTTTCAGTAATTTTGTGTGCCTGTTCACATTCTCTGTTTATCTAGTGGATTATTTGATTTTTATCTAAATAATTTATAGAATTTTGTATATTTTAGAGAAGCTAATCCTTTGTCTACATTAAATTTTTAAAATAAATTTTAAACTGTAACTGCTGTGCATCATTACTGCCAAATATAACACAAAACTGAATCAGAAACCTCTTTACCAACAGCTGAAGAAAATTAACTCTGAACATCAGAATCACTAGATACTGAATCAGCTGTTAGAAGAGTTAAAATATGCAAAATGCTTTTTCTACTTTGTGTGCAGAATTTTAAAAATCTTTAAATAATAGAATTTTGGGTTTTTTTTGTTTCGTTTTCTTTTTTGCTGCGTTCAGTGTCATTAATGGATATATAAGATCTTCCTTTTCACCAGATTTTGAATGGAGAAAATATGTTGAACCTTTTGCAAAGATGATTAAAAAATATTCATAGCTCAATCAGGGATATCTAAGTCCTTATTTTCGACACCAATTTCAGCTGCCTCTCTCCAACTGAAACTAGTAATGGTAAAAGTAATCCCTTTTAATTCATATTGATTTCAGATGTTTCCCTTTAAAAAACAACCATGCCTTTCTTTTGTTGCAAGTATTTGTTGTGTTTGTTCTGGGACACAAACAGAACCAAAAATAGTAGATCCTTTCCTTGAACCAAGAGATAAGTTATTTATTTCCCAAAACATTCCAGCAAATTCTTGAACTTTTATAGAAGTCAGTTTCTAAAGGAAGTTCTCCAAGTGATGTTTAGAATAAAAAACTTCTTTCAAACTAAGTTTACAGCCTATACAAAAAAACTTACTTGAATTAAAATTGGATTCATTTATTTTGTTATTTTTCCCCCGTCATCAAACTTCAATACATGAATCTTATTTTACTTTAAATATATTTTTTTCCAGCTTACTGACATTTTTCCCATCAAGTCTTGTAGAGATAATATATTCTGTAATTGAGTCAAACTAAGCTGTAAAACTCAGTATTGAAGGTAGACTGTTATGTAAATTTTCTCTGACTTTTAAATGTAATTATTTGCTGAGGTTTGGGTTTCTTTTTTTTTTTTTAAGGAAAGGTGCAGAAAGTAATGAAGGAGGGCAGAGGCAGGCAGGCAGGCAGGAAGAGAGAGGAGGAAAAAGTAGTTAATTTATTTTTACTTAGTTCATCTTGGTTGTTACCTCCTGTCCTTGGGATGCACATGGCTTGTGCCGGCCAGAGGCAGCTTGATAACTCCACCAGAGTGCACTCAGGTTAGGTTTCCTAAAGAGATAAGATAGAAGGGTTTGCGTGTGGAATACAAGAATGGAGCAGCTGTGGATGGAGCTGAGGCCTCTAGGTACCCTCAGGCACTGCTGATGGAAGGAACAGTGATGGGCCTTTCTGGAAGACAGCCTGTCTAACAGAGTCTAACAGAGTCCCATGTAAAAACTTCCTTCAGTGCTGTGTTAATGTCCCCCACTACAAAGCATATGAGTCAGCCTTTAATTTCATTTCTATCGTCATTATAAGCATCATTTATAATACTGTTGCAGTTATCCTCTCAGATTAACAACTGTAGAACTTTGTCCGTTTCCTAAATGGCCCCAGACTGCGCCTTTCAGTTGCTATTTTTCAGTTGCTGCCTTTTACAGCACATGATTTTGCCCTTTTGCTAGTAGCTCTAATCTCATGATAAATAACACTGTCCCTACTAATCATATATTCTAATATGTTGCAAACTGAAAAAGCAGTTAAACAAAATTGTTATGATTATCTTTAAAATAATAATTTCTGACAAAGTCCTGAGTGATTCTCCTATAGTAACATCACTTATGTGCAAACTTTTTAACATTCTTTGAGTCAGAGACCTTTTCTCATTTACTTATTATTATGGGACCACATTCTAGATAGTTTAAATTTCTGAATAAGTGAACTTTGTATCATTTTATAATGGAAGTTTCACTTTACTAAATAATTTATTACTTCTGAAAAATATTGATATTTATTTTATCTTCCATTGTAACACTAATTTCTTACCTTTACTTCTTTAATCAGGATTACCTGAGCTGGAATTGGAAGCAATTGATAACCAGTTTGGACAGCCAGGAATAGGGGATCAGATACCGTGGGCAAATAATACAGTTACAACTGTAAATCAGAATAAACCAGAAGAGTGAGTAATATATTTTGTATTTTATAAGGTGTCAGGTATCAACTGCTGCAACCAAGAACGTTTTCCCAAATTGAATTCCAGTCCACATTGATATTTTGTGACATATTAATAGGAGTAATTGTTTAATAAAAACAAAAAAAAAGAATGGGGAGGGAGCACAGCTGTATTTACTACATAACATTTTATGACTATTATAAAATTTCTGGGGCCTGTACTCAGTAAAACAACTATGTTGCTCTTGAGCTTTTAGTTATATAATTATTTTCTCCAGCTTTTCTCTTTGTTTGAAGAAAAAGAGTATATGGAGGAAGGTACTCTATCTACTCAGGGTCTTATCTTGATTAGAATGTAATTTCTTAATTCACATAGGTGACTGTCTTCCATTAGCAGAGTTCATAGCAACCAAAGAATGACTAATTCTGTCGATTATGGTTTAACCTTAACTATGAACAGTGCTCACATTTATCTTCCCAGAAGTAAAATTCTTACATTCTATTAGTAGTAGTAGTAGTAGTAGTAGTAGTTTCTGTGTATTTCTACATCTTATACATCAGTTGGTATTAGTTTGGATTAGAATATAAATTTCCTACTTGTAATCAATGAGTAATTTGTCTTGTAGTCTAACACTGAGCATGTTTCATTTTTCTACTTTGATTTATTTTGTAAATGGTAATCTTGTCATGTTATCAATATGATTTGATCATCTCTGAGAATTAAGTCATATCATGTACTGTTTTGATTGTGGTTTAATTATCAATAATTAATGGCATCCACAGAAAGGAAATAACTGGACTAAATCTGAATATAGACTCTTATTAATTTTTAATTTCTGACTGGTTTTTGTTTACTTCTCTTAAAAATTATTTTCCCATAACTGTATTTAGTTAATTTTCAGCCTTTTTCTATAGAATATGAAAACAAAGCTTAGTGATTTGCTAAATAATTTAAAAATATATTCAAGCTGCATAACAATTGTTTATAAATTTCCACACATTAAATATAGACCATATCATTGAGTAAGAATTGGTTGAAAAACCTCTTTGCAGAGAATTTTGTAAAGCTAGATTTCTGTGTTGTGTTTGCATTCTGAAATTGAATAATGATTTGTATATCAGTTGTAAACTTTCTCATCGTTTGATCCTGCAGCCAGTGTATTAGCTCACAGTTAGATGAGCTTCTTTGCCCACCAACAACAGTCGAAGGGAGGAATGATGAGAAGGCTCTTCTAGAACAACTGGTTTCGTTCCTCAGTGGAAAAGATGAAACTGAGCTAGCTGAACTGGACAGAGCTCTTGGAATTGACAAGCTTGTTCAGGTATTTATAGTTAGCATCACTGAAATGACAGACTTCAGAATCCAGAAAATTATTTTTAAACAAGATATTTCAGTATTGTTTCAATTGTGTTTTAGCTTTTATAATTTACCCTTGTGAAAGTTACCAAAATATACTGTAGATATATTAGAATAAAAATATGGAACAGAATCTTAGAACTTCCCCTTAGAATCCAGCTTAAACTTAATTGATCCCATATTAATACTAGTCTTTGACCTATATTCCATTCTATTCCAACTTCCAGGTTAGTGTTTTCCAGACCATGGGATGATAAAATCAGGTTAGGAGCTTCGCAAGCTTTTACCACGGCCAGCTGCGGCCAGGGCCACACAGTGTGGAATGTGATGGTGTCTCCCATCACTTCATCTTCAGATACTTGCATAAAAGATCTTGGATACAGATGTGGTTTTATGGGCAAATGAATAGACAGATAGAGAAGGCTGTATCATTGGTTTTGATGAGTATGTGAATCTTGTATTAGATGATGCAGAGCAGATTGATACTAAAAGTCAAGAAAATGACTGGTTGGATCATGTGAAAAGGAGATAATGTTACTCTACTCCAGCTAGAAATAGTAAAGTTAGAAATTGTTGAGAAGGCAATACAGTTGGGTTTTTTAGTATCCCTTGTTGGAGGTATAGTTCTAAATACTTTTTTCATATTTTGATTGCCCGATGCTATTACCAGGTGACTAAATGCTATGGAACTGTTTTTATTTAAAAGATCAATATAGTGCATCATGGCCAGCATTTTCAATGGAACAGAATAATACAGAAATCCAAATATCAGAGTGTATGACCCATTAAAAAGGGAAGTTATTTTTAATGAAACTCTCCTTTACATATGTGCACACGTGCGCGCGTGCGCACACACACACACACACACACACACACACACACAACAGGTCATAAATTATAGTTCCTACAGTGAATAGTAGTCCAAAGTTTTAAAGCCATAGCTAGCATTTTTTAGGTCAGTTAGGATGTTTTTTCAAGTAAGATGAAAGTATGAATTCTGCATTTGAGGTAGAAAACTTCCTGAATGATCCCTTCTTTAGAAATCTACTTCTCATGATAACCTATTATATATAAAGCATATTGATTCTTAGGCTTTACAGTAAAGTTCCTTTCAAATTTTTTTAGCTTCATTTCATTCACCAGGGCCTCTTTTTTAAACCATGTTTTCATCTCTTTACTGAGACTTTAAACTTCTCAGTTAATTCCTTCTAAAATGTATCTTTCATAAATGATTCTTTTAGATAACAAACTTCTGAAAGCTTTATAATATATTCAGAATATTTTATGATGAAACTATCGAGAGTCACCATACTCTCAGATCTAAAACTAGGTAGAGAAGCATGTCATTTATAAACAATATATTTGTAAAATGTTCTGTCCTGTTTTCTAACAGGGAGGTGGATTAGATGTGTTATCAGAGAGATTTCCGCCACAGCAAGCAACACCACCTTTGATGATGGAAGAAAGACCGAACCTTTATTCCCAGCCTTATTCTTCTCCTTCACCCACTGCCAGTCTGTCTAGCCCTTTCCAAGGCATGGTCAGGCAGAAGCCTGCACTGGGGTCTATGCCTGTTCAAGTGACACCTCCCCGAGGCGCCTTCTCGCCCGGCATGGGCGTGCAGCCCAGGCAGACTCTCAACAGGCCCCCCGCTGCGCCCAACCAGCTTCGGCTTCAACTTCAGCAGCGACTGCAGGGACAGCAGCAGGTGAGCGCTCCTGTTTACCGCCCGGCGCTTCTTGAAGGCGTGTGCTAGCTGTGTAGCGAGACAGCCGCGCTGTGCCACACAGGTGCCGTGCCCACTCCCCAAGCTGTTTTAAAGCCTCTAACCATCCTTGATCTGAAGCATAAGAATAAGGGACTCTCTCGTTCAATTTAAAACACTGCTGGATCCTAACAAAGTATTTAGAGACCTACAATTTAAAACAATTTAGTTTTGCTTATTAAGACAAAAAAATTTAGGACTAACGTTACCTAATTATTAAAGACAAACAGCTTGGACATGCCTTGGTGTCTCAGGCAGCTGAGACACTGGTCTGCAAACCACATAAAACCCAAGTACTCTGTTTCGTGACCTGAGGCCAGGATGAAAAACCAAAATGAAACAGATAAATAAAAAGTGCTAAAGTAGAATTTCCCCCATTATAGTTCTTAAAAAAAAAAAAAAGAGTAGCAATTTAATTTATAAAGTAGAGTGCCAAGAGATACTGTTTTTGATCATTTTTATCAGAAAATGGAATTTATTTATGTTTGCAATTGGAGTGATTGAAACCTCGTATGGTTAGTATGTTAGAAGAATAGAGGAAGAATAGTTTGAGAGTTCTGAGAATCAAGTGGCTGAGTTAAATATTCTCTCATGTCAGATAAAGAATAGGAATGGTGACATAATATTTAAAATTGTATAAGTAGCAGATCAAGATCAAGAAAATCAAATGGTTGAAAGTATTATCTTTGGGTAGTGAGATTGGGACTGTGTATTATATTGTTTCTTGTTATTAATCCTTATGTCTTTTTAAACCATAGTGAATTTTATTTTGGTTTTTTTTAAAAAAGCTATTTAGAAGTATTTAAGGAAATTCCCTGGACTCTTACTAATTCAGAAAGGAATAAAAAGAAGATAAATTATACTAGAAAGGCAATATATAATGGCTACAAGCATTATCTCTGTTTTCAAGTTCTAGCTGTAGCCTTAAGTAGATAGACAGTCAAATTGTTTACCTTCTTAAAGTTTCTGATTCCTCATCTATAAATAGTCTGTAAATAATTCTTAGGTGACTGTATGGAGGAAATAACGCATGTCGGGCACGGCACTTGTCATGTAGTAGAACTTAATAAATTCTAGCTAATATTATAAAATTCAGTAAATACAATAAATATGAAATACACTGCCATTCCACTCACAAAGAGGAATATAATAAAGTGAGAAAGAAAAGGAGAGGTGAAATGGGAAAAATAACTTTTTTAAAAAGAATAACAGAAAGGAATAATTTTTAAATGCCTGGTTAGAATAAAGGACTAAAGGGGAATTAAAGGAAGAGAGGGAAGAAAATGGAAACAGAGAAAGGGGATGGTAATATGTTCTGAGTATTATTTGAAGATAAGCTATTAATTGTTATGATTTGTTATTCAGCATTAGAAAGCACAAGAATAAGAAATTCTTGGTAATTCCCTGTGTTTTATTAACCATGTATGCGTGGACTGTGAGGACGTATTAGGTGCTGCAGAACACAAAGAGCAAAAGTTACAGGCAGCTTTCAGAACCTGAGGTCAGCTTGAGGTATTCAAACCAGGTCTATCTGAAAAGTTAAGTGCAAGCAGTAAATGACTAAGGGCCAAACAAAAAAAGCAGAGAGAAGTATAGTTATGCTGATCTCCTATTTTATAGGATAGAGTTCAGTAGATACCGTTTGAAGCTAAATATTCCATGAAAAAGGTCAGACAGAGGCTATAGGTCAAGTTCCTAATAAGTAGATGAAATGATAATTCATACTTAGTTCAGAAAAGAAGTCACTTTTACTTCTATTTGCTCCTCAAGCAGCTGATAAGCATAGTAACAATGCAAAAGATATGAATGAAATAAGGGTGCATATAAGTGGATTCCTTTAAACATTAGGAGGTATGTCCATAGTTGCATGGGCTTGGTAAACCAACAGAGTGAAATATCCATCAAGTTGGAGAAATACAAAATTGAGGGCATGTCATGTTTTATGCACCCAGATACGTCAGTACACAAAACAGTTTATGCTGTCATGTAAGCCAGCAGCTCTGCCACCTAACGAGACACTCTCTGGGTTCTGGCCATAAGTTCTCTTCAGCAGTCCATGGTAGCTCTTTGTACTGCAAATGCTCAGGTTCGTCCCTGTGTGTCCATTTAAGGTCTCTCTCTATGAGGACATCTGCCCAAGGAGTATCCCAGTCATTGTCTCAGATGCTTTCAGAAACAAGGAAAGAAAAGGGATAACATAGTAAAACAAGAAAAAAAAGATGACTCAAAATATTGAGGTGATCCAAAATAGATCAGGTGTGACTGCTTCAGAGGCTTAGGGATGCTATCAGGACCCAGGTTCGTTCGTTCTTGTTACTCTCTAATCCTTAGCAACTAGAACAGTGCCTGTCTTGGCTACAAATATCACATACAAACAAAACTGTCTAATAGAACATAAAGGGACTGTCTCTTTCTTATTCATCTTTTTTCAAAAGCCAGGAACTTTTCTTTTTCTTTTTTCTTTTTTCTTTTGAGGAAAGGTAGGAATGAAGGTGAACGGGCAGGCAGGAAGAGAGGAACAAGAAACATTCATTTATTTATTTACTTGCTCATTTTGGTTGTTTTCATCTCCTGCCCTACTTTGGCGCTAGAACTGGGTACTTAAACTTGACATGGACTCTGCCTCCAAAGTTACAGACTTAACACCTGAGTTACCAGAGTGCACTGCACCAGGAAATTTTCCAGAGGCTTTTATTCCTCCTTCCTCCCTCCTGAGAAAAAGAAAGAAAGAAAAAAAAGGATTTTCCATATCTGGCTAAAACCAGGATCGAGTCACATGTATAGCCGTAACCAAAGCTGGCAGGAATTGAATTGGATGTGATTTGGGATACTCAACTGGACTAATCCTATTCCATCACTAAGGAAGAAGAGGAGAGTAAAATGACTATGGCTTGACAGTAACAATAACTCATTAATTGAGGGGGTTTTCTGGTTTTGTTAAAGGAAAGGTGCAGGCAGGAAATGAAGGCTAGGCAGGCAGGAAGAGAGAAGAGGAAGAAGCATTTTTTACTTTATTTTTATTTAGTCATTCAAACCGGTTGTTTCTCCCAGACCCAGGACTCAAACCCAAGGGTATGTGGCCTGTGCTCCTTCAGAGGCAATTGACCTAACTGCTACTCCACCAGGGCATGACAATAAATTCAGGTTTAAATGAATTATTTAAAGTTATACTGGTAAATTCATGAGTTGGGATCAAACTGATGAACTGAGATGAAGTATCCAAACTTTTTCCTGCTTTAAATTCCATTAAATGACAGGTTGTATATTTTAAGTGAATAATTTTTACTTAAAATGGTATCAGTGCAAAATAAAAGAATACCTTTAGCGCATTAAAAATTAACAATTTGAAATAATATAGAAAGCAAACATGAAAATGAAACAAAATTATCATATGCAAATAATATAACTTTAAACAGAAAATCCAGTAGAAAAATCTGCAGTTAGTTAGAACTCAGAAAAGTGCAAGATTTTGTGGCAATCGTTTTTACTAGCAATAACCAATTAGAAAATATAATTTCAGAATATATTCACATTATAAATTATAATTTAAAGTCAAAAAGAAGATCCAGATAAAACATTCATGAATTGAAAGCCTATTATTGCAGTTGTTCTGAAATTAATCTATAGATACAGTCAAATTCTAGTCCAATCTCAACATGGAATTTGATAAATATCTGCTTAATTTATGTTAGAACCATGAATTCCATCTTTGAGCATGAGGATAAATTTGCCCTGCTAGTAATCAGTATTTAGAGTCAGGCTTTAAAAGTTAAAATATGTTGGCAGCCCTGGTGGCTCAGGTGCAGAGCTGGCAGCCAGGCACAGACCTTGTAAGACCCAAGGACCCCAGTTAGGTTCGTGACCCAGGGTAGGGGGAGCAAGCAAAATAAAATAGGTAAATGAAAGTGCTTCGTGCTCTTCTTTACTTCCTCCCCTAAAAATGCTTCTTCTTCCTTTCCCTTCCTTCCTCTCTAAAAAAAAGAAAAATTAAAACGTGAAACTGACATAGGGATAGAAATTTTACCAGCTGGAATATAATAGCACAGAGACACACCTAGACTTGCGTAGAGACTTACTAAGAGACAAAGGGGACAATAAGTGTGACGAGAATGGCATATGTCATAGATGCTGTTACATTAACCGTTCATGAAAGGAAAAAATTCTAGGTGTTTAATCATCTAAATATGTATGTTAAAGATATCTATGGCCCCTTAAAAAAAAAGACATAAAGGAAAATGATGTCTCACTAAAATATAAATCTTGCAAGATGAAAGATACCATAAACAAAGATAAAAATCAAGTCACAGACTCAGGAAAGATCTGTAACCTCATAGAATTGACAAAGAATTAGAATCCAGAATGCTTCAGATTCATATTATAATATTCATTATACAGTTACCTACAGTTATTTACTTATTGGTCATATCTTCTTCTCCCTTTTCTTCTTCCAAACACAGGACATGTAAGCATCTCAATTTAGTGTAGTGCTTGATGACTTGAGAAAAGAAAGAGACAGTCCCCCGCCTCTCCCCCAAAGGAAAGGTGCAGGCAGGAATAAAGGCAAGCAGGTAGGCAGGAAGAGAGAGGAGGAAGAAGCACTTTATTTTTATTTAGTTGTTCACACTGGTTGTACTTGTCCCTGGACCTGGGACTCAAACCCAGGATATATGGGCTGAGCTCCTTCAGAGATGATGAGCTTAACCACTACTCCACCAGGGCATGCCCAGTTTTGTTTCTTTTTAATGGTTTTTAAAGAGATCAGTTTAAAACATGATTCTTGATTTTAAATATATGATACAAAAAGAGTATAAAGATTCTAAGATTTTAAATTTGATTATGTAATCATAAACAATTGCTTGTTGGGAGATAAGGGGAGACAAAACATTCTAGCAAACTAATATAGATACATTGGTTGAGACTTTTAAAAATCAGAAGCAATGAAAGCAGGTAATTAAGAAGAAACACAAAGTTATAAGCCTTTAGTTATAATGTTTGCTTGCATCACAAAGAAAAGACTCAAGAAATACATCCATAATACCTGCAATGAATTTCTAAAGTTCTGTCTTGGGAAAAAGACAACAGCAAAATCGGGTAGAGCTAGTTTGTAGAAAATAGTGTGACACTGGCTGACAAAAGACACAGTTACTCTATTCCAGTTTTATTTTCTTCTCTCCAGCAAGGGCCATGGTCTTCATACTATCAAGAAAAGAATAATATGAAGAGAGAGTAACAGTTGAGACAGATAAAGAAATATGGTATACTTAAAGACAAGTCAAGTCAGGATATTTTATGTATTAGGGTTCTGAAGAAAGGTACAGAGCTGGTATAAGAACCACTGTTGATCATCTTTTATATATTATAGAGAATAGAAATAACCTGAAATAAGAACTAAGATCAAAGGGCAAAAAATACAGGAAAATAAATTTCACCTCCAGACATCTGGTATGAAAGCTGCCTGATAAAAGAATAAGCTTCTGCAAGGAACTCTTTGTCATGGCAAGAATTTATCCGATGGCAGGATCAAAATTCTGGGGGCTGAATTACCCAGGTCGAGAACCTCTGAGCTGGATAATTGTCTTTTAGGTTTACTATAGAAATAGGACTTTGAAATTGAAAAAATATACATTGAGGCAGGCAAAATGACAGCCAGCTTTGCGTGCATGCGTGGTTGTGTGTGTGTGTGTGTGTGTGTGTGTGTGTGTGTGTAGCTGTGTGTGTGTGTTTTATACTTGCAGGCAGTGTTTGTATTCTTCCACTGGCCACGTGCCTCACGTTTCCTCTTGTATTACATACCACAAACCTTTTGGCCTAGCCTTTATAGACTCTCGAACTTATGTCCCTAGTTCTGAGCACCTCCAACCTCTCTTGCCCCACTTTTCAACCTGTCATTCACCCATTTTCATTCTCACATTGTGTCATAACTCAAAGAGTAGATAAAGCTATGTTTAGAATCCCAGCAATTTTACTTCACTGTTTTCACTTGTTCTCATTACCATCTCTTATTTTCAGACTTACTGATCTGTTCTGCCTCAACTTAACTCTACCATCCTCCTTGCCACCTAGCATTCTTATCTTTCAGGTCCCATTGAGCTCACTCATGCTTTTGGTCCCTGCCTGAATCCTAGGCTAAGCTAGTTGCCATCTCCATCTGCTCTAGATGTCTCTATGTGCCAGATAAGGTGCTAGGAGGTGCCTCTTGTCTTGGCCGCCTCTTCCATTGAACAGAGAATTCCCAGAGGATAGGGATTTCTTCACCTTTGTAATCTTTAAACTTTATATGGTATCTTGCATATACTGAGTTTCCACGTAAATCTTTGTAAAATTAATGGTTTCTTTAAACTTTTGTCCATGGTCTGCTGAATTTAAGAAGTATGTAGATTTTGGTACTTAAGAATCCTTTTGACTTTTAAAACCATAATGTTGCTATCTTTATTTTCAAAGTTATTCCAAATGTTTTATCTTATTCCACAGTGCTTGAAAGTAATTGTTTTAACATCTATCTCATATTGATTTTTCCCCCTCAAATCAATTTGTTTTCTGATTTGATTGGAATTAGAAAATGAATGAAACCAGAATAAAGAATTGAGTTACTTGGAGATAAGAAATTTGATCTCTGTTTGCAGATCTTTAGATTCTCTTATAAAACTTTCATAGATTTTCTCATTTATATATATTAAAAATGTTAAATACAAAATATATTTAAATATGTTGATATAGCAGTGTAGCTTATATCCATTTACTGTATAAGTAATTTGTTATAAAATACCATGTAAACAAAAATTGTATTTTCACTCTTAGTTCTCTGAAAAATTTACTCATATTAAATTATTGAGCAATTCTTTAAACTTTAGATTGTGTGTGTATACAAGGAAATATCACTGTCCATAATGCTTCTTCTGTTACCTGATAAAGTTAATCATACCTATGACCTGGTACTCTAAACCTGACATAGGCAGCTTCTTATAGACTAGTGCTCCACATAGATTCTTCTAGGAGATAAATGTTAATGGCTATATGTCAGAAAAAAGTGGTTTGCGATTAATAGCTTGCATAGTCTACCCGCTTTTTGAGATCCGCAGTATGTTTTTGCCAGTTAAAGACTCATAGAATTGCTGCAGTAAAGAAAAATGTTTCACCTTGTGTAACCCATCATTTCCAATACTTAATACAGCACAGCATGCAATTTTCCTGGCACATCTATTAATACTCTGCAGAACAATGTTCTTTGGAACACCAATTTGGGAGATATTGGTCTAAAGTAATTACTTCTTCTAGTTAAATAAATAGTCCATTTTCTCAGACCATTTGTTTTTTACATAATTCTCTTAGGTTAATGAAATCACACTGGATTTTCCCCAGTTATGTGCCCACCTTCCAAGTGAGAAGTACCTCAGCTTTTCCATTCACCTTCCAGCCCTTTGTAGCCTTTATTATACATGTACATTTTTTTCTGTTTTAGAGTATTTTAATTTTTTTATTGGGGCAACTGATTTAGAAAATAATATAAAGTTAGATGTACAGTTCATTATTCATCAAATAAATGACAACACACCATGCCCACCACCAAATTAACAAGTCTTCCACCACTGTCCATTGAACCCCACCGCACTTATTCTCTCACCCCATCCCCTTACCCATTTGTAACCTCAATTCTGTTGTTAAGTGTCCAAGAGTTTTTTGTTTTGTTTTGTCTGTTAGTTCTGGTTCTTTATATTCCACAAATAAGTCAGATCTTTCACAATTTGTCTTCCTCCTTCTGATTTATTTCATATTGCATAATTCCCTGAGTTCTATCCATGTTGTTGCAAATTTCAGGATTTCATCTTTTTTTTGGGGGGGTGTGATAGTCCATTGTATATATATACCACATCTTGTGTATCCATTCTTCTATCATTAGGAACTTAAGTAGTATCCAATTCTTGGATAGATAGTATAGCAATAAATATGGAAGTGCAAATATCTCTGTGAATTGTTTTTATGGGGTTTTGGTAAATTTCAGGAATAAGGTGATGGAATTATACAGTATTTCCATTCTTAATTTTTTGAAGACTCTCCATTCTGTTTTCCACCAATTACACTCCCACCAACAGTATAAAAGTGTTCCCTTTTCTTTACATTCTCCTCACCAACATGTGTTATATCCAGTCTATTAGATAATAGTTATTCTCACAGGTGCGAGGTGAGATATTACTGTTGCTTCGATTTGCATTTCCTGATAACAAGAGAGGAGGAACATCATTTCATGCCTGCTGACCACCTGTGCATCTTCTTTGGTGAAACATCCGCTCACATCTTCTGCCCATTTTTTGATTGGATTGTTTTTCTGTGGTTGAGTTTTATGAATTCTTCATATGTTTTGAATATTAATCTCTCATCAGATATATAATGTACAAATATCTTTTCCCAATCAATAGTTTGTCATTTCATTTTAGTGATTATTTTGCTGTTTAAAAGCTTTGTAGTTTGAAGTAGTCCCATTTGTTTATTTTTGGTTTCATTTCCCTTGCTCCTGGAGTTGAGTCCCCAAAGACCTTTCAAGGCTGATGTCATGGAATGTATTGCCTAGGTTTTCTTCTAAGTATTATGTTTTCTGCCTTCCAATCATTCTCTAGTCGATCCTGAATTGATTTTTGTGTATGGTATCAGCAAACTGGATTCATTCCTGTGCGTGTGGCTGGCCAGCTGTCTCGGGGAAGACTTTCCCTTCTCTCTAGTTCTTCGTGACTTCTTTGTTGTAAATTCAGTAAATACATACATATCTATATATATATATATATATATATACACACACATACTTATATATACATACATATATATATGTGTGTGTGTGTGTGAGTCTATTTCTTGTGATTCAGTTCTATTCTACTGATCTCTGTATCTGTTTTTATTTCAGTGCCATACAGTTTCGATCACTATTGCTTTATAGTATAGCTCAAGATCTGGGAGTGTGATAAATTCACTTCTTTTCTTTTTTTTATGTTTGCTTTATGATTCCATACAATTTAACTTTTTGTTCTGTTTTCTTAAAATATTCCAGAGGAATTTTGATGGATTTATACTTTTTACTCAAGAGTAATTTTTCCATTGCTGCACTTATCAGAAATAGTACCTAAGTATTAATTTTTGAAGTTCTATAAATGTGTTTCTGTGTGTGCATGTATACTGCAGAACTCTAAATATGACAGAGCACTTAAAAGTAGAATCTGTATGTGTATTTATGTGTATACATATATTCTGTTTTTAAATGCTCTGCCCTATTTAGTGTGTGGAAGACAAGAAGTATTTGATAACTGTTAGGAATTATCAGCCTTTTGAAAAGTAAATATGGAAAATAATCTTTCTAGACTTTAATATTAAAGCTTGTTAAGAATCAGTAAAAAGTTTGTTACTCTGTAAGGACAACCCTGTATTTTTGTATGTAAAATATAGTGTCTCAAGGTTTCCATTTTTTCCTAGTTGATGCACCAGAACCGCCAGGCTATCTTGAACCAGTTTGCAGCAGCTGGTCCTGTTGGCATCAATATGAGACCCAGCACACAGCAGCAAATTACACCGCAGGTAATGTGAGAGAGCCACGTGTTGTTAGTACTTCTCCAACCTCAGCTATGTTCTGAAAGTGTTGACTTGAGTGTCTTTGAAATGGGCTGCGAACTGATATTTTGGTAATGTGTATAGTGCAGTTTTCTTCTAGAATGAATTTATAATCTACTTGTGGTACCTCCTTCCTGCAATTTGATTTAAAACTGAAGGGTCTATGTTTTGTCTTATTGTGATTGTTGTCATTGCTATTAGATGCCAGATGACAGAGTAAAAACTGTCGCTGCGCTGAATAGTACTAGTAGTGAGCAGGGATGAAGTGTATGAGTGGCACCTGAAACCTGACCACACCCAGTCACAGTGCTGTCATCTTCACTACCTTGTGTCCTCTGCTCAGTCTGAGAATCAGCATCTGCATTTTCTATTTTTGTTTCTTTTAATGACGTTTGTATATGAACATAGAGCCATTTGAACTTTCTTTAAACATGAAAAGAACTGGGCAGCCTTTAAGCGTTATCTAGTATTAATTCCTCGTTTAACTTCCACACGCACTCTAGTGTTTTTGCTTCAACCACATTTTTTTTTTTTTCCATCAGGTTGACAGAAATTTAGGATATAAAAGATTTAAGAGAAGATTCAAACAAGGCTCTACTTTTCTCCATAAAATGAACTTAAGTGTATTTGGGGCAGATGCAGGAAGCCAATAGTAACCAAGGGATAAATATTGCTAGAAGCTGTTGGGAAGCAGCAGACTGATGGACATCTTAGTGAATCCAGACTCAAGTTTCTCTGGCTTATAAATATTAGTGTTTAGCATGTGTAAGGGTAATCAGGTTATAAAGAATAATACCCCACTTTTGGAATTCACATAAAGATGAATTTCTGTAAGAAGTCATCTGTCAGCTATTTCTTCTAGATTGGTCTGTATCTAGTGGGTAAACTTATCGAGCTGGAGCTCATCCGTATAGTATAGCTGTTAAAGCTCTCTGATGCCTAGAGTAGTAGAGTGCTGCAGCAGTGATATGAGATACCTGTTTCCATTTATCTTGTTTATTCTCCTATTCCTAACTGATGATTTTCTTTATACGGGATCATTTGTTCGGCATTAAATCTGGGATTTCTGATTCTTTCTTTGTAATGATATTTGTAGATTGTTCTGTGCTCAGATAGTAAAAATGGTACATGTCCACTGAAGATCATTGGGAAAATGTAGAAAAATATAATGAAGAAAATTAAAATCACTTGTAAAGGAGGGAACTATGTTGCTCCATAATAAAAACAGTAAATTTTTGGAAAAGAAAAAGAAAAACTCTCCTAACAACTTAATGTCAGACGAGCTAGAAGTTATCAAGCACATTTTCCTTGTCTGGTTTATGGTTTTTATATTTCTCTAAATAGTTTTCATGCTATATATTATCATACCAATTGATAGATACTCTCTTTGACTTTATTTAGTTCCATGACTTTTAATTGGGAATTTGCATTTAGCAGTCGTGATCAGATACTATCGTCGCACTTCTCAACTACCTGTAATCTCTACAATATACTAATTTAATTTGACTCTCCCATGATTATTACTGAAGAGGTTTTCATTTTCCCTTGTACATTGATAATTGCTATGTATTTTGTTGCCCCAAGCTAGCAGGCTTTATCCTGTAAGGTTGCCAAGATAAACAATGATTGTAATATTAATAAGTGAGAATTTCTTCCTCCCCTGCAGCCACCCCTGAATGCACAGATGTTGGCACAGCGCCAGCGAGAGTTGTACAGTCAACAGCATCGACAGAGGCAGCTAATACAGCAGCAAAGAGCCATGCTCATGAGGCAGCAAAGCTTTGGGAACAACCTCCCTCCCTCATCTGGACTGCCAGTTCAAATGGGGAACCCCCGTCTTCCTCAGGGTGCTCCACAGCAATTTCCCTACCCACCAAACTATGGTACAAATCCAGGAACCCCACCTGCTTCTACCAGCCCATTTTCACAACTGGCAGCAAATCCTGAGGCCACCTTGGCCAACCGCAACAGCATGGTGACTAGGGGCATGACCGGAAACCTGGGAGGACAGTTTGGCACTGGAATCAATCCTCAGATGCAGCAGAGTGTCTTCCAGTATCCAGGATCAGGTATGAGGATCGCAGCTTCCTAAGTGCTGTTCTCAGGCTCAGTTCTCTCTTCGTGGGTGGTTCAGTTCACTGACGTCACAGCTTCTATACTAAGAAAGAAAGACACTGACAGAGGAATTGGGAGAGTCAGCCTCAGTTTTTACCACTAAAAGGTTGAATGGTTTGAGGTTTACCTCTCTTTGATAACTAAGATGATTAATTAGACAATTTGTGTCTGACTCTAAAATTGTTAGCATTTTGTATGCAAAGCACATTCCCTTATTTTCTTACTTTCTCTCATGGGTCCTGATATAAATCTAAAGAAAGCCCTCTTCAGACAAAGAGTTTAAGAGCATTAACTCAAAATTTGCATATAGTTTTTCCTTACATTAAAGGTCTTATTTTTGACATTGTTTTTAAGGGTAATAAAATATCTCACAATTCTCTAAGTGTCACCACTTTTAACTCTTAGGTTGTGAGCTTTTCTTCTATAATATTATCAACCTTTTGGTTTCCAGAAGTTTCTTTAATCTTTCATTTGCACTGTCTCTTCCACCCTCTTTGTCCTACATAAAGATATCTTTTTAAATTTTTCTTCTGTCACTTTGAGATTCTAATAGTTACCAACAGTAAATTAGTCCACCATATTTGACTAAGCATTGATGCAAAATTCATGGCAAATTCCTGGGGGGCGGGAAATTGGAATAAACCCTTATTTTATAAGTAAAAGGAAGAGTAAATTTAAAGGCTGCTTAAAATGATTTTGAATGAGAAGACTGCTTGCTTGTTTACTTGAATAAGATGGTGAAGCTGTAGAGATGTTTGACGTGCCGATATGCATATCAACTCTGACAAGGAAATCAATTTAGACTTTTCATTCTGATGGCAACAAGTGCTCAAATCCTTCCACTCTTCATTTAAGTGTCATGGGAGGTTTGTGTCAGAGAGCACCAGAATTCTCTAAGACATTTTAATCAAGACAATGCACCTCAGCTCCTTTGTCCTCAAGACAATGAAATCATCTTTGACTGGGTTATATCACTGGCATTATTAGTATGGGCAAGAAAAGGATTATAAATCTATAATTTAATTATAAGAATGTCTGAAAAGGAATGACCTTCTAATGAATTCTATTTCTGTCTGGAATTATATTTCCATTTCTATATGCAAAAATTTGTCAAGGCTTTTTCAATCTATTCTTGCCCTCAGAAGTGCTTGCTCCAGCATTAGAGGGCTCATACTTTTATACTCTTTTACCGCTTCCCTCTCATCATGACAACTTAGCCAAAACAGAGCCTTACATGAGAATATTTATCTCATACATGTTGTGGGGTAGGGAGTGAAGGGAGCCTAGCTACAGAAGAGACCAAGCATTAATAAGTTGTCCAAGAATTCTTTTGTTTAAATAAAAATAATATTTCTGCCCCTTTTCATTCATGCTCTTTAGCACCTTTTCTCTGGAAAGCCAAGAAAGGAAAGTACTTATCCTGCTCCCATTCCCTGACAAACCACCTGTAATGCAGTGCTTCAGAGCCGCAATTTCAATTCAGTTGACAAGATTTCTTTCAGAGTTGTGGGTCTAGTCTTGGATCTGCCAGCTGTCAGTAGAGAACACAGTGACTGAGATACTGAGGGTGGAACTTCCTTCCTTACAAAGCCGGAGAACCAGATGTGTGGCCACCTATCCTACATGCTCTATCTGGTACCTGCACATTTCTTCCAGGCCAACTTTTGATTTAATTTTCTCAAAATAAAGATTTTTCTGTAATGTGGTCAGCATTCATCCTACAGACGAAACCTAGGTGCTGAGTAGGATGGAGAGAGTAGTACTTCCATCTAGTGCAGACTGAAATGAAATGGCACAGCTTTAAATTCTTCTATGATCTGTTTCAAAATGATAAGGGGGGAATTTTTAATTTTTCTGGTGAGCAACAGAACATTCAAAGATGTTTTTAATTTCTCCCATTGTTCGAAGTCATCAACTCACTGCAACATGATCTGCAACCTGGTTGAAGGCTTCAAGACCTGCTTTGTGTTGGTACAGATTCAAGTTAATGGAAAAGTGCCAACCTTTTCAAATCAAATCTTTCAATAATATATAATAATATATATGTAAAGAAAATAGCTAACAACCATGTTTTATTTGCATATTGTCTATGACTGAAGTCACACAACTGAGTTAGTAGTTGTTACAGAAACCTCTAGCCTGCAAAACTGACAATATTGACTATCTGTCCCTTTCCAGAAAAAGTTTGCTGATACCCATGTTAACTGATGCCCGTAAAGCCAAAGGATGAATGCATTTGCTTTAACCTTTAGCTTTGGTATCTTTCACCCTAATAAAGCCCCAAAGTAAATGCAGGAACTTGTTGGTATTAGGTATTTGCTAAAAGAAGAAAAATTTCCTAGACTCTCATACCATGATGATGAGTGCACAGGAACAGAATTGGTCATTTAAGTTTTATTTTCTACTAAGGCAATATTCAAAGTAAATATGAAGAAATTTTTTTCAAAAAAAGCTTTCCCTGTCTTCATGAATCTCTTGAAGCACGTCCATCCCCTTCTGTGAACTACAGAAATATGCTGTGCCGTCAGCTCCTTCTGATGGCATCCTCTGTTCCTGTGACGTCAGGGGCCTAGTGCCTGTTCTGTCTTTAAACCAGATCTTTCAGCTCATATGCAGCTGCCTCTAGACAGACATACTTGAGTATCTTTCCCTCACCTCATTCTTATTCCCCCTCCTCTCAAAAATATCTCCTCTGTGAAGCCTTCCCTGAAGCCCCCAGTCATAGTCACCACCCTGTCTTACAGCCACTTGTTAATCTAACTGCCTTTCTTTTTAAACAAGTTCTTTGAGCAAAGTGTAACCTTTTTAATCTTTGTTTCGCAAATGTTTAGCACAATTTTCTGGGCAGGGAATAGATGCTTAGTGATGCTTTGAAGAAATAAATGAATGGAAGTATGAATCCTAATTCTGGTTGCTGTCTGTCAAATGCCTGTGATGCTGTTTATGGTCCAACAAACAGATTTAATGTCGTCTAGGCAAAGGTGGAATTGTCAAATTTTTTTTTTAAAGAAAAAGTGCAGGCAGGCATGACGGCAAGCAGAGACAGGCAGGCAAGCCAGAAGATAGCGTGGGGGAAGAAACATTTTATTTTGTTTTTATTTAGTTGGTCACACGGGTTGTTCCCACCCTGGACCTGGGACACAAACCCAGGACCTTGAGATATATGTGGACTGCACTCCTTCAGAGGCTACTGACCTACTGCTACTCCCCTAGGGCACGTCAAATTGTAGAATTTTTAAACTAGAAGGAACCCGATTGAACCATGGAATCTGAGGTCCAGTGTTGTGGCAGAAATGGGACCAGAACTCTGCTCCTCCAATTCATTCTTTATAAACTGGTCCTTTCAACTAAAACTAGGCCATCTGATTAGGCAAACACGGGCTGTTAGAATGTAAGATGAGACTAGAAAGAAATGTCAGAAAGTATACTTATGTGTAAGTCTCTTATTTATTAACTTTCACTCCCACAGAATAATATCCACAATATAAAGAAAGAAATAATTAATTTCATCATAAATACAGTTAAAATGCATTAAGGTCAGACAAGTATTTTTTAAGGATCATATCCAAAATAGTTAAAAAAGTATATAAATTAATGCAAAGATAATTAACACAAGATGATGGGAGGATATCAATCCTCTAGTCATATATTTTTTTTAAAAAGATTTTTTCTCTGTAGTCATAAGTCAGTATCAGAAATTTAATTACATATAGAGGAAGGAGCAAGGCGAAAATGTGTGGTTTTATTTATATAATCTATACCAACATATAAGGTAGTTAAACATTAGTGGGAAAAAAACTATAGAAAGTCTATAGTTGACTCAACTTTTATAGAAAATTTAAAATATTTTTAAAGTATAGCCTATAAAACAGCAAAAGTAAATTAATTTACTATACCTCTGACTAGATTAACCAAACAAAAAAGAAAGATAAAAGTCATTGCATTAACAATGACAGAACAGAATATAATATAGGCATATATAATTAGTTTACACAGAGACAATAAGGACATAAAAACAGCCTTCTGATACAATGATAAGAGAAAGAAGCAGATCACAGATTTATGCAAAATTTTATAGAGGAAGATTAGAAGGAATTATGCTAAATTATGGGTAATCACATTAGGATGTTCTTTTTCTATTCCTTTATAATGTTCTCTTCTTTAAAAGTATTTAACTGTGAAATATATTTTGTCAAAAAAGAGAACACGAAGTGCTAGCATTAACAAGAAACAGAAAAAGAAATCCATTTTTACTCTTTAAAATTGTTGTGGACTTCTACTTTTGTCCAAGATGGAGTAATAGGTACCAGGTTTATTCTCCCATCGGAAACAAACTAAGAAAGTCAAAGTATATTAAATAGCAGTTCTTGCATGTGTTCACCAGACCATCAAAACCAGTCCAAATATTATACAGGTGATGGAATTGGTAGACAGGGACATAAAACAATTATAAATTATACATTCATTCAGTATATTCAAGGCGGTAAAGGGGCGCTTGAAAACTGCAGTGTCTCAGATGAAAAATATGCTGACTGGGATAAGAAGCAGATCAAGCATTATAAAAGGAAAAAAATAGTGAACTTGAAGATATAACAATTGAAACTACACAAAATAAAATCAGAGAGGAAAAACACTGAAAAGATGGTAAATCAGTCCAAATTTATTTTATAATTAATTTCAATCCCTATCAAATATCAGCATACGTTTTGGAAAAATCAACAAGCGTCTAAAATTTATATGACAATGCCAGGTACTTTGAATAGGCAAGACAGTTTTGAAAAAGAACAAAGTGGACTGTCTGACATTTTCAAAAATGATAATGTAGTTGCAACAGTCACAACTGTGTGATTCTGACACAAACATAGACATAAAGGTCACCAAAACAGAATAAAAAGCCCAGAAATAAACCCTTACTCTTATGATCAACTAATTTCAACATAGGTATATCAGTGTCTGCTAGTAAGCACTCTCCTGACCTGAAAGGAATAAACTACAGAATAAATAAGAGGATAAATGTTCCCAAATGGCTGAGTCTCAAAGCCATTATTCTCAGTCAAAGAAACCAGACACAAAACACCACATATGATTACATTTATATACTGCTTCCTAATAACAGGCAGAGCTCTAGACAGAAAGCAGCCCAGTGGTTATCAGAGACTAGAGGTGGGAGTGGGAATTGCAAACAAGCAGGGGGACCTTGAGGGTGATGAAAATGTCTAAACCACGGTTGATGGTTTCACAACTCTATAAACTCACTAAAAATCACTGCGTTGTACAGTTCAGTGGGCGAATTTGATGCTTTATCAATTATACCTCAATACAGCTTAAAAAGAGAGAAAAGAAATATAACCTACAAAAATGACTGAGGAGAAGTGGCAAACAGAATCTTCTTATTTTTTGTATTTCACAAATGGGCTTTCTTGTATTTTTTTCTTTTCAGCTTATTTTTATTACATGTTACCTGTGATGTAATATCCATTATGTTTTTTGCACTTAAAAACTCATGTAAGCATAAAACAGGAAAAATGTCATGCATAATGCTCATACCAAAATCAACAGCTTAGTGAATGGGAAGCATTCTTTCAAGCTTAGCTTATGTGTTTATTATCTGTTTATCCTGAAATTGTCCTATGTTTAAGATACTGGAATTTTTTATCTTCTCCATTCATTAGGGTATTTTAAAATATATTATGGTATATCCTTGCGAACTTTTTTAAATGGGGCTCATAAATCTATAGTGTATTTACATAAATTAATTTCTTTCAATTATCAGGAATGGTTCCCCAAGGTGAGGCAAACTTTGCCCCATCACTCAGCCCTGGGAACTCCATGGTGCCGATGCCAATACCTCCTCCTCAGAGCTCTTTGCTCCAGCAGACTCCGCCTGCTTCTGGGTACCAGTCACCAGACATGAAGGCCTGGCAGCAAGGAGCAATGGGAAACAACAAGTAAGGGGCAGTTTTTATACAGGAGCATCTCTGATACTCACAGGAAGAGCCATGCCTTCATAATCTAAATAGATCATTTACTACTGCATGTACACATTCAAAGAACTAAATTTTATGGTATCAGTGGAGAAAAATAATGATTTTTAAATCCTTTAAGATTAAGTTATTTTGAAGGCAGCTTTGTGTTTGCAATAGAGAAAAGTCTAGTGACCCCCAACCTTTTTGTCACGTCCCTGGCACACCTGAGGAATAGGATAAGCCCCTCTGGGTGACAGAGCTTCTCTGGACAGATGTAGGAAGGGGAGCTTTTTTAGTATCCAAGTTTCTAGACAAATACTTGAAAATCTGAAAAAGCAAGAGTGGCAGTGTTAGAATTCAGTCAAGCTGAATAGTCGTTATGCAGGTTTCATTCATCTCTGTATGTTTGAAAGACTCAGAGGAACAACAAAGGTCTTAAAAGCTTCTCAGGTCATTATGCTTCACCCAGCTCTTTGAATTTCTAGATTTTCAGTGCCCTCATCTTGCCTATTTTGCTTAGAATTATCTCACCGAAGTCATTTTTCTCCCAAATCCTGACTGCTGAACTTTTCACACCTCACTTGAGTTTTATAAAGATTTTAATTTGGTTGTGTCTTGGTTCTAATGACAGGGAAGCTGTTTGATCTGACAACATAATAAGTAAGGCAGTTAAAGTTGAAAACTTAAGACCATGTTCTCTTAAAGTTCATTCAGAGGTGAGAAAGGAAATCTTAAGAGAACTGTATAGCTCGGTGAGGACTGTGTAAGTTAGGTAGAAATAGAAGCGTCTGTGAAACATACAAGAAGAATTTAGAATCTCTCAGTGTGTTCTAATCCCAGCTTCCTGGACCCATTTTAAGTTCAATGGTCCATTATAATGACTCCTTTCCAGGTGCTCTCCACACCCTGGCCCAGCTCTGTTACACTTGGATTAAATGTGACTTGAAAAAAACACAATCATGCTGAACAGTCTGCTCCTTTTACAAGGTCTTGAAAAGACTACTCCATCACTTCCTCTTTCCATTCCTTGTGAAGTAATTAGGCTTTCATTCCTGCACTCCAGCCAAGGTACTCTTGTCAAGGTGCTTAATGTCTTCTGCAGTGTTTCTTTCTTGAATGGATCTCTAGAAGGACTTTGTCTTTTAAGAAAGATGACTTTTCTACTGTCTCAGTCTCCTCTGCTGGGTCTTCCTGGTCCCCCTGACCTCGATTTGAAGGCCTCAGAGCTCATCCCCACCTCTTACCCATATGTGTCTCCTCCTTCAGTACAGTCTTGCTGCTATAGATTTTTCTGTGTAGCTCTTTATGCTTATGACTCCCAAATTTAAATCTCCAGTCCAGACCTCTCCCCTAAGCACCTATCTCCAACTGCCTAATCAACGCCTCAAATTTAACATAAAAACAAAAATGATATTCTCCCCCAAACTGGCCCCTCTCCTACTTTCCCATCTCAGTAACAACTACATTCTTCCAATCATTCAGAGTAAAAAACTTTTCTCTTCCTCTCACAGCACATACTAAACATATTAGCCACCACGCCAGCCTCCTAGCAGCTCTTGTTCTTCGCTGTCCCACCTGTATACTTCAGTGCAAGCCATACTCATCCTTCCCCTGCCATAGCTTCCTGTGTCTGTGCTTCCACCCCAGCTCCTCTGGAATTTAATTTCTGCATTGTAGCCAGAGTGAGGCTTTTAAAACATGAAGCAGTATGTCAGTTCTTTACTCAGATTTCTGAATTCAAAATATAATGTCAGGCACATAAAACTCACATAATCTTGCTCCTGAATTCCTTTCTGACCTCATCTGCTACTCTTGTCACTCACTCTGCCACCCTGGCTTCTGCTTATCCCTCTGTTCTTCACAGGTGCCAACTACATTGCAAACCCAGGACCTGTACGTTTTTAATCCCTCTGCTGGAATGTTCTTCCCTCAGTGACCACATGGTTTACTCCCACTTCCAATCTCACCGTAAATGTCACCTTGTTAGAGATATCAAATGTCACCTGTTACACTTACCTGATCATCATTTGTGAAGCAATACCATTTCCCCCTCCTCATTCTGTCTCTCTCGTCTTTATTTCTCTTCACATTGCTCGCATCTAACAGTCAATTCATTCATGGCCTGTCTCCTCCAGCTAGAATATAAGCATTATAAGAACAAGGACTTTGTTTTGGTTACTGTATATGTGCATCCTTCAGAACAGGGGCGCACTTACTCTACAGCCGTTGGTTAATGAGTACAAAGATTACTGTTCCTCAGTCACCTCTTGGCTTCAGATTCAAGTATAAACTTAAGTTTTTGTTGTACTTTACAGTTCATGGTAATTTCTGTGAACTTTGACTTCCCCAAATCACTAGAGAAAGAAAATGATTATCACCAACTTTTCAAATATTCGCTTTTGCTTCTTAGGTGCATAAGTAGAAGCTTCAGGTGTAGTAACTTAGTGGTCAGCACAACATTTTGGGACCACGCACTGTGTTGTGCAAGATTCCACAAAGGCAAGGGCCAGTGTTGTCAGGTTACAGGGAGGCTAGATCTGGACAGGAGTAGGTCAAAGAATTAAAGCAGGAAGCAAAGACTCATGAAGTTGAATGATATAGTAGAGTTCAGAAACACTGTAATGTGATTCTTTTCTCTCTCTGGTGGCAAGAGAAACGAGGGTTAAACCAAATCTAGTGAAACGGGGCCCTATTTCTGTGTCACAGGAGTCATCAGGGAGAGTCCTGGTGTTAATTAGCATTTTGAAAGTCTGAGAAGGCCTATTGTGTAACTCTTTGTTTCTCAGATTTATTTGACTAGGAACGTCTCTCTGTTTGTTAATACCTTTAATATCAGTAGAGCCTGAAGTCTTCATCTTTCCTTTTCTCTCCAAGATTGAGGAGCTACCAAATTCTGGTGCTAGCCTGAAGAAAGCAATAACTGCCATTCAGCTGACCATAGAGCAGAGTGAGGGAGGACACTTCATGCCGTGGGCTGAAGGTGCAGTGAACCCCTGGAGTCTGTCTGCTCCACAGCCCCGACAGGGATCGATGCTGCAGGCTTGATCTCTTTCCCACGCTGGGGGAAGCTAAAATGGAACTATTGGCAGAAGCAGTTTGAATGAACTTAGGCTATGATGCAGTCCCAAATACCGATTTGAAAGGAAATTAAATCCTAAACTTTTCACTAAAAGTGACATCATTGTCGTCCTTGAATCTTCTGCATGCACTAACGTCATAGCTTGCTCCCACGGTGGTGGTAGATATGGCACTTGACAAATGAGCTCTCTCTAAAGGCAGAAGTGTTCTCATTAGAAAATGGGCAGTAGACTAATAGGTTTTTCTCACCTTTAGTGGTGGGAACAATGACTTACAAGCATACACATTGTACAGACGTTAAAGATCCACAGATGCATCATTGACCATTTCCTAGGCATATAATCTTCTTTCAGCATTTGTGTTTTATAATTACTTGTGGAAATTTTGCTCCTTTTTCAGACATGATGAATAGGCTGTTTCTTAGCCTGTTAATTTCAGTATGATTATCTTTATCTACTGGAAGCTGTAAATGTCCGTATATCCAGCTTACCTCCCAAGAGCTTGCAAAGAATAGATAAGCCATTGAGGGGGTTAAATTATTTCTTCAATCAAATTCTCCAGAGTTAACATTAAAGTTGATGGAATTTTACTAGCAGATAGTCGTTTAACAATTGATGGGTAATCATAAAACATTTGATATTTAGCACACCTTGGTGGCTCAAGTGTTAAACCTGTGCCTGGGGTGCAGTCCATATGCAGCTCAACAGCTGCAATGAACAACTGAGTAAATAAAAGACTTCTTCCTCCTGCCGTTGTGTTTTACTACTTAGAAATGATGTGAAGTCTTTAAAAACATTAGAAGTCTTTAAAAACATTACATTTTCCAAATAAAAATGTCTGGTTATGTTATACAGGTAGTTTCCTCGGGTTACACAGTGTATCAAAATCTAGTAGCAGCTAAAATCTTGAGAAGTCACAGCAAGCTGTACGGTAGTGAATACTTTTTTTTTTTCCTTGAAAGAAAGGTGCAGGCAGAAATGAAAGTGAGCAGAGGGAGGCAGGCAGGAGAAGAGAGGAGAAAGAGGAAGAAGCACTTTATTTTTTATTTAGGTGCTCATCTTGGTATACCTCCCACCCCAATGCCACTGCCTGCCAGTCCCGGGATGCAACCCCAGGTCCTTGGGATGTATGTGGACTGCATCAGCTGAACGTGGCTGACCAAACCACAACTCCACCAGGGTGTACGGACTCAAATTTTAATGTCCGTAGTTAGAAATGCAGCTTTCCTTATCCACCTCCAGAGCATATGACTGACTAAGGCTGGGGTAAGGTCTCAGAGTCTCAGCTTTTAACAAGTTCAGGAAATTCATTTGCAGATGCTTTCTGAACTAAACATCAAAAATCATTAGTGTTGTGAAGTCTGTCAGTAAAGTATGATCTGAACCTCATCCTTGACAGCACCAAGTAATAACCTATGACCATAATTCAATCATTGGATATTTGCCGAGAACCTATTATATGTTACTTATTACTAGAGACAAGGAGTAAGTGGAACAAAATACTGTGATCCTTAAATGTTAACTCTAAGAGGATATGAAAGCAACCCCAATATATTGATAGTATCTGAATCATTCATTCCCTTGTTATTCAATGAACATTTATTAAGAATTTGGTATGTATGCCAGATACTTTACTTAGTGTTTCTCTGTTTAAGAAGATACTGTAATAAATTTTAGAATGCTTTTTATGGTTCAGTTGGCAAGATTCAGTTATCTGAAAGGAATACTTACATGAAAAATTTCCTTTTTAATTATTCAGTTAACTGGAACTTAGCTTCTTTGATTCTAGGTCAGATCATTGTAACTTAAAATGAGCTCTTTTTAGTTATTAAACCCATTGGGCCGAGTTGTTTTGTTTTGTTTTGTTTTGTTTTTAAGGAAAAATGGGCAGAAATGAAGACTATTAGTCAGAGAGGCAGGAAGAGAGGAGGAAGAAGCACTTTATTTAGTTCATCTTGGTTGTTCCCTCTAGCCCCTTGAGCTTGGGTCCTTGGGATGTAGGTAGACTGTGGCCAGTGGCCTTATCCACTAGACCATCAGGGCCTGCCCAGTGTTCAAAATTTATCTGAATTATACTTAATCATTATCTGTGGTAATAAGTATATATTGGCTTACTAATGTAAAATATTTTCTGTGGTATCTCTCAGATAACTAAGATCAGGATAAAGTTGCATTGTCCCCAAGTTCATGATCAGTGGATGTAATCTGAATTGTGTTTGAGTTAACAGTGTGTTCAGCCAAGCTGTGCAGAACCAGCCCACGCCTGCCCAGCCAGGAGTGTACAACAACATGAGTATCACGGTGTCCATGGCCGGTGGAAGCACGAATGTTCAAAACATGAATCCCATGATGGGCCAGATGCAGATGAGCTCTTTGCAGATGCCGGGAATGAACGCTGTGTGCTCTGAGCAGGTAAGCGGTGCACACGCCCCACCACCACACAGTTTATCAGTTCTGGTAAAGTCGGGATCTGACTGCTGCTCGTCACGGTGGCTGCTCTGTCCTTTCCCACCAGCACGCGCCCTTAAGACGGAGCTGTCAACCGACCTCGAAGATTTTAGTCCCCCAAGATGTTAGTGTTTGGGAATTAGTATTAAATGATAAATAAAGTACATTGACATGAATGAAGCTTGCTGCTTTATATTCTGAACACTCTTTCTTCATTTCTCCCTTTCAGTTCAGCAAGCATTTATTCAGTACTTACTTTGTACAAAGATGGCTCTGTGGGAAGATATATATTACCAGGTTGGGGAGACACAACTTGAACAAAACATCCATTGAATAATCTAGGACAAAACCGCCATGTGGGAACTGAGCTATAGTGATGTCAGTTGAACAGTACATGCAACTATGAAGGGTTTAAAGGAAAAAAGGCCTGATTGGAAAAGATTTCATGGAAAATTTGCCCAAGGAAAGAGAATAGAAAAGAATATTCCAGACTGGTTCTCACAGCATAATCAATGCGCGGGGATAGAGGTTGAAAATCCTAATAGATGTTATGGGTAGATAAATATTAGAGTTAGAGCAGAATTTATGTAATAAAGTTTTGGGAGGCATTGCAGGCCATTTGCATGTTTAGAGTTTATCCTGGAGCGTTCTGAAGACTTTTAAGGAAAGAATCACTAAATTCAAAGTGACATTAAGATGAGCATTGAGGTCACTCCTTGTAGTCACTATTGTCACTGTCAGCAGCTGCACAGCAGACTGTGGTGACTAGCCTGCTGCCATTGTGGCCAGAATTTATCTCAAGTCCCCGCATAATGCTGCCTGTCGCTCTCCCTGTGGGTCTTTTCGATGCAACATTTCAAATCTCGTTCCCAGGTGTCACATAGTGAGCCTAAGAAGATCGGCAAGGTAAAAGCCAACTTTAATCCGTATCTTTTAGCAGAATTAAAGAACTAAATAAGATTGCTTCTTGACCCTGTCATTAAAATTATTCACTTTCTTCAGTAGATTAAAATAAAATCATAAAAATATAATTAGGTAAAAGAATTTTACATTTAAAGTGTATTATATCATTGCATCTTATTTTACATTCTGCAGTCTCTGCCTTTTAATTGGAGTTAGTTCATTTACACTTAATGTGATTATTCATATGGTTGGATTAAAATACCTCATCTTATTGGGGGGTTTTTTGGTCCCTTCTTTTGTCTTTTTCTAGTTTAACGGAATACTTCGGTTCATTTAATCTCCTTTGTTGTCTTATTAGCTCTATATAATTCTTACTTGTTCTTTTAATGATTGCTTTACAGTTGATGATATCATATTTAACATAATACCACCTTCAAGTGATATCACCTCATATATAAGAGCCTCACAGCAGCTGTTTTCATTTCTCCCCTCCTGTGCTATGTCCTCGTATATATTATGCCTACACATGTTGTAAGCCCCACAGCTTAGTGTTATTATTTTAGCTTTAAGCAGTCAGGTATTTTAAATTCAGAAAGTCTTATGTTGACCCATATAGTCATCTCGCGTTCCTCGTTACTTTGGCAGCTCCACATACTGTCTGGCGTCACCTTCCGTCTGCCTGCACGTCTTCTCTAGCATTTTTTATAGAGAGGTCTGTAGGTAATGAGTTCTTGCAGCTTCTGTATGTCTGAAGCAGTCTGTTTCACCTTCCTCTCTGAAAGTTCTTTTCCCTGAATTCTACTTTGGCAGTTTGAACTTTGGGTCTTTAATGATGCCGCTCCACTGCAGCATTTGAACGCAATCTCTGCTGTCATTTTGTCTTTGTTCCTCTCTGCGTGATTGATTTTTCCTCTGCCTGCAGGCTTTTAAGATTATTCTCTTGATCACTGGTTTTAAATAACTTGATTATAATATTCTTTAATGTGATTTTCTTCATGTTTCTTGTACTTGGCATTCATTGAGCTTTTTGATTTATGTATATATAACTTCCAACAAATTTGGGGAAAATATCAGCCATTTTTTTCTTCAATTTTTTTCTGTCATTATCCCTGTGCTCTCCTTCAGAGAGTCCAATTACTCTTGAAATAGTCTCCCAGCTTACTGACTGAGTTTGAGGATTTTGGGGACAAGGGTGTAGGTTCAGTCATGTTTTTCTCTATGTGTCTTATTTTGGACAGTTTCTGTGCTATAACTTCAGGTCCACAGCTCTTCTATTTTGCAATATATGCATATTTGCAATATGAATTCTGTATAGTATATTTTTCATTTCAGACATTGCTGTTTTCATCTCCAGAAATTCCATTTGGATCATTTTATATTTCCCATAACATCTTCTGTCTTTTATCTTCATGACTATGTAGAACATAGTTGTTAAAATAACTGTCTTTGTGTTCTTGCCTCCCAAGCCTCTCGTCTCTGTCATTTGGGGGTTGTTTTCTTTTGAGTGACTTTTCATCAAGAGCCAAATTTTTCTGCTAGTTTGTATGACTGTAATTTTTTTTTTAAGGAAAGGTGCAGGAAGGAATGAAGGCAAGTTGTCAGGCAAGCAGAAAGAGAGAGGAGGAAGAAGCATTTTTATTTTATTTTTTATTGTTCGTCTTGGTTGTTCCTCGAAGTCCCAGGTGGTAAGGTAACCCTGGGTCCTTGGGATGCATGGGCCTATGCCCAGTAGATTCATCTGCTAGGCCGGGCTGGTAAATTTTTATTGGATGACAAGCTTGTGAATTTTTACCTTATTTATGTTGTTTTAACTATTCTTGAGCTTTGTTCTAGGAAATGGTTATGTTACTTGGAAACAGTTTGATCCTTTTAGTTTTTCTTTTTTGTTTGGTGTGACCAGTGCCATATGCAGAATTAATTTTACCCTCCTGCTAAGGCAACACCTAGTATGCCACCTGATACTTCAAAAGATTTTCGCTCTGCATGGTAAGGTCAGGACCTGTCCCCAGCTCTGCATAATCCTTGGGAATTATTCCATGTAAACCTTTCGAGCGCCGTTTCCCTCTGCATTGGGTGTTTCTTTCACATCGTTAGCTGATCAGTGCTGCGCTCACAGACTCAGGACCCTCCGCACTTCTCCATAGCTTTTTCTGTGTATACCTCCTTCCTCTGATAAACTCCTCCGGTGAAGTCCAGCGGCCACAGCTGTCTCAGACTCAGCTTGACTCAGGGAGCCTTTCCAGCTCTGCTGGTTCCCTGTCCCAGTGCTGTAGGGGAGTTATCCACAGGCAGTCGGCTCGGGCAGTCTTAGGACTTCTCTCTATTGTTCCCCCTCCTTCATTGCCTTATTTTTCTAAAGGAAGGTGCAGGCGGGAATGAAGGCGAGTAGGAGGCAGGCAGGAAGGAGAGGAGAAAGAAACATTGATTTATTTAATTTCGTGTGCATCTTGTTCCCCTCGGCCCCAGGTCTCCAGCCTGTGTCCTTGGGATGCACGTGGATTACACACGGTGCCTTACCTGCTAGGTCGTCAGGGCTCGCCTCCTTCACTGCCTTTTATCCAAGGTCTTGATTGCCTTTTTTTCATATATTTTGTCCAGTGTTTTAATTGACTTGGCAGAGGATAAATTTATACCTGTTACAGAATCTTTACCAAAAGCAAAAATCTTTTGCTACTTTTGTGAATGAATTGTATTAACTTTTATTTCTCGTGTGTGTGTGTATGAATACATAGAAGAGTATACAAGCTGATGAGTTTTCACCAACTGAACATACCTTTATAATGACCATCCAGATCAAGAAACAGGAACTTCCCTGTACCCAGAGGCTCTCCGCATGCTCCCTTACACTGCACGGTCTCCACCCCGCAAAGGGAACCTGACTAATAATAACACCAGAGTGCACTTTATAGCTTTTTATTTCTGCTGTCCTCCTTTTGCTTTTCTGTCAGTAAGGATTGCTTTTCATTGAAGAATTTGCTCTTTACCTCCAACAACTAGCTTGTAATTTGGTCTTGCGCTTATCTTTAATAGATAAATGATCCAGCACTGAGACACACAGGCCTCTACTGCAGCCAGCTCTCATCCACTGACCTTCTCAAAACAGAAGCAGATGGAGCCCAGGTCAGTAAGAAAAGTGTCAGCCCAGAGCTCTCCGAAGTACCCTAGACACACAGGGTGCTGGCGTAGCACCCCATGGAGAGCCTGACCTTGGTGTCAGACAGGGTGTGAGCCTGTCTCTGCTCTTCTGGGCGGTGTCATCCTGGCCGAGTTAGGGAATTTTCCTAAACTGTTGTATAACCAGCAGCACTAACAAGATGCCTCTATAGAGCTGTCGGGGTAAATGAGATAAGCATCCAAAAGGTAATCCCGTGTTTGGGCAAGATAAAGAGATCACAAAAGGTGGCCACTCTTGTCATTTTGTAAATAAACGAAGTGCTCATATGTAGTAAAAGATCTCAGAAATTCATACAGGACAGAATACCTGCTGTGTGTTCTGCCTCCTTTTAGAAGTTGATTTCAAAATAATACAAATAGCAAGGATGGCCATCTTCTTCCTATATTAACCTAAATTTAGAAATTTTGGAGGTTTTCATTCACTTCATATTTTTGGGTTATCTTTTGTCTCTTAATAAATATTTAATACAGGCATGATGCTAAGGTAGAGGCAGAAACACAAGATGTTTGCCCTTTAGTTGAACTGTGGGAATAAGTAAGGGAAGGAAGTTTCATTTGTGAAATGTTTATGAAATGCCAGTCACTGTGCTAGGCACTCTGTGCTTTATCTCATGGAGTCCTCACTGGAACCCTGTGAAGCAGGTAGTATGTCTTTTCTTCACAGATGAAGACACTAAATCCAAGGATATTTAACTGTATGCACAATTCCCCGAAAGTGGCAGAGCTGAGGTTCAAACCAGGTCTTTCTAACATCAAAGTTCATTGTTTTTCTGGCATACCACTTAGGACCTGTTGAAAGATAAAACACAGACATAGGCAAATAAGTTGTCACATAATCAAAGAAGGCAAACTCAGATTTTTAAATAACAAAAGCTACAAACATTAAAAGAAAAGAGAAACACTGAGGTGGTCAGAAGAGCATTCACAGAGGGATTGGGTCTGAATGGGGCTTTGAAAGACGGTTAGCAAAGGCAGAGTGAAGGCTGGAGAAAGGAATTGTAGTTGTTGGAAGGGGAGGAGGTGAAATGTGAAGTCCTGGGGACTAGAAGTAGAGAACAAAGATAGGGAAACAGTGATGCGTTAAAATAGTCCTAGGAAAATAAATTTGCTGTAAATAAGGGGTTTGTCATAAGAATTCATAGGATTAAACTTGATAAAGGCGATTGGGGCATATTTCCAGAGATCCTGAACATTAAACTAAGGGATCCAGTCCTGCAGGTGAAGCGGCCCCCGAAAGGAGAAGAGCGGCAACGGACTTCATCTTGGGAGGGGAGCGCAGAAAGGAGGAGCCCTGGGGAACTTGCTCCGGTGACAAGGCTCAGTTAGGGGGCTGTGCCCAGAGTCTGTGCTCTAGGAAATAGTATCTGAATCCTGTAGAGTGAAGAAAAGGGATTTGTGATTGGGGAAAACTCGAGGTTTTTCCAAGTGTCACACCTACAGAGACATAAAATGGGCAAACCTGACAAATTAATTAAAAAGACCAAGTTTTAACCTTCCCAGCCCTGAGACAGTATTTGAATTGACATAGATCCTTTGCTGAAATATCTTCAGAGGCTGGGACTAAGCTCTCACACTGTTCTCACCTGGAACATTTTAAGCTTTGTGTCTTACTTTGCCTTGGTCTATGCAGGTGTGGCAATATCAGTTCTTTGAGGTCTTATTTAAGACACCCCATTTTTTGTTTTGTTTTGTTCATTTACTCCCCTGGCCCCAGGTTTCAAACCCAGGTCCTTGGGCTTTACATGGTCCTCACCTTGGTTGCCTCAGTTTCCTGAGCCACAGTGTGCTGGCACCCCATTTTTAAGTAACCATTCAGAATGGCCAAAATGTCTACCTTTTGGAGTGTGATGTTATATCAATTTTTTAATTTCAAAATAGACTGTGGAAAATATCCATTCTTTTTAGAGAAGCAGAATTTTCTAACTAGTTTATCATGCCTTTATCAAGAATGTTTTTAAGTGTTTGGGGATAAAACACCTTATGCTCCGCTGCAGTATTTCATACATTGAAACCTATAAACATGAAATTTTATAAATGAATTTAAAAATAAAAAGTCAGTGCCTGAAAGCGCTATGTAATGTGTGCTCATGTTAAGTTCCTGTGGCAGGGTCTTCTTTCTGCTATAGCCCACCATGAAGTCACTCTCTGCTCCAGTATTTTTCTGTTTCCCCACGAGAAGCTGGGGAGCGAGATGGGTAGAAAATATAAGGATGGATGTCCTGAAAAGGAGAAGGAAAAGAACAAGAGTTGGACTGAGGAAGGACTGGGAGCTATTGTACGTGAAGAGCTGGGTTGGGGAGGAGGAAGACAGAATCAAGCAGGGGGTGTCGACATGGGCAGAGAAGAAAGCAAGGCTGGAGCTCTGGGAGAAAAGAGTAGGAATGAGAAGTTAGAGAAAGGTTTCGAGTTTGTCTGTTTTAGGTACATGAGAAAGCAAAAAAGAGAACAGGTGAGAGCACATGGGGGCTGGAGTATAATTTTGGAAACTTGGGAAAGAGGAGGGTGAGAAGGAAGATAAGGAGAAGAAAGATGGAAGTTTCACTCTAGGTTTAATTCTTCAGGCGCTCAGGTGGCTCAGCCCTTGGTGCGTCCACCTTGCCTGAGAGCAGAGCGCAAAGGTAGATGGGTTGCGAGGAGACCAGCGGCTGAGCTGACGTAGCAGTTGGATGATCTGGATCTTTGGTAACCGGTGAAGGTTTCTGGAAAGCGATTCTGTTCAATTAGGTTATAAAGTTTTTAGAAAAGGTGCGCATAATGGGTGTGAAATAGTGATGAATGGCCAAAATAAGGCATCACTAACCTACCTCAGGAGCCGGTCAGGTACAAGACATGGGTTTACCAGAAGCTTGAGTCACTCAGAGTCTTTAGAAGGCATCTCCCCGCCTGGCCTGGTACTTTCAGTGCGACACGCGCGTTACTCAGTTCTGCGAATGCTTTTTCAATAAGTCTGGTTGATAAAGACTAACTTCTCACTTTGTTTTCCCAGTAGGAAATGCTAAGCAATGCAACATTAGACATTTTTTAGGGCTCAAAGTAGTTGAAGGGAAAATTCACACTGTCCTCAGTTAGTAGGTTACTGTTATTTTTAGCTCATTTATTTAAATGGATTGTCTATCAAAAAAAAGTTGAATATAAAATTGTTTCATATTTTGCTATAATTCTAAAGGCAACATGTAAAGGAGCTGTGTGATAGTGGATGTAGATACAACACAAATTTGGACATTAGAAATGCTGATGTCCTACTACTGAGTTGCGGTGGTTTGATTTTGCTAACACTGGGTTAAAGCCCTCAATTTGCTAACATCAGTAGATTTTTTATCCTGTTAGAGTGCACTTACACCAGGTTTCAGATGACGTGTGTTTTCACACCCGCCACTGGATGCCCAGGCTCTGACGCTGGGCTTTTCCCGACCTTGGCAATATTAGCAGTGATGCTCACTTTCAGTATTGATGGCAACCCCGTAGGAGGCTTGACCATTCCAATTTTTATTTTAATTTTAAAGTGTGAACTTTCCAGAACCCGAAGCAAAATGAGTGCAGCAATTTTCTTTTTGTAGGACAAGAAGACAGAAGAGTTCTTCTCTGTGGTGACTACAGACTAGAGGAATGCTCTAGTGAGTTTCCACTTCACGTAGTACCCACTCATAAGCGGGGGGGCAGACCCTTCTGTCTAAACACATCTTTCATTTGTGTTCCAGCAGGTGCAACAGGTTCAGGTGTTTGCTGACGTCCAGTGTACAGTGAATCTGGTAGGCGGGGACCCTTACCTGAACCAGCCTGGTCCACTGGGAACTCAAAAACCCACGGCAGGACCACAGACCCCCCAGGCCCAGCAGAAGAGCCTCCTTCAGCAGCTACTGACTGAATAACCACTTTCAAAGGAATGTGAAATTAAAATAATAGACATACAGAGATATACAAATATATTATATATTTTTCTGAGATTTTTGATATCTCAATCTGCAGCCATTCTTCAGGTCGTAGCATTTGAAGCAAAAAAAAAAAAAAAAAAAAAGAAAAGTTCACTTTTGTTGGGAGATTGAGAGATGTTTTTGTTTCTTTCTTTGTAAAGGCCTTGGATATTAAAAAATAACAAGGCAGAACAGTTGGACAATCTATTTCTTGAGCCAAATTTAATTATTCTTATTTTTGTAACCAGTAATTGGCTTCTTATCTGGATGAAGGCTTTTGGAGGAGAACCAAAAGGACAAGCTCCAAGGGGAGGACGAAGCTCCGCCGCTGCTCCTCCGACCCTGCCGAGGAAGAGGGGCCCAGGGGCTCTGCCTGTGCCCATCACCAAAGGCTGTCACATGTCTGCAGCGCCACGACCCTCCCTGTGTCGGCCCAGGCAGCTGTGTGGACAATCAGCTTCTTCTAGCACCTCTGTCTGTCGGCTTCAAGACAATATTTTGCCTTCACATATGTGCTCCTCCTTTTTTAAAGATGGATTTAAACCAAGATGCCTCCAAGAATGAGGACAAAATGAATATATTCACAGAGGAATCCAAAAAATACAGTTTGGGGGAAAATGCAATAATTTTTGATGAGATGGGTGAAGGACAAGAAGTGAGTTCTGTCAATTATTGTAGATACAATTTTCTGATTAAATCTGGGGTGGGGGGAAGGCAGCCTGTTCTTTCTGCTTTTATTGTATTAACAGCTGAGGTAGCTAAAGTTATTTAAAATAAACTTAAATTTATGATCCAAGTAGCTTATTTTTCCCTTTAAATCTCACTGTAAATATTTGATTTCTTGTAGAAGTTGATTTCCTTCTGTTTAATTTTATGGTTTTACTATCATACTCTTGATTTTTCTAAATTTGTGTGTGAAATATAACATTGAATTGCAGTTACACTTGGGTAGTAATACTTCATTATTTCAATAACTGTGATGCCATGTCATGGATTTTCTTTGGGGTTCAAATCAAAATGCGACCTCCAGAAAAAGCTGTTGCCGGTGAGCTAGAGCATGAGCCCTCTGTGGAATGTTCCTGGGATCATCCAGTTGAGAGCAGTGCAAGGAATTGTCACCAGAAGTGCACAGGCTCCTTGGACAGAGAAAATTAGTACTCAAAGAAAATCTTCATTTTTTTTTTTAAGATTGACTTTGGGAATTTGACTCTTCATCAGTGCAAGTACACATTTCTCTATCGTGCTCTGAGGCTAATGGGTATCGTATTTTACCTCTGTGTCTTGTCACTCTGCCATATCCTGTCTCATCCTGGCCTCTGAGTCAAGGACCTAGTGAACTGACTTTCTAGTTCTAGAAGTACCACTGCAAGGCCAGGAAAGCTTGAGAAAGGTGTGTGGAAGAAGCAAAGGCAGACCCCCATCACTCACCTTTACCTGCACCCCTGGGCCTGTGAATGGTGACAACATGTGACAGCAGTGCACACCAGCTGCCTCTGCTTCCACAGCAGAGAAAAGGCCCTGAGAACTGAAGGTGGAAGAGGAGCCTGGACTCAGGCATCAAGGAAGAAGCCATTTTCCCAGGTCCTTTCTGTACCTCATCGTCCCTAGTTACAGAGACTCCACTGAGCAGCGTCTATTCAGAAACTGCACGGAATAAAAAGATTGGTGGAAGGGCTCCCTTGGGTAGCGACTATGAAACAGAAATAGGACACTCAGTTACAAACATTATCTTAGTTTTTCAGAAAATGCACCCCTGATTTCATTCATTCCCAGCTTGAAAGCCCAGCCATATTCTGCTAGTCCCTCTCAAACTGCTGCAGCAGGTCATCTCTGTTTTGTTTGTGATGGTTAGTCATGCAGACTTCAGGAACTCCACTTCCAACGTCAGCATTCCAGACGAAGTTTCTTGACTCTGTGCTTTTGCGTAAGGAACTAGCAAAAAAAAAAAAAAAAAAGTGCTAAGGAGAATTGGAGATGTTGACATCTTCCCCCATCCCAACTGCACCTTAAAGTATGCATGTCACCTTCAAGGTTTTATAATTGCACTGTTTGTTTTATGTATGTACAGATTAAAATTATTGCTACATTTGAGGAAAATAAAATTGCTTGCTTCTATGTACCTCCTGTCATTCCACAGGAAATTTCACTTTTCCAGTTACTGAATAGAATTTGTTTAACAACCGCATGGGTTGCCTCTTCATTTTCAGGGAAGAAATGAAGCCTACTGCCCGCAGGAACTGCCAAAGCCTAGAATGACTAAATGAGTGGTTAAATGATAACAAGAGAAAGGATCCCTGAAGCCAAAGGGCCTCTAAGTCACCCTGATATGAACCAGACAAGTGAAATCTGAGAAGGTCAGAGTGAAATCATCATAGTGGACCTTGAGGAAGTTCTAAATTTAGCCATTTGTCTGATAATTAGACACTGACACTGTTGTTTCTCTACCCAGAAGATCTGGTCCAGGTGGCACTTCAGAGCCTCAGGACACTGCCTCTGCCATTGGTTTTCATGTACTAACACTCATTGTAACAGATTATCCAGATGTTGAGTCTCTGGAGGGGCTCCTTCCGTTTGGCAATGCGCTCTCTGGAAAGTAGGCTCTGTGTCTTGGCTTGTGCATTTGTAAGGCAGCCTACATGCACCGACCGCAGACCAACTAGGACCAGGGTCAGGAGCGTGAGCAAATGTGATTCTAGTGAGCATAGGTGGACTGTACCCCACAAGCATTTCTAGACTGAAACCCATACAGGTTCAGTGGTGGTTGTCTGAAGGTGTATTACTGAGGGAACAAAACCTTTCCTCCTGTAGTTGGGATAAAAGTGATACTTCTTTTAGATGAGGCTGAACATTGATGTAACTTGTCCTAAGGTAGGGGTGGGAAGGCCATGAGAAAAACAAATAGAAACAAGTGAGAGAAAAATGAGGCTGGTAAAGGAATGTCATTTTTATGCTTAATATAGTTTTGTACTTAGGAACTGTCTCCTGGGCCCTGACAATCAAAAAGACAGGACAATTATCTCCTTACAAAAGAAGTTGTGTTGATTTCTTTGTCATAAAATGCTCTTCCCAAAAGAGCATCCCTATTTGAATAAAGTGAGTAATTTGAGGCAAACTTGGTCCCTGACCCTTCCTATACCTCTGGAAAAGGTCCTGCTGATTTTAATTTAAGCCCATAAATTGTTTTTAATGAAAAAAAAAACAACAAAAAAACACCCGAGGAAGATTTCCTCCATCCAGAACCTTTTCTGCACTGGTGGAAAAAGGTTTTCTTTATATATGTTATGTTCATTGCCACAAGAGCTCCTAACAAGATGGAAAGACAAAAGCTCTGGCTGCTCACTTATTTAACATAATGTGTTGCATTTATCCCAGGCACTCGGGGTGTGGAAGGGTCAGACAAGAAACCTGCCCTCGGAGAGCTTGTATTCACCAGGGAGACTTAGGTAATTACCGTCACAATTGGGTTCAGTCATAGAAAGGAGAATTCGAAGTTGCTCTCTGGAGCGCGAAGGAGGGTTTCTTAGAGGAAGAAATTCATTTACAGGATGATGATTAGGTAGCTCTGTGAAAAGCAGGTTAACTTCGGAGCAACAGCAAATACGAAGGCCTGGAAACAAGGCGTCCCAAAGAGCTGGTTTTTTAAATTGTTAACCAGCATTCCTGAGTTCTTATAAACCTGTTCATGAGAATTCCATCAGCTGGTGGACTGGAAAATAATTTCAATAAGCCTTTGACTCCAGGAGGAACATGAATTAGGCTTTGGGACTCTCTCGGAAAATTAGCCCAATCCAACCAGAAGTAGAAGCTTTTCTCCCCTTTACACAGTCGTCTGTTGTGGCTAATAGCTATAAAAACATTTAGGGAAACATTTGTACTGTAACATTTTCTAATGTGCTTTTCTGTATATTATCTCAATCCTTTGCAGGCCTTAGAGTTCTTGTAGAGAGGAAGACTTGGGTTAGAACACAAATACTGTTTAGTGGAATTGGACTTGAAACCAAGTCTTTGGATTACAAATTCTGGATATCCTATCCTGGGCTGTATTAATTTGGAATCTGCAGACTAATCTCATTGTGTGACCTGAGGCAATGCTTTCTTACATGATCTGACTTTAAAAACAGGCTTTGAAAAGAGGAGATGATAATACAAGGGCTGAGAAGGGGGGACCTATCCCCTTCTCTGGAGGCAGTGGGAGCTTGCCCTTGGGGCCTGCATGGGGGTTAAGCTTTGGCATAAGGTGAGCAGGATGTCCCACTAAGCTTTGAGAAAGGGTTTTCTCCATATTGTTAGGCTGGCCCAGGGACAAAAGCAGCAGCGCCCATGCCCGGGAAAGGCCAAGCCCGGGAAAAAGGTGGATGACGTCAGAATAAGGGATGCGACCCCCACACCTGGATTCACAGGGCCAATCCCAATCGCCATATGGGAAGCCCCGCGAAATTCCTCTGCTTAAAGAGCCGGTCCCCCTTTGTTCTGGGCGCGACTTCCAAGCCCGCGACTTCCCGGCCCTCTGCGGACTAGGGAGTTTTGCCCGGGTGTGCAAACCCCAATAAAGCCCTGGCTATTCGACATTTTTTTGTCTGATTGAGCTTTTCTCCTCGCGGAGCCCAGAAAACCTTACACATATCTAAATGGAAATGAAGAAGGGGCTGCAAAAAATTACTGTCTTGCCTGTAGCTTAAAAGAATTTTGGAGAATTTGGTAGGTTGCTTGTAGTGCAGATTAGACATGGCTGACAAAGGATACTTTTTGTGAGGCAGAGGGATTGAGTCCTACAATTCCTCCTAAGAAATTTGGTTTCTTGGATCAGATCATGGAAGCATTCACTTTTCTTTCGCTTTTGAGCCCTCTGCACACAAAGAATCTCTCCGCTGGAGTTTGGCTGTGGTGTAATCACTTGTGGGACCAGAAGAACTAAGCAAGTATTCAGAGCAAAACTGAGAAGTGTCCTGAGAACATTTAAATGTTAAAAGGAATAATTTATGTTCCATCAGATTTTCCTCCCGCTACGATACTCACGTCCTCAGGTATAGACGAAAAGAGCAAACCTTAGACCAAGGGTTTGGTATTTATTCCATTTTTGATAAACTGTGGCAGTACAGACGCTGAGGGACAGTGTAAAACTTGCAGAGACACTTGCCTGAAGCCTCTTCCTTCCTGGTAATGGAAGTCAGGGAAAGACTTCATTTCCGCTCTCTTAGGCAACACGCTAGGCTAATACTCTTAGGCTAGTAATGTCCTCGTTTGTACAGCACTTTCACACACTACGCCAATTGACCTTCAGGTGGTGCGACAGGCCCAGATTGATGGCAGTCTAGCCAGTGCCGACCTGAGGATCCGTTGTTTGGTTTGGGATGATTCCCGCCATTGTTCGCACTGCACCACGCGAGTATCAGACATGAGAGCACCATTCTCGATGACCCTTCAAAGACTGGGAAGCCAGTGAGTTACAAGTTGTTCTCTGGAACTCAGACTCCTTAGACTAGTGTTAAAGTACTGGATTTTTCTTAATTTTCAGTGTGTGTGAGGATGATCATTTTCAGGCAAGTCTTCATACCCTCCCTGAGCAATTTCATCTTTTCTCTTGAACGCAGCCCCACTGACAATTATATGCCTCTGAAGTCCACTCTTCTAGCCAAGCTCTCTCAACATTGAATTCTGAATTTCTAGCTGGTGAACATTACCCCGCGGATGGATCGCACCCCTAGCGCTTCACACACATGTCCCAAACCAAATAACTTACTGCCCCACAAGTACACTGGGTCCCTTATCAAATTAATTGCATCGTCACTCTTAGTGGTCATTGTCCACCAAATTGCAAGAAGCTATCCTTTGTAGTCCCTCATAGCCCTCTTCTTTCTATTCATCCCTGACTAAATTCACGACATAATCATCTTTCTTTGGGTCACAGTAACCATCTTCATGCCTCCTATGTTCGTCTTGCACACAATCACCAGAGAAATCTTTCAGCCTCCAGAATATTAGTGACCTTGTGCATTGGTTGATGTGGTCAACCTAACTTTTTGACCTCAACGCCCTTACCTCCTCTCTAAACAAATGGCCTTTATTCTCGAATTTGCTGTGTTCTTTCTTCCAGTACATACTCATTCTCTTTCCTCAGCCTGTCATGCTCCTTGATCCTCCTGCCTTCTTATGCTTTAAAGCTTCAGCTTAGATGCTCTTTCCAAGAAGTGCCCACATGTACTTAGTCCCCTCTGCCTGCTGTACAGTGTTTGGGCCTCCATTCGTGTTTCTTTCCACCAAATTACAAGCTCTCGCCCTCTCCACCCCCGGCCCCACCTCAGAGCCTTCCACATGGTAGGAATGCTGACTGAAGAAACAGATTGAGAGGCAGTATTCTAAATAAGGGAAAGGAACTGGATTAGCTCCCTAGAATATAGTGTCGCCCTAATAGAAGGTTGCAAAGTGTCCAAGAGTTCAAGGCAAGGTCATGAATCTATCTTGATGATTGTACCTTCTTTTGTGAAATGTAAGTGAATGTAGGTCCTTTTCATGAGAAGATGATGAGTCACATATTTAGAGAATTTGCAGAACATTAGCAATTATCTTTACTACTTTAACTCCTCTTGAGCTTTATATGTATAGATGATACAGGTTTCTGTTAAATCTTTTGCCTTCCTCCAAAATTACCGCCTCACTGAAAAATGTTTGGGTGGACTACAGCCTTAACTGAGAAAATAGAAAAGGCAGCTCAGGAGAGATGATACTCTCATTTTCCTCCAAAATGTAGAATGCTCTGTTTTCCTGTCACCTACAATGTAACGCTCCTGTGAAGTGATCGATGGTGAAATTCAACGAAAACAGGGTGTCTCTTTGTGAAACTTGTTACAATGGCCTTTAAAACCAGTGTCCTTGGAAGCTGGATGGCTTCACTTGAAAAGTGGACACTGAGCGGCAAGACCTTCCTCTAACAGAACAAAGGTCCTGCCTGGCGTTTCCTCATCCCTGAAGTCAGCTCTACTCAGGTCCGCTTTGCTTCCAACTCTAAAGCAATCTACCATATACCGCCTGCGCTAGCTTTTAGGCTCTATTTTTCCTATTCATTTTCCATTTTAACTTGCAAGCTTACAAAACTGACATTAACTTTTAAAATTATCTTTCCTTGTTAACATTCTTTTGATGTTATGTCGGGCTCAACTCCTAAGGTCAGGGCTGGAGGAAGGGACTACAAAGGATTGAGAAAAAGAAGGAAAGAACGAAACAGACCAAAATAGAAGCAGGGTCAGGGGGTAAAACTATCAGGGAACTCTTGCCCCAAATAGCAACAAGTCACTGACTCCTGATGTATTTATTGTCTTTACAGGAGGCAGTCATTTACAGAAAAAATGCAAGAAGTAAATCAGCCATTCTAACAATGTTTACAGAGTGATTTTACATTTAAAAGGTTTAAGATAACTATCTAGCTTCTAGGCTTCCTCCTGAGCCTCAGCAGGGAACAAAAACCTCCTCCCCAAGGTTTTCCTCTCAGGGCTGGGGCGGGCCTCTGGTTTTCCAGTTGCCTGGGTAATTGTTTTACTCTGCTTTGGCTTCACATATCTAAACTAAGTTTCCTCTTCATTGATCCCAGCAATGTTAGCAAGTGTATTTTAAATGATAATTACTTAGTAAGCTAGACTCAGAAAGTTCAACCAAAATCACTGAGAAAAAGCTTCCTCACAGAATACACTCTATTTAAAAGACTCATGCACATCCCAGCTCAGGCTTTGAAATTTCATTTCACCTTCTCTTGAAAGTGTAAAGCCTTTTACTAAGGATGTTTTCAAGTGCATATGAAAGTAGAGGCGTGCAGTGAGCCAGTCGCAGTCTGCTGCTGTTTAGCAGCCCAACGTGGTTTTCATGACCCAGACAGATGACTTCGATCACGCCATCAAATCCAGTTCAAAAGTAAGATTTGGTTTGTCTTTGGAATCAGTAGGCCCAGGGATTTGTCTTTTTAAAATATCACACAATAGCTATTTTAAAGAATATTTATTTTAAAAGCAATTTAATAGTAATGACTATTTTCATTCAGCAGATTTTACTTCATTACCTACTATGTGCCAGGTACTAGTTCATGCACTGGGCCTACCTTAATGAGAAACCTGAAACTCCCTGTCCTCATGAGGCTTGCATAGAGGTTAATTAAGAAATATATGCTGTTAAATGATAAATGCTGTGGGAAAAAATGAAAGAGGGAAGGAACGATGGAGAATATTACTGGAGGGGTGTGGTTGCCCTTTAAAACAGGAAAGTATCAGAGACGGTGACATTTGAGTGACATCATAAAGGAGGTGAGAGCCACAGAAATGTAAAGAACATTCTAGGAGAGGTGCAAAGGCCGTGAGGCTAGAACAGAGTGAATAAGGAGACTAGGAGATGAGCTTCAACATTAATGAGGGCCAGGGTGGGATAGGACTCAGAAGACCGATATACCAACTCTGGTTTCTATCCTGAGATGGAGACATTGGAGGATTTTAAAGAGGGGAGTGACATGATCTTACTTGGGCTTTCGAAGGATCACTCTGGCTTGTATGTTGAGAACAGCTGCAGAAAAGGCAAATGTGGAAATAAGTAGACTTAGAAGGAGCTGCTGGAACAGTCCAGGCAGGAGGCGGTGACTGGACCAGGACCATCGCAGTGGAAATTGTGAGAATTGGTCAAATTTTTTATATATTTTGAAAGTAAAGACAGCAGTACTTGCTGACATCAGATGTGGAGTGTGAGAGAATTTTTTTTTTTTTAAATTTTGGCATGAGTAACTGAAAAGATGAAATTTTCATGAACAAAGATGGAGAATAGAAACAGGTTGAATTCAACTTTCTGTCAGGGTACCCGTCTGAGATTCCCGTCAGACATCCACAAGTGATTTCAAATCAGCAGCTGAAGATGTCAGTCTGGAATTTATGGGAGTGGTTGGGGCTGGCAATGCAGAAAATAATACCCACAGTTTTTAAATTTAGAAAACCAGTGACAGAAGAGAACTTCCTTAATCTGATAGAGTACCTGCTGAAACTATCAACAAAAAAATACACCTAATAGTGAAGGTCCGAAAACATTCTCATTATAATCAACAGCTAGTCAACGATACCTGTTAACATGGCAATTACTGTCCTAGGGTCCTAACCAGTGCAAGGACCTGATTTGACATCTACACAATGCAATAAGATGAGCAAGAAAAAAATGATTGCATGGAAAGAGATCTAAATTGTATTTGTTGATCATTACACAGTGGTATTGTTTTATAGGTTACTGTTTAAATTGAATCTCATACTAACCCTTTAGTCTCATTCACAGGTAAGGAAACTGAGGCACAGTTGCATAGCCAAGAAGTAGCAGAATGGAGCCTTAATCTCCAGTTTTCTGGGATTGTCACTTTCCATTTGTACCATAAGGATGTAACACCATACTTCTTATGGCTCTGTTTTCATTCCTCAGACACATCGTCACAGTCTCAAACTTGTTTATTCCACACAGCCACCCTACTGATGGCCTGGCTGTCTTCCCCACTCTCAGCAAATGCATCTGGCACCTGTTGCCCAGTCCATTCTCCTCTTTGATCACTGGCACTTTTTCAGAACGTTTATATCTGATGCTGGGTATGATGCTTTGTCCCCTCTCCTTCCTCGTGCAGTTGAATGAATAACCTGATTGATGGGTGATGGTCTCTGGTTGTTTCTCAATTTTATCAAAGTTTGAAAGACGATGTGGAGGGTTTGTTCTCTTTCTTTTGTCCACATGATCAGTGGGAAGGAGCAACTTTGCTGAGGATCTGCTCTGTAGGCTGATACTTCCTCACTGGACAGGAAATTCGTGAGCTATCACAGAAAATGATACCATCTAACCTATTGATATGAAAGGTGATATTTTGTTTCTCTATTTGCTTTTTGCTTTACTTTTCAGAACTTGGGTGCTATTTAGTTGATTCTCCTAAATGAAAAAAGACCACCACTCAAATCCAGCCCTAGGTCAGCATTCAAGACCTGTCATCCAGAGCTTAAAATAGGGAAGGTCAAGTGGGCTGTGCTAAGTATGACCTCTGAGGACAGCTGAAACTCCTGAGGCAAGTGTAGCCACCAGCGGTGGTGATCAAACACAGTCCATCAGTGATTCTCAAACGGCCGAGATTGTCAACCAGGAAGCAGGATAAGTGCACACCCTTAGGACGGCATCGCAGAATCTGGGGTATGCGCTGTGCTGATTAAATGCGTTCTGCCAGTCCCCGGAGAAGCAGAGACCTAGGTGCTGATCCTCCGCTTTACAAGCTTAGAAGCTCAATTTTCTCAGCTCTTCCAGTGCTAATTGGGCCCAAGGGTATTGAGTCATACAGTTCAGTCACAGGAGGCTGATTTATAATCCAGAATGTCAATTACCCAATTTAAAATGGAAGATGCAGCTTCCTAGCAGTTAAACTACTCACGACCCCTGTTCAAGCCACTCACTAGTAGCCAGATCAATGAAAACCAAGGTAGTCACCAACGACGAGAGGTTGAGAGAAAACGACTTACACAGCAGTTTTCACTGTGCGAGCTGAGGCGAGTAAAAAGCCTTTGAGTCTAAACGTGAGACAAGACTGCAACCTCTGCAAAACTATCAAGACTGCTTGGCACGTGTGGAAGCATTTTGTTCTTCCTAAAACGCTTCTCACATGCATGAGAAACTTACCAGAATATAGGGGATTCTTTTCAAGGATACATCACCTATTCTGGAACTTGTAACAGTCTTTGTTGGACAATACTGTCATGTTTGTAAACTTGGCATGCAGGCCAGGGACAGTGTGCGTTGGTGCCAGGTTCCCAGCCTCCATCTTAACCCCTTCCTGTGCGCATGTCACACAGCATTATAATGTGATGGTTCTAAACCACACGCCGTTTTTCACCTTTGACACTGGCTGCCTCCTGAGAGCAGGCTGCTGCTGGATAGCACCAGAGTTTCTGACTCAGGAAATCGGGAGTAGGATCCGAGAATTTGCATTTCTAGCCATACCCAAGTAATGCTGACGGAGGGACCACACTTCAAGAACCACTGATCTATTTGATGACACTGATAAGGAAACATGCCACTTCCCTATTACTGTCATACTCTCACTCAGGAGCAGCACCTGAGTACCTGTCCTTTTCCCAACTTGGGTAGGAAGTTATGCTGTTTATGCTCAGATTTCTGCTTTCGGGCTTTGCTTGAGCGTAAGCTCTCAGCTCTGCAGTCATCTCTGGCTTTCTTACTATGTCCTACCGCAGAAATCAGATTTTTAAAGAACCCTTCTTAAAGATGGAGTGTTGTTTGGAAATATTTCCCTCATCCTGAATGGAAATAGCAAGGAGTGCCCTTGGAGGTGCCACTTTTCTGCAGAAAGGATGTAGACAACTGACTACTTGACTGGAGGGTCTTTGACGGCAGCTCTGAGAGCTGTCTTATCTGTTTTTCCTTCTTTTAAAGAAAGGTACCGAAAGGAGTGAAGGTGAGCAGAGGCAGGCAGGAAAAGAGAGGAGGAAGAAGTATTTTTAGTTAGTTAGTTGTTCATCTTGGTGGTTTCTCCGGGACCCCAGGACGCGAACCCGAGTCCAGGGGCCATGCTTAGCTAGAGGCAGCAGACCTAATCACTGCTCCACCATGGCGCATCTATAATCTCTTTACACTTGGATTCTAGCACTAAGTGCTCTAAGGTTTTGTACATACTAACGCTTGTAATGTACACACACTCCTGTAAATCTCTTTTCCAGATGAAAGAACTGAGGCTCAAGGATACTGAGTGACTTGCCCAAGTTTACACAGCTTGAATGTATGAGGGCCAGGATTTGAACTCAGGCAGTTTGACATCAAAGTCTGATCTCGACGCCTGTGCTACGCCATTAGTACGGCGCTCACGGAGTTTGCGCACTGAGCGTGCTCAGTGTCCGGAGACGCTGTGTGCCTCCTTCAGAGAAGTAAAAAACAACAGGTATGATCAGCTTCAGCTTTCTTCCACCTCCAATTTATAATGCAGGTATATCGCTACCTTTCCAGACTGCCTTCCTCCAGTCTCCGAAGACAGCACTCTTGCTCTCCCTCCAGTACTCGCCTGTCCTTAACCCCACCTCTTCCCATTTTTTCTGTACTTCACCAGTTATTCTTTTTAATAACTTCCATCTCCTCCTTAATTCTCCTCCTCACCAATCAACTTGCTCAAGCATCTAAGAGAGTGCCCCTATGGGTCCCTTTCCATCCCCCATAGAATCATCATCCTTTCTCTTTCCATCCATGTTGAGACAGCCCCACCTCTTACCTTCCCTCCCATTCTTGTCTTAATAGATTCCAATCTGATTCCACGCCCATTTGATATTTAAACTGCTTTCACCAAGTTAACCAATAAATCCTAATTGCCAAATGTAAAGTTCTTACTTTCTTACATTCTGTGCTGTGCTAGATGGCTCTCCCCTCCTTGAAAAGCTGTTCACTTGGTTTCCTGGGGTCTGTTCTGCCCTCAGCACTCTTCCAATTCTTCCTCTTTCAAGTGACCATCTCTCATAAAGGAAAAGCTTCCTACCTTGTACCTTAGCAGTCCTGATGTCTGGAGGTGGAGGAAGGGAAGTAACCCCATGTTACCTTGTATATTTCTCTATTAATGATCTAAATAGGTCTTCTCACTAGAGTCTTAGCTTCCTGAGGGTACAACTGTTTTTATTCATCTTTATATCCTCAGCTCTTAGAAGTTTGCTACAACAGACATGTAACAGCACTTGCTGAATAAATTACGCATCATAAACTTTGCCTCATAAAATCTGTCCAAGCAATTTCTGTAGAAGTCTCCACATTTTTATAGAAATACTTGAAATATCATACAGAGTGTAATAGTCAGAAAAGGGAGCTATCATTGTTGGCTGGGTAAGACTTTGTAAAAGTAACAGCACTTGAGCTAGGAGTCATTTATTAAAGATTCCAAGCTGAGACTGGACAGCAGCAACTGGAGTCTCTGTTGAAGCAGCAAATCTGGATCAGGGAGAAATAAAAGATTCCCCTAAGAAAACAGGTAGGTAATAAAAATGCAGAGAGCCTGAAGGCTAAACCAAGGAGTTCCAACGCATCCCAGGGGCCGTCAGGTATCTGTGCTGGACAGGGCGCTCAATCAACCTGGGTCAATCCGGCGAAAGAATGCTGCTCTATTGTCACCAGGACCAGTGGATCACTGACAAGCAAAATGAGAGTCTGATACATGGTGGTAGCAACGGACCCTCTGAGAACGTAGATATAGGACTTAGCACACCTCATCAAGTTTAAGAAATACATGTAATATGCAAGTGAACACAAAATGACAATATGATTAAGAAATAATAAGCTGCCAGGAACTCAGAGACAAAGTTCTGAACCTGGGTGGTGGGAAGACCTCTATCATTCCTAACAAAAAAATGGAGTTTCCTGGACCCCTGTACAGGAATCTCTCCAAATCATCTTTTTTTTTTAAGGAAAGGTGCAGGCAGGAATGAAGATGAGTAGGCAGGCAAGTAGGATGAGAAAGAAGGAAGAAACACTTATTTTATTTAGATGTTCATCTTGGTCATCCCTGCCCACCACCCCCCGCCATCCTCCTTGGGATGTGTGTGGACTGTGGCAGCCAAAGGCCGCAGACTTAGATGCTAAACCACCATGGCCCACCTAATCTAATCTATCTGAGCAATGACCCATAGGTGACAGTGCTGCTTGCCTACTTTCCCCATATAAGTACTAACTAATGATAACTTTAATATGAATACATGTCTGACCCCCAAGAATCTCATAATTTAAAGGGAAGGGTAAGTTCCATTGAAAGGAGCACATGATGCTTAGGGGTGGATGGCACGAAGTGTCTGGATTCAGCTGACAAACATATCAGAACAACTTAAAACATCAGTCATTTGAATAACCGGAACTTCTTCAAATACTGGCTCACTTCTTCCTTGGGGTAGGGACGGAGTGCAATGCATGTGGCGATGTTTTCTGGCTGCTCCAGCCACAGCATGTGGTCAACGTTCTGCTGCCGCAGAGTCTCGGCCAGCTGCTTTAGAGCGGTCTCATCAGGGGCCTGCAAGGAGCAAATCACAGAACACAGGGTGAATAGCCCTTTTTAGGAAGTATCATAAGGCAAAGAAAATTAAAAATCGGGGGAAAGGTTCCTCTTAACTGAAAGTGGGGCTCTCCCAAAGAAGCTGCAAAGCATGTCTCCAGAAGCCAAGTTCATTCCTCCAGTTACCACTGAAACTCTGTAGAACCTTAGATAAGCTGCGTGGGGGTGGCTGAGGGGAGCAGGTTTCATGCAGCTCTTCCTCAGTTTATGATGGAGTTACACTCAAATCCCTGGAAACTGAAACTATGCTGTCAAAATGCATTTAGTACACCAGACCTACCAAACGTCATAGCTTAGCCTAGCCTACCTTAAATGTGCTCAGAACACTTCCATTAGCCTACAGGTGAGTGAAAATATAATATCCAAAATGCTGCAACACAGCAGACGTAACTGGTGGTTCTCCTGAAGATGAACACCACTCACGGCCAAGCCCCACATCACAAGACAGTGGATTGCTAGGACGACGCTGAGAAACACTCAAAATTCAAAACGCTTTCTACTGAATGTGTACAGCTTTTGCCTCATTACAGAGTCAAAAATATTCAAATCATTCTAAGTCTGGGACCACATGTATTCTTACTTATAAAATGGAGATCTGCTCTTTCTTGAGATCCACAATCAGTCACCATACTCTCTACACTTTCTAGTTCTCATATGGCTGGTACCCATCTAGCCATCCCTAATCCTTCAGCCAGCTCTGACTTATTTAAGAGTTGACTACTGGAAGGGTTTCTAAATCACATCTCCACCTCCTTCCTCCCCTCCTACCCTATCCTGCTCAAACCCAAAAGGGTTTGTTTTCTTCAGGAATAGTTCCAAGTGGTAACTCAAAGAAAGGCAAACTATCTTCTAATATCCTTCTGTAACTGTTTCTTCTGCATCCTCATCAACATCACTGAAGCCCATTACAGGAGATATTAAAGCTATCATTCAGAAAATAATCCATGTGTTACATTGCAAAAAGTATATTATTTACCTGTGAAGGCAGAAGTCACTTAGATAACTAAAGGTTTGTCCTACCAAATTAGAGGGTGACAGGATTGCCACTCAACTCAATATAGCGAGTACTTTGTGCAGTCCTGCTGGAGGAGTGTTCTGATTTTCCCTACCTCCTCCTTCAGCACCGGCAGCAGCAAAGTACAAGTGAGTGAGAATGAAGTCAGACCCTTGCTCTACCACGTATCATGGGAATTTGTGAGATTTAGCTGGACCTTCATTTCCCCTTTAAAGAGCAGGGATGAGAGTGCTTCCCAGTAGCAGCAAGAAGCCAGTGGATGGAAATCTGTGCAGGCATCCTAGAAACGATCTGCTGCTTTTCTGCCTACTTACAGCTTTCTCCAGACGTTTTCCTACAGTTTGCTGCTTGCTTGATGTTTTACTACCCAACCCAACAGGATTTTTTTTCTTGGTAGTTTGCTTTTTTGTCAGCTGGCAATAAAGGAATTATTCCAGCCCACCACCTCTGGGTTCTGATTTATTTATTAAAATAAATGTATTTTATAATGAGAAATAATTAAAGCAATTGGCATTTGGGGCTCAGGAGGCCAAAATGGCTGAGGTGTGCTTGATGTAGTATCCAGGAACCCGGTTCTCTACCAGCAGGAGAGGGGAGACCAAAAAATAAGCAAATAAAAATGCTGCTTCTCCTCTCCCTTCCTTCCTCTTTAGAAAGAAAATGTAAAGATTTTTAAAAATTAATATAAAGCCTTTTTTCCCTCATAAAATACATTTAATGTAGAAAACTAAAAATTAGATATAACTCAAATTCCATCACTCACTACTTAATATTTGGGCATCTTTCTTAGTTTTTCCTTCCATACTCTGGGTCATTTTGGATGGAGAATGTAGTTCAATTTGTATCACATCATGAGCATTTTTCTGTGTCAACTAAATATGCTCCAAAAACATGATTTTTGCTACCTTCTCGAGAGCATAAATTAATGTCACCAATCTCTAATAATTCCCACATTCTGTTATAAAGGGCTCCTGTGAATATCCTTGTGCACAATTCTCTGGGTGGGTCTGATTATATTTCAGGATACATTTAGTAGCAGGCAGTCAAAAGGAAAGGGTAAGATTTGCATCTTCATCTACAGAAAGAAACACAGCTATTTACACTCCCAGGGTCTGGAATGTTACTTTTCTCTTTTTTTTTTTTTTTTTTTTAAAGAAAAGTACAGGCAGGAGAGTAGTTAGCCTGGCAAGGAGAGAGAGGAGGAAGCATTTTTATTTAGTTTCTTGAGTTCATGTCGGTTGGTCCTCCGCACCGCCAGGATGTAGATGGACCAAACACTCACCACCATGGCGCGCCAGGGTCTGGAATTTCTGATGCGGGTTTCAATTTATACTAGGGTTAACATTTATTTTTAAATAATGTGGCGTTATAACCAAGAAGATGATTCACTTGAACAACCAACCTGGTCTTCTTCACACTTCAGGATCGGTTTTGCAGGAAGGGAGGCAATACATTTTTTTTGAGAATGAACAAACCTGCTCAGCGCACAGGTGAAAAGGAAGGTCTCCCTCCACTAACCGCTCTTTACGGGCATCTTTTAATAGGAAAGAAGGTGAGATCCGAGGGTTGTGGGAGGCATTAATAACCGGCCGGTCGTCCACCCTTCAAACAGGCTCTGTCGAACCAAGGGGCGCTCCCAAGACAATAATTCAAATCCAGAACCCTTCTCCAAAGTGATATCAGAAGCCTCGGTCCAAACACGTCTCTAGAGCCACGAAATCAGGCTAACTCAGACCACACCCACTTCCGGTGTAGTGCTCCGCGCCCCACCCCTCCGCCCAGCGCCGTACCTCGAGGACCACCTTGCGCATGCGCCCCAGCTCACGGAGGTAAGAGGCTGTGTGCGGGTGGTCGCGGTGAATGTGCAAGGCCGCAGTAGCTGCGTGACAAGCCTGCGCAACTAACGCGCCCGTTGGCCAGGAGAACGGGGCCTGCGATAAATCCTTACGTAACACCAAGTACTGTACGAGGATCTGCGGCTCCGCGCCAGAGGCCGCCATTTTCCTGCCCAGCAGGAGGACGGAACCTACTCCCCGGTGCATGCCGGGATCGGGGCGGGGTCCTGAGTGCTGCCATGTTTTTGTACGGTGGTATCGCAAAGCACGCTGGGACCGAGCGTCTGGGTTTTGAAAGTGCGGGCGGCGGGAACTCTTGTCTCTGCCCTCGGTGAGCCGCAGAGCAGGTGAAAGCCAGGTAAGACCCAATGACGGACGGAACCGTGACCGGGGTGGAAGGCTGAATGTCCTGGTAAAGTTCCTTCCGTGTGCACGGGAACCCGGCTGAACCGGGGGCGCGTGTCCTCGAGAGCGCGCAGGGGCCGGGAGGTGGACGTGACACCGCCGACTCGGACGCGGGGCGCTGGCTGGTCCGAGGAGGGAGAGGCCGAGCGACGACTTTGGGGTGTCCGGGGGCCGACTGCTGCGGGCCTGAGTTGTGTGTGCCCTGCTGTGTGTTTGTCTGAATGTGAAAGATGTGACTTTCTTGCTATTTTTCTTCTGCCAGCCGGGGAATTGAGGTCCCTATTACCCCTTGCCTGGACAACTTCCGAGGAGGGCCCTTGGAAGCCTTAAGGAGATGGAGCGGGCGAATACTTCATGTCAAGGCAGCGCGTCCACAGGAGGTATTCCAAGGGTCGTCTTTCCCCACTGCGTTTACCAGTGCTGTCCAGAGGCGACCCCCAAGTGGAAAGGACCTTTCTCTCCCCTAACTGATGTGTGACCTGACCTGTTAAGAGATCAGAGTGGTGAAAGGCCGCAACGACAGGCAGCTAAGATCAGTGGACCAGGAAAAGTTAGGCAAATATTTCTGCCCATTTTCAACCTGTAGATTACATTTGTAATATGCCCAGCATTTATATTCAGGACTGCAGGTCTAGCCCATGAGGTCTCTTTCCTTTTTCCCAGCATTTTTGTGGATGGCTTATGCATTACTCAAGTAGAAAGGGCAACGCCAGGCACTTTGGTAATGTTATGTTACTTTGGTAATGTTATGTTATTTTGGTAGTGTTTAGATGGGGTTTATACTCCTGCCTTTGTCATTGTAAATATTCTGGACTTGGGCAACTTATTTTACCCTTTTCTGTCTCAGTTTCTTCATCTGGAAATCGGCAGTGAATTAAAACATTGTGCTGGTGGTTTGGAAACAAGTTTTTAATTTTTTTCATGTTTTTTAAATTAAGAATTTAGCACATGTCTAATGTGTAGGAAATTCTCAGTTCTCTACATACCTTTCAAGTAAAGCACTTAGCACACGTGTCTTACAATGTCGGAAATGTTCAACAAGTGCTTTACTGTTGGCCCTGATTAACATTACAAAACTGGCCTAATTATATCGCTTCCTAGTCGATCTGTTCAGGACTGAGATTTTCCTTTTAACTTCTGTTCAATGGCGTGGTTTTTCCTTCTCTAATACTTTGGACAGTTTTTTAGTGTGTGCCTTTATAGTCACTCTTCATAGCTTCAAAGTACTTATTTAAGCCTAATGTCTAAGTCAAAACATTTTAGGAAAACATGCATGAAACCCAGTTTAAAGAAAACAATTCTACGTTTGTGGAAAAAAACTTCTGAGATAGTGAATTTAGTGACCCTGTTTTCCTCTGGGTTCATAATTTTAATGAGGTTAGCTGTATTCATATAGCGTGCTATTTGGATAGTATCCTGGTGTCTGGGACTGCTTGTCCACTAGTGTTCAGCCTAAGAGGTTGCTGATCATTGGTTTCTCTCTCTTTTTTTTTTTTTTAATAAAGTAATGTAGGCCGGGAGGAAGAGAGGCATTCATTTTTTCACTATTAGCCAACTTAATGCCTGAGCCTCCAGGGCTGCCAGATTGATTTCTAGTATCAGGTCCTCTGGTTTTATAAATTTTGACAGTTTAGCTGGCCACGACATTCAGCAAAAAAGGATCACCTTGTGTTACATTCTTCCCTGAAATGCTTCCTGTTTCCGAAGTTAGAAATCTTTGGCTTCTTAGGAATTTCCCTTTTTACTTTCCTTAGGTGTTTTAGCTCATTTGGAAAGACTAGAGACTCAAGTGAAAAGAGCTCGTGAAAAATTGGAAGAGCAGGCAGCAGAAAGAACTCTTGGAGCGCAGATTTATGAACTGAGACATCTGCGAGATAAGCTGCGGGCTGAAGTGAAGCGGCGGCGAGCCAGCGTGAGTAGGAGGGTGATGCTGGCACTTTCTCAGAGAGTAGAGAACAGACGTGATCTGGGAAACAGCAGTTTGTATGTGTCTTGCCTGTGATTCTTACTGGTTTTAGTCCTTGATCCAGCAGATGATCAAACCTGTAGACTTAGCTGATACTAATATTAACTAACAGTAGTCAGACATTACTGATGTACTAGGCAAGTTCTTCACAACTGTCTCTTAACCTGTGCTCATAGACATGACGTGAGCCTGTTAACCCAATCTAACCTGACTAGGGTCTTGAGTCATTGGTAGTTTTGTCATTAGTACCAACATCTGTTGCCCAGACTTAAAACCTCACAGTAAACTTTGACTTCCCTCTTCTCAAGTTTCTCTTTAGCCCAGGGAGCCTGATGGGAACCCTGTCACATTTTCCTTTAGATTCACTTGTGCTTCTTTCCCTACTCCACTGCCACACTTGGGGATTATCCACGTATGTTGTAAAGGTTTGTCAGATGACTTTAGATGCCAGGATGCCAGTAATCTCCTAGCTGGTTGTCTTCTAATAATTCTGCTTCTCCAGTAAATCCTGCATAGCCAAGAAAATGCTTCATAGAACACTGTATCACTTCCCTGATCAGAAACCTTCAGTAACCATTCAGCACCCATAGGAGTTGGTTAGTCTTTTTCTTGCCTTCTCTCCCTCTCTTCCTTTCCTCCCTTTCATTTCTTCCCTCTCTTTCTAACTATACAAGCGCACACACGCAAACTTTGATAGCCTGCATCTGAGCTACAGGAGGAGGCGTCTCCCTTCACGTTTTATTAAAGTAGAAAATGTGTGTATATATGTAAAGCGCACAAGTCCGAAGAACCATTTACGAAGTGAACACACCCTCATAAGTACAATGCACATCAAAGTATAAAATATTACCAACTTCCCAGAAGTCTTCCTCTTGTGTCAGTCATCTCCATCAAGGTAAAACTCCTACTGTGATTTTTGTCATATGTTTGTGAACTTTATATAAAAATAAGTGTAAACTTTTATGTCAGGCTACTTTTGCTAAATGTTATATCTGTGGGATACATCCATATCCATGCATGTAATGGTCTTTTTATTGCTATATAGTAATTGCACTTTAGGAATATTATATACTTTTTCTACCTATTGTACTATTGGTGACATTTGGGTTTTTTTAGGTTGTTTGACTTTGGGGCTATTAAGAGCAATGCTGCTATGGACATTCTTGTTCTTGTCTTTTAACATAAAAACACACTTTTCTATCAAGTATGTACCTATTAGAATTGCTGGATCATGGGATATGCATAATATCTTGAGCAAATATTACCAGTTTTGCAAGTTTGTAGCAGCTTTTTAACATTCCCAGCAATAGTGTATAAGATTTCCATTGTTTTGCATCTTTCCTCTTTTTTAAAAAAGAATTGTTTAGAGGAAGGAAGCAGACAGGAATGAAGACAGGAAGGGAGAGAGAAGAAGCATCCATCCATCCATTTAGCTGTTCATGTTGGCTGCAACCTCCCCCCGCCACCCCGTACCTGACCATGAATCCAGGTCTTTGGGCTTTTACATGGACTTTGCCATCCTCAGCCACCAGGCAGCCCTTGTTTTGCATCTTTACCAATACTTGATGTCACTTAAAAACTTTGTCATTTTGGTGGGAGTGTAATAGTGGTGGTTTTTGGGAACCCCCTAAGGATGGGACCTTGGTTGCCTGGAAAACCAAATGTGTGATCTGAGAGTTGGAGCTTCCACCACCATTCCCTGACTTCCTGGCCAGAGGGCTGGTAGGTTGAGTTCATTTGCCAGTGGGCAGCGAATTTTTTTTTTAAAAGAAAGATGCTTGCAGGAAGGGAGAGAACAAAGAAGTATCTTTATGTTTTTATTTTTATTTATTTTACACTGGTTGTTTACGCCGAGACCCAGGACTCAAACCCAGGGATATGTGGCTTGTGCTCCTTTGGAGGCAGTTGACCTAACCACTAATCCACCAGGAGGCAGTGATTTAATCAGTCATGCCTCTGTAAAGTCCTCATAAAAGCCCAAAAGGAGGGACTTTGATAAGCTTCCAAGTTGGTGAGGCGTGGGGAGAGTAGTGCCTATGCCCCCTGGGAAGGACATGACAACATCACATCTTACCTTGCTCTGTACATCTCTTCCATCTGACTGTTGCAGTTATGTCCTGTAATAGTCAGTCATCTAGTGAGTACACAGGTTTCCTGAGTTCCTTAGCCCATTCTAGCAAATTAATTGAACATGAGAAAGGTATCTTGCTCTAAACTAATCCGTCAGAAGCACAGGTTAATGACCTAGGCTTGCAGCTGTCTTGGTGGGGCGGCTCTTTGGAATTTCAGTCTGTTGCCTAGCAGTTAGAAGCCCTGCTAACACCTGGACTCATCACTGGGGAAGGCATGCTTTGGAGACTGAGCCCTTTCGCTGTGGAGTCTGGTGCTGTCTCCTGGTAGATAGTGTCAAAATTGAGTTGAATTTTTGGGCCCTTATTGGTGTCCCAGTATTGCTTTTGGGTGTGGGAAGCTTGGAATGGGTACAGGAACCCTAAAGAAATAGTATCTGTGGCACACCCTGGTCGTTTCATGTTTAAGTCCACTGCCTTTGACTGGCACAAACCGTACGTATGTACATGCTGTAATCCAGTCTCTCATCCTGGGGCCTGGGCACACAAGCAGGCTGAGCAATGTAATAAAGTGATACTGCTTCCTCTCTCCCTGCCCGCCTGCCCGCTCACTTCATTCCTGCCTGCACCTTTCTTTAAAAAACAAATAAAGTATCTTATGGATTAATTTGTATTTGCCTAATAGCCAATGATGTTAAGTACCTGTATTAGACACTGGAAAATGATTTGTTGTGAAGTGTGCTTTTTTCAAGCCTTTTGCGATGTCTGTTTTACTAAATTGTAGGTTCTTCATATGCTTTGAATATGAGTTCTTTGTGGGATATATCATAACAGATTTTCTCTGAGGCTTTGGTTTGCTTTTTCACTAATGATACCTTGTGACGAAAAGAAAGTGTTTGTTTTAATAATATTTAGATTTGGGAATCTTAACGTTACACGCTTACCTTGACCTAACTTTCTGTTAACCTAGTATTTTAATAAATCTGCATAGTTTAAGGTCATGAAGATATATTTTTGTTTTATATTTTCTAAAAGCTTTATTTACTGTTTTGCCTTTTACTCTTAAAATTGCACTTCATCTGGAGTTTATATTTCTCTATGTTGTGAAATAGAGGGCCTGCTTTCCTTTCTCCATAATTGGTTTTTGCTTTGTTTTGTTTTGATGTGGCCGTCCAATTCATCCAGTACCACTTTTTAAAGACCTGTTTTCTCACTATATTGTAGTAGATATTTGGGTCTACTGTGGGCCTGTTTATGTATTCTGTTCTGTCTTTCTGTTAGTACCAAAGGTCTCTGACCTTAAGTCTTAATATCTGTCGCATCTTTTTCAGAATTACGTTGGCTATAGCTTCTTGAATTTTATACGAATTTGGGAATCAGCTATCAATTTTTAAAAAGCCTCTTATAGTTTTGATTAGGATTTTATTTAATCTGTATACCAGTTTGTAGAGATTTGCAATCTTTACAATAACTACATTTTCTAGTAAATGTACATGGTGTATCTTTCCATTATTTGCATGTAGTTTTTTTCTGTAGGTGTCTTCAACCTCATTAATAATACTTATTCTTAATGTATTTTTTTTTCTGATGTCATATATGGCAGGAATAACATTTTTTCTTGTACAAGGCCAGCTAGTATGTTGGGCTTTCTGAGCCATGAGGTCTCTGGGGAGCTACCTCAGCCCTGCTGTTGTGTCACAGGCCGTCTGCGAATTGGTGGGTGTGGTGCGTCCTGTAAGCCCTCTTTACAAAAAGAAGCGTCAGGCTAGATTTGACCCACAGACAGACAGCCCCTGAGCCAATTCTTAGAAACTGTTTTCTAACTTCCTGTTATATAGAATACATTTGATTTTTGTATATTGACCTTAGATATGTTACTTTGCTAAATCCATGTCTTCTAATAGTTTATCTCTGTTCTTTTGCAATTTCTATGTTTAGAATTATGTCTTATAAAAAGAATAACAGTTTTACTTCTTCAATTCTTTTGACTTGTGTTTTTCTTGCTTTACTCTGCTTAATATCTCCAGTACATTATTGAATAGAAATAGTCATGGTCAGCTTGTTTACTGTAAGTTGCAATAGTTTCAGTTACCTATAGTCAACCGCATTCCCAAAATATTATACAATAAGATTTTGAGAGACACCAACCATATCCACATAAACTTTTATTTTGATATATTATTATAATTGTTCTATTAAGCTCATGCTGTGCCTAAGTTATAAATTGACCTGTCAAAGGCAGGTATTTTACATAAAGGGAAAAAACAGTATATATGGGGTTCAGACTGTCTACAGCTTTTAGACGCCCACTAAGGATCGGAAATATACTCACGTGGATGTGGGGAGTTACCGCACTCCTACCAGATTAAGCGAATGCTCTTCTGTCTCTAGTTTGCTAAGATCTTTAATTCTGGTCATGTTGAATTTTATCAAATGTTTTGACTGCGTATATTTAAGTGATCATATGACTTTTGCTTTTATTAACATGGTAATATCTATTGACTGGTGTTTGATAATGACTCACATTCCTGGCATAAACCTAACTTGGTTTGATGTTTGTTGTTTTTTTAAAGGAAAGGTGCAGGCAGGTAGGAAGAAAGGAGGAGGAAGCATCTTCATTTTCTTTCTTTCTTTAGTTGTTCACACTGCTGTTTCCCCCCAGACTTGGGACTCAAACCCAGGGCTGGCTGTGCTCCTTCGGAGGCCATTGACATAACTGCTGCTCTACCACAGCGCACCTGTAGTCTTTCTATACTGCTGAGCCTGGTTTAGTATTTGGTAATAGTTTTGTTTGTTTTTTCCTCCGCTAAGTTCATGCAGTTGTCTTGTGAGCATGTTTTTTTGTTTGTTTATATCTTAAAATAAACTTGGCAGGTTTTGGCATCAAGTTTATCCTGGTCTCAGAAAGAAAGTTCAGATGTTTTCCTTTTTCCAGGGGATTTTGTGAGATTTCATATAAAATTAATGTTTTTTCTTTTTTTTTAAGGAAAAGGCAGGCAGGCAGGAAGAGAGAAGGAAGCAACAGCCCATTTGTTTCACATAGTTGTTCATCTTGGTTGTCCTCACCGGCCCAGGGCACAAGCCTGGCACCTTGGGATGTACGAGGTCCACTCCCAACAACTGCCCTACCAGGGCACGCCTTAAATCTTTGTAAATGCCCCAGCAAAGCCCTTGTGGTCTTCTTTGTGAGAAGGTTTTAAATTTCTGATCCAATTTCTGCATCAATATTTCCTATTTCTTCTTGTGTCACTTTTGGTAAGTTGCATTTTAAAAGGAATTTTTTCATTTCATGGAAACCCAATTTACAGTTGTTTATCGATGTATTCTCATGAATAGATTGATCCCGTAGTGTTTTCTCATTTTTCAGTCAGATATTAGTCATTTGTGCTCATTCTCATACTTTTTTTCTCTTCATCAGTTTTGTTAAGTTTTCATCCGCTTTGTGTTAGTCTTTTCAAAGAACCAGATTTGAACTTTATTGATGCTCTGTGTTGTAATCTTGTACTTTTTCATTGATTTCTTCTTGTCACTATTTCTTCTTTTTGGATTTAAGTTGCTATTTTTATAATTTCTTGAGGCAAATATTTAACTGATTTTTTTTAGACTTTCTCTATATATTTAAATTTAGTCCATATGGGCTGCTATAGCAGAAGTACCATAGACAGTGTGATTTATAAACAACAAATATTTCTCACAGTTTGCTGAGTCTGGAAAGTTTGAGATCATGGCACCTGCAGATTTAATTTCTGGTGAAGACCTGCTTCCTCATCAGTGGTGGCCCCCTCGACGTAACATCACAGGGCAGAAGGGCAGGCTAGCTTTCTGGGGTCTTATGAAAGCATTAATCACGCTGATGAGGGGTCCACCATTATAACCCATGACCTCCCCAATACATCACATTGGGCCTTAAGTTTCAGTGTATGGATTTTGAGGGACACATTCAGTTGTATCTCACAAGGTTTGTTTGCTCTGTCATGTTTTTATTATTTCAATTAAAAGTATTTTACATTTTGATTGATACTTTTTTGCCCACTAGTGTATTAAAGAAATGTACTGGTTATTTCTACAATTTGGGGTTTTCTTATTGCTCCGTATTGAGGAGGGTTGCTTGGGAGGAGAGTTGTGCTCAGGAGCACTTGGCTGGGGCAGGTCTACTTCATTTTCACCATCAGAGACTTCTGGCTGTGGGGGAGGTGGCTTTGATGGCAGCCTGTGCAGGTGGGGTACTTGTTACCGCAGATCTTGTTCCAGCTGCCACAGAGGCCTCCCTCATGTTCCTGCTGGTGGCAGTGTGTGCAGGAGGATGGCTGTCTCTTGACCACAACTTTGCCCTCTGCGCAGGCACCGCGCCCCCTGGTGCTGCTCCGAGTCTCTTGCAGTGGACAAGTTTGGGGCTTTAGGTTTGGATTTGGTGCTGTCCCTGCTTGTTCCTCGATGAGGAAGCTGGAGCAGAGCTGCACAGCCAGTCACTGCAGGCACAGGCACGTGGTGGTCGCCCCTCCTGCTGCGCTGGCTGGAAACAATTGGGGTTTGGTTTGGTCTGGTCTTTTTCAGTTACTGATTTATAGCTTAATTCCTTTGTGATTGGAGAGCATGACCCGGCATGGGATCAATTTGGTAAATGTTTCATGTGCAGTAACTGGATTTTGCATTTCTTAGATACTGTATCTATCAAATAGGCCAAGTTTGTTTATTACAGTGTCCACCTATTTTATAGCCTCACTGATTGGTCAACATTTTTTATCTGTTAATGAGGATAAATATGTTGAAATCTCACTGTTCTCATGGTGATTGTGGATTTTTGTATATGGCGTTTTCATTTGGTAGGATATTTTGCTTTGACAATTTCCTTGTTAACCCAGAGGTGGTTTAGTTATAGGTTGTTTAGACTCCACATATTTATGATTTTCTCCTCTTGTTTGATTTCCAGTTTCATGCCACTCTGATCTGAAAAATGCTTTATATGATTTGTCTTTGTAAATTTATTTAGACTTAGTTTGTGTCACAACATCTGAGAATATTCCCTGACACCTGTTAGCTTCATGAACTTATATATTCAGTTCCTTCCCCAGATTTACAAACTTTCTGGCTGTCATTTCTTGGAATAAGCACTCTGTTCCCTTCCTTTTCTTCATCTGAGATGCCCATTATTTTTATGTTGCCTTTCCTAGTGGAATTGGATTGCTCTCGGAGCATTTCTGTATTATCCAGAGAATGGTAAAAGTACTATTCTGCAGTGCTTTGAAGAAAAAAATGCATTTTTTTAGGATAACCTCTAAAATAATGCTGAAAGCAATTCCATTCATACAGAACCTTCTAACAGAAACGTTAACTTTTCTCCCACACGTACCTTTCCTGCTCTGGTCACATATTTAGTCCTGTCTACACTTAAATCATATGCAGCATGTTTATAGTTTGTATAGTTACTGTTCCTTTAGAGGAACACACAGCTACCCTTTTCCGTGCTGTTTATCATTGACTGCATTTCCACACTTCCATCTGCGATTATTTTCCTTCCATGAAGTAGCTCCTTTTGGTATTTCTTTCAGTATAAATCTGCTAGCAATAAACCTATTTTTGTTTGTCTGAAAACACCCTTATTTTACATTTCATTTTAAGGATATTAGAGAGTTACAGATTGGAAATTATTTCACATTTTAAATTGATTGTTTCATTGTCTTTTAGTTCCATAGTTTGTCAGGTGATAATCTTGTTTGAATGTGTCTTTGTCCCTCCTCTGGCTGTCTTTAAGATTTTTTGGTTGTAGCCAATTTTATATCATCTGACTTGGAGTGGTTTTCTTTATCTTGTTTTCTGTTTGTAGAACTCCTTAAATTATTTTTTTCTTTAATGTAACTAGTATCTAGTCAAATAATGCACCTATCTATCTCACTTCTTCCATTTCTGGAGCCACCCATATATAGAGTTTTTATTTTTACTATCGCCTAATCATATCTTTACTGATTTTCTAATTTTTTTAAATGTATTTTTTAATTTACTAATTATTCTACACATTAAAAATAACCTCATATGTATAGGTTCCCCATTCCTTTTCTAATCTTTTCTCTGTGTACTTTAATCTGGATATGAAAAATGCCTATTTCCTATTTATTTACTCCTGTGTCTAGATGGCTTTAAACCTGTTAAAGTCCTAATTTTGGTTATTGTAATTTTAAGTTCTGGGATTTTCATCTGATTCTTTATAGATTCCATGTCTTTGATATGAGGTCTCTATCTTTTTAATCTGTTTTAATTGCTGTGCCTGGTAACTCAAATGGTTGAATCCCTTTGGACCTGCTTGTGTTGTCTTTTTCCTCTTGGTCTTTAGCCATCTATTCTTCTTTCCTGGGGCACCTAGTCATTTTTGATTCAGTGATGGGGATTGTATATGAAAAAATATAGGGATTCTTAATTGTGCTCTTTTCTTCCAGAGAGTATTCTGGTATTTTTCTGACAGGCAGCTACCACTAGGGCATCACCTTAGTCCAGTTGAGATGATCTGTTTTGGTTTGGCCCTTTTTCTTTTGGACCCTCTATTGAGAGCTCGGGTGCAGGGAGGACAAAGCTATTAAGATCTTCCTTTTCCTTTGCACAACCTGATTCGGCAAATTTTGACAGAATCTCTGCTTAGGTTTTTAACTTTTCACAGTTTGTTTGGTTTCTTAGTACCCTGCTGTCACAGGCATGTACTTTAGGAATTGACAAGCATCTAGAGGGCAGATTGCCTGTAGAATGCTGGGTTCCCTTTTCTGTGGGATCTTGGCCCATGGAAAGGCTGCTCTGGTAACCTGGGTCCCCAGTCTTGACTCTTGGGACAGTGGGCTGCTGCAGTCAGCCTATAACTTTCTACAGGGCCCCCACACCCTGTGATAGAAGTCGGCGGATCTGGGGGAAGGGGGAAGAGCTTCATGGAAAGCTCAGCTCGCTTCAGAGCAGTTCCCTTCCCTCTTCCATCTGGCTATTTCAGTCTCTAATGCCTTCCGACCATTTTCTTTCTGGCTGCTTGCACATTCACTTATTTAATTTTGGCATTTCATCTTTCATGTGTAATTGTTCTCAGAGGGAGGGTTAATCTCATCTTCTACTGAGCCCTAGCTCGTATGTCTTGCAGTCAGTACTTCTCATACAAACAGTATTTTTCATCCTTAAAAACTTGCACAACTAGGGAAACCAACTTCCCTAACCTAGCCTTTTCACAGCTGCTTTCCACACCCTGTGTTCATCCTAGATTTTCCTCACCCTTTTCTTTCTCTCCTCACAATGTTCTCCATTCTCACCAAATTCCTAATTGTTCTTCAGACCAGCACAGTTACTACTGATTCTCAGGAGCACTGTAGCCCACAGGATTCTCCCTCTGCTGTGAAGGCGGAGCACTGACTGATCACTGCAGCATTTCTTCGTTTGTTAAATAAAAATATGCTGCATTTAGCTTTTTTTCCAATTAAGTGAGGGCAGGGTCTTGTGTTATGCGCCCTTTTGTGCCCAGTCTGATTTGCTGCCTATCCTGCAAGGTTAAAGCCTCTACTGCCAAAGGAGAGCCCGACCACACATTGAAGATCAGTGAGCAAGACGCTTCGGAAAGAAAACAGGAAAATGTGGAAGCCCTTCTGCAGGCGTATCGTTTTACGGGTATGACTCTTTCTGACCTGTTTGAGCTTGGCTTGTCTTTTGTTGGCTTGCTAGATGTTTCTTGGTCCTGGATTTGTTTCATGAGCACTTATTTTGCTCCCCTCAGCACACACATCAAAGCAGTGTGCTGTTTGTAGGCATCTTTACCTGCAAGAGCAGCCTCAGAAACTCGGTTGTGGCTTTACTGCTCGTTTTAGCTGCTTGTGTCAGCGGCCTATGCCCTCCTGCGTCAGCCATTGAAGCGGAGAGTTACTCATCCCTTAATTTGTCACAAGAGGACAGAGAGGAACTGGAGACTTTCCTAAATGTATTTGATACTCAGGGAGAAAGAGAATAGGTAAATTGAAATTTTCGAAGTCTTCCTCAGTGATTTGATTTTTAGGATTTTTTTTATTTTCCACCATCCTTTCTGGTTTTGTTGTTTTTCGGTGTTTTAAGAGGAAGGCAGGCAAGTAGGTAGGCAGCAAGGAAGGAAGAGAGAGGAGGAAGAAAAATGTTTTTAAAATTTGTTCATTTTAGTTCTTTTCCCCAGCTCGGGGTAGTGAGTCCAGGCCTTTACATTGTCTATGCCCCAGCCTCTGGCTTCACACCTGAGCCACCAAGGTGTGCCACTTCCGTTATTTTAACGACTCACAGTGAGCCAGAGTCAACATGAAGAGAGCCTATGATGTTCACTCATTCAGCAAACATTTGAACACATACAATATGTGCTTAGCAGTGTGGAAACGATTGGATGCAAGAATAACTGAGCACAACCTCTGACTGAGGGTAGAGGTGTGCTCTTGGCACACCTTGCTAGGCTGGTGGCGGAGCTCCCGGGGCACAGTCCACGTGCACCCTAAGGTCCCAGGTCATGACCCGGGGCCAGCGGAACCACCAAGGTGAACAACTGAATAAAATAAATAAAATACTCTGCCTGCCTGCTGCTTACCTTCATTTCTATCTGTACCTTTCCTTTAAAAAAAAAAAAAAAACGCTGTGATTGCCTTTGCTTCAGGGCTCAGTGGGAAGCTGACCAGCCGAGGAGTCTGTGTCTGCATCGGCACTGCTTTTGAGGGGACCCTGCTCGACTCCTATTTTGTGGACCTTGTCATACAGAAACCACTTCGGATACATCACCATTCAGTTCCAATCTTCATTCCCCTAGAAGAGTTATCTGAAAAATACTTACAGACTAATATTCAGCGTTTTCTGTTCAGTCTCTGCGAATACCTGAATGCTTACTCGGGGAGGAAGTACCAAGCGGATCAACTTCAGGTACATGTCTGGGGTCTTAACTGGCATTTTGAGTTCAGGAGAGACTTCAAAGGAAAAACGGGGACAACTTTTGTATTTTAAAATGTCTCATAACTGAACTAGAAGTTTGACCATCATCCTAATGCTTGTGTTTTATTAATATAGAGACTGTTTTCTACCCTTGTTGAAACTCTGGGTGATACTGAAGCATGGGTGCTGTTCAAGGGATTATTTACTCCCTAATCGGGGTCTTCAGGCTTTTCTCTTTGACCCTTTCTTTCCCTCACCAAGTAATCCCATTGTCATGCTTTCGATGTAACAGATTTATGAGTGTGTGTCAAGTGCCTCATTGAATGCAGCTGCGAAGCAGAACAAGGCATCTGAAGTACCATAGAGGAATAGTGTCTTTGTCGACACGCTGACCACTGTCAGGCTGTAGTTGACTCAGGCTCGGGACAGAAAATAGACAGGAAGTGAATGCAAACAGTGAATAAATAACTTAAAATGTAGCATTTCCTCCTCTGCGCTGGGAATCACCGAGCTGGTTTGTGAATGCGGACACGAAGCAATTTAGCGCGGTGTGTAGGTGTCAGTGAAAATCTTAGCAAAGATAGTGTCTCCCTCCGCCAGCCCCCAGCCCCCAGCCCCTGACCGTTTTCTTACTGAGCACTGCCTGCGGGCTCTCTGGGCTGCCACGGCCTTGGTCGTCTGATAAATCTCTTTGGTTAGCCCTTTTTCCAGGCCTTTCTCTGTCCTGAACTTTGATTAATGGGCCCCAGTTTGGTAGAGGTGTTTGAGGTATGTCGCTGTCCTTGGAGATGTGACTGTCTGAGACATTGTGTCTGTTTTGACCTGACCCCCATTAGAGTGACTTTGCGGCCTTTCTGGCGGGGCCCTTGAGGAGAAACTCACTGTGCAACCTGCTGTCGTTTGCGTACAAAGTGGAGCTACGGGAGCAGTCCTTCCCATTCTGCGCTAGACTGCTGTACAGGGACCTCACGCTCACCCTCCCAACTGATGTCACTGTCACCGGTCGAGGTAAGGAAGGATGCCTCAGCGAAGTCATGACAGTGTGTCTTGGGTTACTCATGTTCGAAAGAAGCAGGCTGAAGGAGAATATGTTAGTTGAACCTCCTGAGACACTTTCCTATTTATATACTATAAATTTACTCAGAGTAAAATAGAAAAATTTCCCTGTTTCCTCCCGCTCTTTTTAAGTAGTAAGTGTAATTATCCTAGTTTTTCTAGACCTTTGCTCCATCTGATTCACAAGTATTCTTTCAGCTTATGATTTGTTCTCCTTGGAGACCCCTCTTGAAGAGAGACAGCTAAAGAGACGGGACACAGGTCATTTCCCTCTGAAGACAGACATGAAGTCGATACGCACTCGGTGCTCGAGCGACTCTACTCTAGGAAGTTTTCAGGGCTGGCTGAGACACTGACCTTGTTTCAGTTCAGTGTACCATAGTGACATGACATGAGAACCATGAAAACTAGGATAAAATATTTTTAGGAGGCAGAAGTTTTGTAGTTGCCATAGGTTTTAGATTTTTCTGGGCTAAATTTCAGATCTCAAAGCTACATTGTTCCAAAAGGATCAACCTGTCTCAGCACCAGAGCCAAGAACAAAAAAAGTTACATCAGTCCAGGTCTGACTCCCCATTTGCACTGAATTGATACTCTTTCTTCAGGGTTGGGCCCATTGTCCACATCTTGGGAAGAGCAGCGAGCATACCATGAAAATCTGTTTCGTAAGACACCCCTGCATGAGGTGTTCACTTCATTTGCAAGAAAAGAAGAGAAGTTGGATATGAGCCTCTTGTAAGATATTTTCAGTGGGAACGCATCAGCGGTGAGTAAGTCCAGTGCTTTTCACAGTGCAGTGAAAATAGACACCCAGCTCATCAAGATGATATGGGACAACATTGAGTCCACAGACATTGGTGTTTTTGGACACATCTCTGATTGTCTGGCCATGTGTTATAATGTTCAAGATATTTTACCAGTGTAGTTTAGCTGAAAATCAGTGGTTTGTGGGGCAATAAAGGCATTTACTGTTCAGGAAAGTGGTGTAGCTTTTATGGAAGTTTTAAGTAATTCTGCCCATTTTCCTATTTGAGGCTTTTGAAAAGGAAGCTCTTAGAACACTAGGGTTGGGATACAAGGTGAAGTGTGTAGTCAAGGGAAGTGTGTTTCACTGTGGTTTGGCGCCGGGTAATCTAGGCCGCTGCTTTGTAAAGATCGTGGAGTCAGGGTTCTGTGTGTCTGATGCAGCGAACATGTTTTCTGAAGCGCTGTGGAGAGCAGAGTATTCAGCCAGCTATGAGAAAGCGTGGTTGAAAATCTGCTCCTCTCCTGCACGTTCTGGGCCGTGGCTGTGCAGTCTTCCCTGCCTCCTGGTCAGTGAGCCGTTTCTCCTTGCAACCTCACGTTTCATCTGCGGGTGCTTTGAGCTCTTGGCTTACGGCAGTATTTTGGGGTCCACACACAGATGTAAAGATCTGTGTCCGGCTGGCTAGGCCTGCGGCCTGTCACAGATGGAGGCACTGCTACCACCACTGCTTGGCAGCTTTCAGGTGGCTCTGCACGCATGGGAGCCCGGCTAACCTGGGAAGAGTTTGGGTGCCATTTAGAAGAAAGCCGTTTTGTTCAAGCACTTGCCTCTGGCCATTTTGGCGAGGACCAGTGAGCTAGCTGCGCTTCTCAGTAACAGAATGTTCATGTTGATCACATTCAAGTGGAATAAAGCTTTTAATAAAACAGTCTTGTTCTTTACAATACCTGTAAATCCTCTTTTAAAGCAGTAGCAAAGGCGACTGTAGCAAGAGCTCAGAAGGCAAGGCAATATTGGAAAGTTTTTAACAGGAAGTTAAAAATATAAATGTAGTATCTTTATATATTTTCTTTCAGAAATAGGTCCCCCCTCCCACCAGGTAAAAGGAAATATTGCACTTTCTGCTCATGACTAAGGTGACGGGTTCCAGAAGAACCTTTCAAGATTATCAGGACGAGGGCCATCTCCCTAACTCGGACCTCGTGGAGACGACCCTGTCGCTCCACCTGCCGGCCCTCCTCTTAAGCAGAGCTCCCCACCTGTGCTCCCAGCCAGGGCAAAGTCAGCTTTGTCCCACCTCTGACACATCTGCTCACAGTGGCCGTGGCCTCCTTCAGAGACGGGCTGGTTGGAGCGGGGGTTCTGGAAGGATCCGTTCCAGGGCTATGCCTAAGACCCCTACTCTGGGGACGCTACAGGCACACCGAGCACTGGCGCGGCCACCCTCAGCTCACGTGCCACGAACAAAGGAAGGCTTGAGATCTGAAACCTAAAGGTCTATGTGAGTGCACTTCAACAACTTGGGAATCGTGGGACTTGGTAATTGGTCCTTTCCCAAGGCTTCCTTCAGTTCCAAGAACGTGAACTCCCTTCAGGAGTTGTCCACCACCTGGTGGGGCAGTGTAACAGAGGAGCCGTTGGGGAAGGCAGCTGGCTTGTCCCGCCCCTTCAAGAAAAAGGTCAGCAGCTCCCCTTTCCCTTTCACGAAGATGGGCCCTCGCCTCACAAAGCGGAAGCCGTACTCTCGAAGGATGATTTGTGTTTCTTCCACCACCTGTGGAGAAAACAGCATGAGAGCCTGGGCTTAGAAAGAGCCTCGATCAAGGGTACTGGGTGGTGCCTATCTGTGCGTGATCTGCGTGGCCACTGCTCTTCTCCAGGCCAAGCCCCTGTGGCACCAGTGGGCCTGAGTCCCGTGACCTCCTAGGACGACAGTCAGGTCACCTGTGTGGCAGCACCATGGTTTGGAAATTTTACTGCAGGTTAGGCCTCCTTCATGGCACTTTCCTGACAGCAGCTGAGACATCTGGTGGCTCCACGGGAGCTGCTGTTGGCACAGGATGTCAGAGTTCACGCCAAGAGGCAGGCTGTGCTTTCTCAGAGCTTGCCCCCAAGCTCACAGACAGGAGTGAAGTTCCGTCCTTCCGCGGGGCATTTCCTCCCCTCTGGCCCGCAGAGCACCGCCTCCTTCCCACCCTGGCCGGCGCGTGCTTCTGCGCGAGACGCACCTGGATGTTGCCCATGACCCCCGTGGACTCCATCCTGCTGGCCACGTTGACGGTGTTACCCCAGATGTCATAGTGCGGCTTCCGGGCGCCAATGACCCCAGCGAGTACCCCTCCTTTGTTCATGCCTGGGTAGAGGAGACAGCTCAGCACAGCCGCACCCCTAGCTTTGTCACGACCATTTCTCAGACGCCACCATTCCAGTCATTCGCTACCTGACCCTCCCATGACACTCCTCATCACATCTCATGTTCCCCAAGCTGCCTGTAAGCCACCAGAGGGCAGAAGCCAGGTCCCCTAGTAACCTGTCCTCACATGTGCTTGGTAAACATCCTCTCTACCCAGTATGCTAATTTACTCCGTGTGGACGATGCCGGTTTCAAGTACCAGGTAGAGAGAGACCCCTCCCAGGAAGTGGCGGCAGATACGCAAAGCTCAACAGGCACAGAAGATCCCTTGGAAAAGCAGACAACAAACTGACCTCCCGGCTAGTCAGAGGTAGGCTCTCACTGTAGTTCGGGACAGGGACAGCTGACCATGCCATCATTTTCGGTTTGATCATCTAGAAGTGACTAAAGGCTCTCTTCTCTGCAGCTCTGAGTGCCTGACCCTCCCCAGCTAAGTGCCTCAGGTCCCTGCAGCCTGGTTCTTCCCACTGACTGCAGAGTCCCTGCAACAGGAGGGGGCATGTCGAGGGCAGTGTGCCTCGGACCTTACCTATGCGCAGCATGAAGTTGTTGAAGGACTGGTTGTTGATATTTGTCAGCGTGTCCTTCATGGCTAGTGCGAAGTCAGCCAGGTCGGCCAGGTGCTGCCAGCGCTCCTTGTCGGACTTTTCCTCCTGTGTCGGAACAGCAGGGAGCTCTCAGGGGCCCATCGGGGCTGTAACTGGGGCAGCCTCCGCCTTCCCACCATGACGTTCAGAGGTGAATTCCTCCTAGAGCTGTTGCTTAAAGCCTATGTTCTCCACTGCTTTTCCTGAAGGAAACCTTAGCTGACTTTCAGTTGACACAGTTCACCTGGGTCCCTCTAGGTTGAGGCAGACTGGGCAGCCATGGTGTGGAAGACAAACCCGCCCCTGCCCAGTGTCTTCCTGTCCGCCATGTACCTGATCATGAGTCGTGCCTTGCTGGCACCTTGTCTGGGCCTGCTGTCCACCTTTGGAACAACTGTCCTCATTTTGATTTCTCAAGCAAATTACAAGCACTGAGGGAAGTGACCCATTTAGACATGTTTCTTAACCTCATCCATAACATGAATGAGAAGGCAGCCCTGCACAGGACAATTGCAAAGATAGAATATTTAATAACAGCTCTTAGGACCAGAGTCCCCACAGCTCGTGCCCTCTCCTGGTAGCTAAATAGCTGGCTTCAGGGCTCTCAATTAACTTAACACTTTCATAAAACACAGAAAGATGGTGTTAGCTAGTGGGCTTGGGCTCCCCTTTTCTAAGAAGATCACTTCCCCAACCTGGGTGTTGTCATTGTTATATAATTCACGATGGTATCTGCTCCTAGTTCTTAAGAAAGCATAGAGCAAGCGGGGGCAGAGCAGTTACCAAGTGTAGTGTTCTGTCAGCAAACCCGATTTTATATTTGGGTTGCACGATGCTCGTGGGGGTCTGATTCCTTTGACAACAGCACTTGACAACGTAGCCATTCTTGTAACTGTTTCCTTCCTGCTAGGTGTGTGCTGCCGTCTTTGCCCTTGGGAGGCAAAGCCATCTCCAAGAGACTGTGAGGTGGTCAGCTCCCTACCTTGCTGGAGCTGGTAAAGCCATTGGTGTTGACATCTGGGGTGACTCCAGAAGCTGCCATATAGGTGCTGCCAATGGTTTTGATCTTGGTGATGACCCGGAATTTGGGATTGTCTAGGAGCTAAGGCCAGGATTAAGGAGAGCACTGTCAGCAAGGCGACCGAGTCAGCTAAATGAGAAATTCTCCTGTTTATAGTAACCCCACAAGGTATCCAGGAGAGGCATTCCTATAAAAAGCTCTGTTCTATCAATCACTTACGTGATGCATGACCCTGGGGAAACTTGGTGATTTTCTGAGCTTTAGTTTCTACAATCTTAACATTGGTATAAAATTGCCAGTGTCTTAGGCTGGTTCTGCATAGGTTACAGCATTTTCCCCAGTTGTACAAATTACCTAATGTTTATGATTCTGAATTTGAGGGTAGTAGGAATCAGTGGGGCTTGAAGGTCCTGTTTTGGCCAGTGCAACTGGCAGCATGGCGGGCTGGGTACTCACAGAGTCAAAATCCGAGATGATCTCATTGAGGAAGCGCAGACACTCAATGCCACCATTGTTGATGCTCTCTTCTGTGTAGAAGTCGGCGAAGTTGGGCAGGGAGGCAAACATGACTCCAATCTCATCGTAAGACTGGCTGTACAGTTCCTGAACAGGGGCAGAGCCCAAGTGCTCAAAGTAATGCACTGAACATTGTGCTAGAAAAACGGGTCCTTCCACACCCATGCTGGGAACATGCAGCTTTCTAAACACCCACCTCCAAGAGCACCTCGACTTTGAATCAGAAGACAGACATTCAAGTAATTAACTTCTCTAGTCCCTGCATTAGGCGCAGCTATGACAAGGGGGTGGAGCTCGCTCGCTGGTGAGGCCGAGAACCGCTGTCTGAGATGATCTCAGCTGACTAAAAGAAGAGCTCTAGACAAAGCCTCATCTCCTGAAGTGGGGCTCACAGAGTTGTGGGCCCCAGAAACAACATCTGCAGCAGCATCTAAAGCCTGCACGTAAAGTTCTCTTTGCTTGCATTGCCAGGTCCAGTCCTCCCTGGGCCCCCAGGGGTTCCTGGACAGCAGGAGCAGGTGAAGATAGCCTCACGGCTCCAGCAGGAGGCCAGACCTCACCTCATCTCTCTTCTTGGACCCCAGGAAGTGGCGTGCCACATGCTCAGGCAACATGTTGGTGACCAAGGCCTCGTTCCAGCGTCGCATTTCATAGACACGTTCCTTCTGGTCGTGGACCTCAATTTTCCACAAAAACAGTGTCCGTGACAATTTTTCTACCTACAAACAGACAAGGTGGTGGTTTTCGGTCATCACTTGATGGAAAGATAAAAAGTGGGAACTTAAATGGAGTGAAAAACTGGAAGGATGATGTCTAGAGGACCCAGGAAATAAGACTCAAAGTCACCTGTCAAAAAGGCCACCCTACAGCTGCTGTAAAGATCCCACCTTCCCCAGGTATAGCCAGCATCCAAGAATGGGCAGGGTGGGGAGTGTTCTCCTGGGGCTTGATTTTAGCTACAGGTCTGTCTGGGTGGTGGTGTTAGGGGATCTGCAGCCCTGCAGGCTCTGCTTGGACAAGTGGCTTCCTGTGGCTGCACTTCTTGGAAAACCACTGGGTGGCACATGAGCCAGTGGGCGCAGTCAGTTCCTGGTCTGGACACGTGGATCCCTTCTGCCCCGGCCTTAATCAGACAAGAACTTTATTGGTTTCATTCTCTTCTGGCTCTGTCGTCAGTGTGTTGGTGTCCCCAGGACCCAGGTGAATTAAGATCCATGGGTGTGGCCTAGGGAACAGACTTTTGTACCCCCTGCTTCCTTCAGCATCCTGGGAGGTCAGAAGGAAGAGGCAAAGAATTGATTTTCTTGGAAGAAGGAAGAAACTAGAAAACGGAGGTGGTGGTGGCCTGACCAGGGTCATGTGCCATGTCGGGAAAAGGGAACCAGCATGCAGCAGGAGCTTGGGTTCTTCCCAAGCACAGGCCGGGAGGGAGGTGTGTGGTACTCACGTGGCGGGAGAAGTAGTAAAAGCTCAGCATCATGACGAAGATCATCACTGTCATCGAGTACTTAGAAGGCATCACAGGCAGCCTGTGGGAGAGCGGCTCAGCTGTGAGACAGCACATGCTGTCCTCTCGGAAGGGGGCGCTCATTGCCTCAACTGGGCTGTGCTACTTCCAGTCACCCTACACCCCAGGGCTTCTAGCGCCTCAGAGCCTGCTCTTCACGCCCAGACTCCTCCACGGCAGTCCGGCTTGTTCAGGTCACTGGGCTCCTGTCAAGAGCCCGCCCGCCCGCTCCCCCCGGCCCTCCCGGCTGCACTGGGAGTCTCCACCAGGCTGCTCCCAGATGGTCATAAACACAGCATCACCTGCCTGGTTACAGAAGTGGCTGTTACTGTAGGGACTTGGGCACAATTTTACTCTCTTCTCTGCCTTCCTCTTTCTGTATGGAGCGTAGTTACTTTCTCTACTGTAGTTTCCTACTGTACGAATATACCACAGTTTATACTGTTGTTTTCATTTGTTGTGGATGTACATACCCAGGACGTGTGTGTCTGTGAAGGTCTCCAACGCATATATGTAGCACTAGCATTGCTGGCTCACAGGTCTATTTTCAACTTTCCTAAATAACCCCAGTGGCTTTCTGAGGTGGTGGTACCAGTTAGTACCGCCAGGAGTACGCCTGCCACTGTACCTGACGTGATCAGACTTCACACTCTCGCCTTACTTATATGAGTGTAATGAACTTTCCTTGTGGTCTTAGTTTGTCGTTCCTTGATTAACTGAATACCTTTCATTTAATTTCTTCTTTGGTGATGGGTCTGTTCGAGTCCTGTATTTTCATAGATATTTGATATTTCACTGTAAGGTCTGAGTCAAGTCACTGCATCGTAAAATTCTAAAGCTCTAGAGCTTGAAGGAACCGTGGCAAACTGCCTCCTCTTCCGGAGGAAACCTGAAACTGGCTGCTTGCAGCCCCCACAGCTTGACTGACGCCGGGCAAGAATCCTGTCTGCCAGCCAGGTGCACGCAGCCCCACCTCGTACCCCACCCACAAACCACACTGCCGCTCCCTCCCGGCTTCACTGACTCAGGATGGTCGGACTGACGTCTTTCCACCTCCTGCAGAAACATTCCACAGTCTAACTGGAACATCCCACCTCATGTGCCTCGTAAGGGCAAAATTGTGGGGTGCTGGCCAGTGGCCTTCCCTGTCTATAGAGGGGTGGGGGCCGTCACTGCAGACCAGGAGGAGAACACAGTCACCCTTACCTGTCAGTGCCATTGAGGCCAGGGGTAGCCAACACCTGCATCTTCTCCAGGGCAACCACAGGAAAGCTGTGTGACAGAATGACACACTAAGGCCCCTCTGGGTGCAAGAGGCTGGTGTCCAGCCAAACTGAAGGAGCCCAGGCCCTCCAGTTGCCAGAAAAGGAAAGAACCCATCCCAGGTCACAGCACGTCTGTGAGACTCTGGACCTGCTTCCCTATAAGCCGCTGGTCAAAGCCACCTCACTGCAGGCCTGTGACCCTGAATGGGGACTTGGGGCCTGGGAGGAAGGAGACAGTACAGATCCCCAAACAGGCTTCCACTTACTCGTGTCCCTGAAAGCGTTTGTGGTCATAGTCATCAAAGATGGGGCACCAAGCGTAGATGTTGATGACGGCCACCGCGCCCGAGACGAGCAGCATGAGCGTGAGCTTCACCATGTGGCTGACCTGCACTAGCATGATGGTGGCGACGAGGGACAGTACGGCGACGTAGCTGTAGTACTTGGGGTTCTCCACGCAGCCGTCCTCCACCTCCAGCCCTGCCGTGCTGTTGCTGGGTCCCGAGTAGTACTGGAGACAGCTGAGCTGGAGCCAGCACCGGGGACACGGGAGGCAAGCAGACACTGGTCAGAGGCGGTGTGCGTTTAGCGGTCGCCTTCCGCACACTCTCAGCCGGAGAATGGGGAGCGCTGACCGCGGAGGAGGACGGGTACATAAACCAGTGAGTCCTCCTAAACTTCCCGCCCCCAGCTCACTTGGTGTTCGTGAAAATGCTGAGGATCTTCCTTGTCCGGGTTGTAGAGAAGACTCAGGGGCTGGACTTGCCCCAAGAAGCCCAACCAGCAAGCGATCTTGCTTAAAGGGGGCCATGGGGCCAGTCAATCACCTTCTGCTCCCCAGTCCCCCTGCTGGCCAGATGCAGTGACTGCAAAGTACAAAGATGTCCAGCCCACTTGTAACTTTCACCCTCTGAACCCTGGCTTTGGGGAAGCACTCAGCATGGGATTCTAGCAGATAAAGATTTCCTACCTCCCCATTCTTCACCCTCCACTGGTGACAGGGTCTCCAGGTGTCCTGTGGTGCCCCTGGCCCAGTGAAGCAGTGGTCGCCTGGCTCCGGTGTGCCCAGACATGCTAGGGGCCTGGCCTTCCCCGCACTGTGTGCAGCGGGCAGCCCTGGGCACACTGGGGTCTCCATTCCCATTGGACTTTTGATGAATTGGCCTTAGGGCTTTTTCACCTATGCTGCTGCCAGATTAAGTCCCCATGCTAAGTGTCTTCCTGTGCTCAAACTCTTAATGCAAATCATGTATTTGGGGAAAAGGAGGACTTTTTAATAAAGTGTGCAAGGTACTACAAAATTTGAAGGCGCAAGAGAACCGATGAAAGAGCACTGCTGCCCGGAATCAATACATCTGCACTTCGAACTGCCAGCCCTTGTCCCCAAGAAAGCATCAGCTGCCCCTCGTGGGACCTGCTGCTTCCACACGAACCGAGAAGGGCAGAGAAGAGGCCAGGCTTTTTTTTGTCTGGCCAGCCATTGGGGCGCAGAAACGGCTGTCCCAGTGAGCCCCTTCTAGGAGGCCTGGCCTTGCCCAAGCGGATGGAGGCCGCGCAGGAGAGCTGCAGCGGGCGGGCGCTGGTGAGGCCCACGCCTTGCAGGGGTCTTAAGATGGGCAGAACGCTCGAGTGTCGTGGAGCTTCAGCACAGACAGACGGAGAAGCATGGGAGCAGGAGTAAAAACCGTTCCAGCTCCTGACTGGATGACTGGCAGTGTGACTTAAACAAGTGAGTTAGCCTCTCTGAGCCTCATTTCTTCACCTGAAACTAGATCGGTACCAACCCCTGGGATGAAGGACAAAATGAGTCAAAGTATGTGAAGCACAGAACTTGGTGCCTGTGTTGGGATCTTAGATGCTGGGAGAGTGAGGAGCTGGGGAAAAGAGTCAAGTCTCTTTCCCGAGCGGTTATCCATAATGGTCTATAGGAAATCGAGTGCCCCTCCAGACCTGCTTCTGAAGGTGGAGGCATGAACGGGGACACTGCCCGTGCCAGCCAGCATGGGAGGGACCCTTTCCCCATGAGGGCAGCAGGAGCTCACCATGTCCACGACATTTGCCATAACCAGAATGAAGATGGCTAGCATGGCCCAGGTGTTCCTGGCCCAGCGGGTCCGGTCAATCCACATGGAGAAGGCCACGAGCTTCTTAGGAAAGGCCTAGAAGGAACAGAATGTCAAGATCATGAGCCTGTGAGTCTTGTCTCCTGTCAACGTTACTGCAAGTGACTCCCTGTCCCCCTACTTCCCAGGAGGCTGGGAAGGCTCCACGTGAGCTGACCGAATGGGTGGCAGAGAAGAGCGCGGGAGCCCAGGGCCTCCGGTGTGCCGATGAGGGCAGCCCCGGCCTGCAGTGCCCACCGAGTAGCAAGGCCGGTCAGGGGTCCGTTCTCAGGGCCTGCCGTCTGCCTAGCCACTCCTGCCTTCCAGGTCCACATACTTTAAGTGCCCTGGCAAGCCAAGCTGCCAGATTAATTTCCTACAACCACTTTTCCTTTGTCATTCTGACCAAATGCTTGGCGAGCACCCCCGTGCTCACAGAAGAACTTGTCTGGCTTTCACGTTCTTCACAATTAGGGCCAGTCCACCTCTAGCTGGGCGCCACTGCTTTTCCGTCTCTAGACTCTAGCTTACTCTCCCATGGGCGCTGCAGCGCCACAGCCCGCCCAGAGTGGGCACTGAGCTGAGGCGAATGGATGTGGAATGAATGAACGGACGGACAGATGCCTGAACTGTCATCACGGAGGACACTGTGTAAGGATTTGATGGGACGCAGAGCCTGCTGACACCCACTTTCCCAGGGGTGACGCCACTTCCGAGGGCTCTGAGCCAAAGGATGCGCCTCTTACCCGGGGGAAGATGGCGGCCATAGAGCAGATGGTCAGGATCAGCAGCAGAACCTCCCCGACCACAAAGGTCACATAATTTGTCATCAGCCTGTAACAGAGAAGCCATTAAGGAGGGGGCAAAGCAGTGTGACTGGGTGTTGACTTGCTGTGCGTGAGGCCTGCTCTGGCCAGTCCACGTGAGGAGGCCAACAAAACAAACTCCCCACCGGCATCCCCAGCACCCTGGCGAAATCTGTCCCTGTCTGCACAGATCCTGGCAATTTCATTGCACATGTCTAACTTCATTTAAAGACTCATGGACTTGCTCTGGGAACCCCCAGACACACCCAGGTCACAGCAGACAGGCGAGGAAGCTGTGTCCAGAACCTGGGTCCCCAGCTGTGACCAGATCCTCACACGCCCTCCTTCCTGGTGGGGAATTCCCCCAGCAGGCTGAGCAGCCAAGAGGGGTTGGAGGGCAGGCAGGTAGTTGTCCTTCACCTGGCCAGGTAGGGCCAGGGCTCCAGAACACCTTGTCTCACCCAGAGAGCCTGTTTGTTGGATCCACTCTCCAGGCTCCCAATCACCCTCACTAAGATGGGCCTCAGTGGCTGAGATTCAGTCCCCACCCTCTGTCCCTGTCCCAGAGCCACACAGGCCCCTCCAAGCAAGGTCCCCATCCTCCTGGACCCTGTCCCTCAGCTGGCCCAGCCCTGGAGTGGTTCCCATCGACACCAGTGTGGTTGTGGACCCAGGGAGGAGAGGATGGCCCCAGGCATGATGGCACCATTCCTGGGCCTGTGCCCGAGTTGGAAGAGCCCAGATGTGCCTCCAGCGGCAGCAGCACCATCCCCAGCCCCGGGGCCCTGCACCCGCACCAGGGGTCGATGAGGATCTCCACCAGGGCTGCACAGAACAGCACCACGCAGGAGCAGCTGAAGGCAGCCCCGCTCTGCTTCTCCTTCTCCACCGAGTAGCGTGTTTCCATCTCGGGGTCCATGAATCGCATGGACAGGAGGAAGGTGTTTCTCTTCTTCACTCTGCAGGGGAAACAAGCACGTGAACCCCCTGTCCACATCTGCTGGGCCTGTGGGGCGGCCACTCAGGATGGCCAACCTCCTGACCCCACGGGGAGTAGGCCAGAGCCTGCAGGGCACTTACACCTGGGCTGACTCCCGCTCCAGCAGGGCCTCGTTGAGAAGCTGATTGAGCTCGTGCTCATCTTCGGAGGCGTCCACCACGCGGTCAGCCAGGTCCTGAAGGCGCAGCCTCCGCCGGGGGTTGGGGAAGGACGGGTTGTCGACCTGGGGGCCCGGCGGGAGGTTGTTGCAGGTGACGCAGGGGGAAGGGGACACGAGAGATCACGACCATTCTTGAGCACAGTCTCCCCAATGCTCCCTGCCATATCCCCACACCCTAGCCACTTTCAGAACAGTCCCAGACTGTATAGAGTTTTCCAGAGATCCCTCAAATCAACAGGCTTCTGGGACATCAGAGTTAAACAGGGTCTGGTTGGACAGCACTTGACCTGACCCTCCCCCACCAGTCGGGATGAGACCATGGAGTAGGGGTGGTGTGACCTGTCCAAGGTGACACTCCTAAAAGGAGCAGAGCCTGGGCAGGCAGTTCTCCCTGTGGCAATGCCAGCCTCCTCTTCCCTTCCACGCTGGACTGCAGCCCCACACGCACCTGGCCCTCTTGCTCCTCGGGCTCCTCGGGCGTGGACCCACCGGCAGGGGCGCTCCCATTGGGCTCCTTGGTCTCAATGAGGATGGGGGTGTTGGGCTTGGAGGAAATTGGTGCTCCGTTTGGCAGCGCCTGCAGCAGAAAGGCGTGGAAATGGGAACCCTGGACCCAGCCAGCACCCAGGCCAGCCCAGCCCAGCCCACAGTGGCGCACCGGCCGTCTGGAATCTCCTGTCTTTAGAAGCCTCACAGACTTTCCGAATTGAAAACTGAACATGACTAAGCAGAATATGACGGCTTTACCAAGTCTGCCTGTATCCCTCACAGGGGTGTCAGGTGCCTAGAACAACTGGTTGCCCACCAGGGGGCACCCTCGTGGCTCAGGAGGCTGAGACGGCTGGGGTGTGGCCCATATAAAACCCCAGAACCCAGGTTAGATGGGGATGACCTGCCTCCCCAAGGTCGCCAAACATCTCCACTGTTAGATTCGCATACTGGCATGGTTCATAAGAGATGGAGTACCAGGCACAGAACAAGCTCCAGGTTCAGCAGAGGGCAATACAGGCCTCGGTGGGCTCTACGGCCTTTTCCTCACACAGGCTGTCACCTGAGGGAGGGGCCCGAGAAGTCGCCCAGGGCAGCTGTGAGGGGTGCAGGGAGTCTGGACACATCTCTGCCCTGCCCCACCAGCCCACGTCGTCCCTGCTCCAGGCGTGCTCCCCTCTGTGACTCAGCCCCGCCGGCCTGGCTCCCCTGGGCACCACGGCCACCCCCACCTCCTGCCCTTGTGAGCTGGTCTTGTGAGACCCCGCAGTCCCCATCACGTCACCATAGTTTCACGCTTTGTCTCACCCAGCGCAGCTGCCAGGACACTCGTCTCCCGCTCCATGGGCTCAGGACACGGCTCTGCCAAGCTGTGCCTCGCCGTCACCGGCCCTCATGCCCTGCTGCCCCGACGCAGGGCGGCGACTCACCGAGCCGTTGACACCGTTGTGCGCGGCTGTCTTCTTCACCTCCGGCTTGGACGCAATGATGAGGTAGGTCTCGATGCCCTTCTCGTCCAGGTAGTCACAGCGGCTGCCCCCGTCGCCTGGCTCCACGTCGAACTCTCCTCGCAGGCAGTCCATGGTGCTCTGGGAGATGTGCACCCGCCTGCGGGCAGCAGCGGGGCTCGGCACAGGCCACACGGCCCCGCGGCCCGACGGGCAGGCGGCACCTGTGCCCTCATGCTGAACCCGCAGGACAGGGACGGAATCCTGGCCTTGCAGCTGTGTCACGTGACAAGGAATCTACGAGTCTGAGCTCTGAAGTCATGAAGCCCGATGACCCACCTGCCGTCAGGGCGAGCCATTTCCAGGAGTTACCCCCAAGGGAGAGAACGGCGCCTGCCACTGAGGCGACGCCCTGACCGGAAGGGAAGCTTTCCGGGTGCTCAGCCCGTCCGCCCTGAGCCTGCGCTCATGCCCGGTGCGTTGACGTTGTCAGGACCGCGACAGCAGGCCAGGAGGCCCCACTGGTGGAGCAGCGGGAGGGAACAGGCCGCTGCCGAGGACCAGGCGGCAGGACCACAGCACCCGGGACACTGAGGCAGGCGGAGCACTGCTGGGGTCACAGCCCGAGGGACGGATGGGTGGGGCCTGCCCTCGGGAAGGAATGCGCGCTCACCCAGGGATGCCGCCAGCCTCCATCTTGTTGGCCACGGTGACGTCGGTGGACCACACGTCATACTGCCAGCGCTTCTGGCCCAGGACGCCTCCCAGCACCGTGCCCGTGTGCACTCCCACACGCATGTCCACCCCGGTCTTCGTCCTCTCCCGCACGTACCTGCCAGGCACACACAGAAAGGACGGTGGCACACAGCCCAGAAGGTGCCCTCACCGCTCCCTGCAGGAGGGGTCTGCACAGGACCGACCACCGCTGGGGCTAAAGCTGGCCGGGCCTTCGCAGGGTCAGCAACCACAGGCCAGTGTGACTGGCAGGGGGAGCACTGGACACAGCAGAGTGACCCTGGCCCTGGCAGCCCCCTTCCCGCAGGGCCTCCAGGCCCCGTTTATTCATTCGTGCACTGAGTGGGTAGAGGGGAAGCTCCAGCAAGAGACGAAGTCCAGAGTGCTGCCTGGCCTGCGGGGAGGGGAGAAGCCTCTCATCCTGAGATCCTGCCCGGGGAGGGCTACCTCTGTGTCCAGGCCCACACCGGGGGCTTTGATCTGGAGATGGAAAGTCATAGTTCCCCTCGGGTGGCCCTGAGGGCCTGAGCAGGCACCTCATTGCTGTGCTGACTAACAGAGGTGGGCAGGGAGATCCCTGGTCTGGCTTGGGGGCTGTCGGTGAGAAAAGAGGACACGGGAGACATGGGGTGGGAGGTTGGGGGAATGGGCAAAGGTGAGGTGGCACAGGGATCGGTGACAACGGCCACTCCCAGGGAAAGAGGCTGGGAAAGCTCAGGACAGAGGGTCTCACAACTTCCCAGAGCTAGGGGCCCAGGCTCCCACCCCCCCAGGAGATGCCCGTTCCTCCCCGGGACCCAGACCCCCGAGATGCCCCCAGACGCCCCACTCACGAGATGGCTTCCACCATGGCGAGGCCCATGAGGATGGAGCAGACGGCGTGGTCCTCGCGGTAGTCAGGCAGGCCGCAGATGCAGTAATAGCAGTCACCCAGGATCTTAATGCGCAGCTGGTGGTATTTCTGGAAGGACAGGGCGGGCTGTGGCCGAGTCCCCCTGGGTCTGGGGGCACTGAGGAGGGCCAGGTGGGGGTGCCGGGCAGGGCAGGTGGACACTCACAGCCGCCAGCTTGTCGAAGCTGGCGAAGAGCTGGTTGAGCAGCTTCACCAGCTCCTGGGCGCTGCAGGCGGAGGACAGCTGCGTGAAGCCCACGATGTCCGCGAAGAGGATGCTGCGGGGGGTGGGGGCGTGGTGAGGGGCAGCGCCTGAGCCTCCCCTCAGGCCTCCCTCCTGCCCCCCCATAAACTGTGTTCCCTGGAAGGAGTAGGGCTGTTGGTTCCAGGGCTGCTCCCAAAGGGCTGGCCATCTCCACAGATGTCATCTCCCTGCTCCGGGTGACACTGTACAATGACGTGCAGCACCAGAGCCTAAAGCTCATCTCACCCCCGTCCGCCTGGGGCTCATGCTGTGGGGATGGCCTGGCCGCTCGGCCCCGGGAGGCTCTGGAGCCCCAGGGTGCTTGGCCAAGGCCACAGTGCCCTGATGTCCTGCTCTCTGCCCCGGCGGCCGGTGGGCGCACCTGACGTTCTCGTGGCGGTACATGTACATGGTGCTGAACTGCTGCTGGTCCTTCTGGCTGTCGTCCTTCTTCATGTCCTTCAGCATCTCATCGGCCACGTGCTTGGGCAGGATGGAAAGCATGAGGTTCTCCTGTGAGGGCGGACAGGCTGAGTGGGCAGGCTGGCCTGGCTGTCTTTCCAGGGCAGGTTGGATGCTTCTGGGGAGAACAGCTGTCCTGGTGACAGATGTCCGCCCTGAAGCAGCCAGCCTCCCACAGAGGCCTTGGCGCTGACCGCACATGGGAAGCGGCCAGAGGCCCCAAACGGATGAACAGGTGGACAGGGAGGTCAAGGGGAGCAGTGGCCGAGGGGGCCGTGAAGGAGGGGCCGCTGTCCCCTGCCAGCTTCCCTCCAGGTCCAGGCCCCAGACTTCTGTTGCAGCCTCTGAAGTGTCTCCCTGCACCAGGCATGTGAACGTCCACTAAGCTGTTGCGACACCTGTGCCTGCAGGTGGCCCCCACCTGCCCTCCTGGTGGCCCCTCTGGTGTCGACAAACTGGGTTACTTTCTTCGACACCCCTTCTCACCCTCACTCTTAACTCCCACCTCCCGGAAGCCCTGCCTCACGGGCTTCTCATTCACCCCCACTTTATCGGGTGTCCACTGGTGCTGACCTTGTTTGCCCTTACAGCTCAGAGATCCTAATCGCTTTCCTGGACTCTGAGCGCTTAAAGAATGAGATGTAAGCTGTGACCTTCTAGAAAAATATAGACATCCATTCTCAGGGTCCGAGTTAGAGACTTAGCACCCACATGTGATCCTGGAGAAGGAAGAAGGCTGGGGTCCAGGTGCCCTTGTCAGTGGGTCCCATGCGGGGCCGGGTGGGGAACGGGGTGGGTGGGAGAGGGGCCACGACAGCCTAGACCCCCTCGGGCCTGGAGCTGCGGGAATGGCGTCCTGGACCTACAGCAGGCCCCTCTTCCTAAAACAGCAGCCGCTATAGGTTTCTGGAGTCAAGAACGTTGCGCACGCCGCACCCATGAACGGCTCTCTGGGAATCTAGCGGAGAGAAGTCATCCAGGAGTGACGCTGCGCGCGCAGGAAGCACTCACCGCCCATAAGCGGCCCCAGGGCCCCGCAAATGGCTAATGAAGCCGAGACACCCTCCGGGTGGAAGATGATGCAACCTTGATGGTCACAGCGAAGCTGGGGCAGCGAGAAGCTGGTGAGAAGGGCGGGACGTGGCTGTTCCGTGAAGGAGACGCTGGGTGTGCGTGTGCGTTTGCACAGGGGGTGTCGGAAGGGCGGAGGAGTTCACTAGGGTGCTCGAATGAAGAGAATTCTTTCAATGTTTTCCCAACTTGCTCTACAGTTGTTCCGCTGCTGCTTTTTTAAAACACGCTTCTTCAGTTGGAAATAAACATAAACTTCCTGCCGCCTCCAGCTGTGACTCGGACCCAGACCCGCTTGTCTGTAGCCCGTTTTCCTAGGAAAGGACGGTTCCGCCAGGCTGGTTCTTGACTCCCCCGTCTGCGTGGACACAGCTGAGGAAGAAGCCGGGGGGCCGGTACAAGCCCAGGCCCGACGGCGCTGGCAGCCAGCCTCAGGGGCCACCTTAGGCCGCTGGCTTCCTTCTGGAGTCTCCTGAACACAGACGTGGGGCACACGGTACGAGGGAGCAAACTCAAAACCATCCCGGTATGAAAACGGTCTCGTCTGCCCTGTATTTTCACACGTGTGTGTTGCCTCCGCTTTGCAAGGGACCTAACGTAGGCACAGAGGGTCAAGAGGTCTCCCCAGTCCCTGGGAGTTCGCAGCAGACCCAGACCTGGAAGCTGGGGCTCCTGGCCTGCGGCACGGGTGGTCTTTTTTCTTCACAAAGGATGTGCTTCTCGCCCAGCTCTCACAGCTGCCCTGGAGCTGCTCGAACGGGAGGAGCGGGAAGTGCACGCACCTCATCTAGGCAGGGCCTGACCAACTGCTCCAGGACCTCAGCAGGACTCCCCTGGGAGTGAGCCCACCAGACACACTGCGGGCCCCAGTCCTTGCATCATGTGGGGAGAGGTGCGGCCACTGCTGAGGACGACCTGGCCAGGCTTTGTGGTGCCGTGACACGGGGGCCGGGCGGCAACAAGACTGCCTCTGGACAGGCTGGGCCAGGGCAGCTGCTGGAGCCTCCTGATGGTCAGCAGAAAGGAGGTGGGTGCTGCTGGAGTGGACCTGAGGCAGAGGCCAGGGCAAAGCACACGTCTCCCTCACTCCCCGTCTCCTCAAGCTGAGGGGAGGAGGAAGGGGCCCATGCCACGAGGCCTGGCCTCAGTGATGATGGGACTCTGAACATGAGGTGCTGGGCCCCCCCAAGTCTGGACAGAGGCTGGCTGCTGGAGCCCCAGGGCTCACCTATCGGGCATGAGTGGGAAGACTGGCCCCCAGGAGCAGAGCCTGCGTCCCAGACTTCGGGGCTCGGGTAACCTCAGCTGCTTCCTGAAGGACCACCGGCCTGAGGGCCCAGCCTGGCCAGAGCAATGGCCTTGGAGTCATCTGGGGCTTGAACCACATAGTCAGTCCAAGGAACTTCAGGCCACTCGACTTCCAAGTTTACAAACACCACCACTTCCAGGGCACTTGAGAAGGGTTTGAAAGGAAGAAAACTGAGGGAAAGGAGCAGCGAGAGTCAGGGGAGAGAGGCTGACTCGTACATCCAGAGGTGACTCTGCCTGCGGTCACTGCTCCCACGTCACTGCCTGCCTCCTACGTCATCCCGAGGTGCGCAAGGCCTCAGCTGAGGACTTGCGGGCAAGAACACAGCAGAAAACTGCAATCTAAAAGCAGGGAACAGAACGGCAGTGAGACGCACTCACGGTGGGAATGGCCAGGCGCTCAGAGATCAGAACCAACAAAGGGCCCGAGGGCCTGCGCTCGGCCAGGCTGCTCCCAGAACACAGCGCCGCTGGACCTCACTCGGAAGAAGGGGCCTAGGAAGAAGCCGAGATCGGAGTGCCAGCAACCGACCACGTGGATCGTCTTTCACTTTACTCCTTCCCCTCAACCCTGGTTTTAAGGTAATGTGATTTCCAAGTGGAGTTGAAACTGACACCCCGTCTCCCTAAAACCCCCGGGGTTCTGAGTTCTAACGCTCATTAATTAGACGTGAATTTGGTGATGGCTACAGACCCCTGCCCATCGCCTCCCTTTATAAAGTGTCCGTGCGTGCACGGGGCCTCTTTCTCAGCGGTGTCCTCACGCAGGCAGGTGGCTGCTTCGCTCTTGGAATATGACTTTCAGTGGCGGAAATTTTCCAGAAGGTTGGACTGGAGAAAATGACATGTCCTTAGCTTGAAACTACTTCTAAACTCTGATGGTTCCACCAAAAAAAGGAATGTTGGGGTGCACTCCTGTGGCTCAGGCGGCGGAGACGCTGGTATGCAGACCACAGACAGCCCAGGGACCCAGGTTCAAGTCCCAAGGTCCAGCGAGGAAACAAAATGAATGACTAAATAAAGATCTTTCCCCGCTTTTCCTTCCTTAAATGATTCTTCCTCCTCTCCCTTACTTTGTCTTGTTAAAGGGTTAAAAAATAAATAAATAAATAAATAAATAAAAAAGGAAGGAATATCAATCAGTAGGAGGTTGAAGAGACAGTTACGAAGATATAAACTCCAAGGGAGGCCTCGCCAAAGAGGCGAAGCATTTATAAATGTCTAGCAGCTTGTCAGAGAGGAGCAGAGGGCCTGGTCATCTGCGCTTCGGGGGTAAAGCAGAGATCACTGGCCTGGGCGTGGCTGCCAGGGCTCCTTGGGGCCTGGCCCGCATGTGGAAACAGGAGTCCGCCTGCGCTCTCAGCCGCTTCCTTTGTTCAGAGTGGAACTTCTTCCAAAGGAAAATGTCGCAAGATGCAGAAGAAGTGCTTATTAAAGTGTATGGATGGCAGGTCACTAGGGAAAGTGGCTGATAGGATTTTACTCCAGAGTAACTGCACGAGACAAAGGTCAAAGGGGTGGATGCAGTCATCTCTGTGTGAGTCCCCCAAACCAACTACAGAACAGAATGTGGGGCGGGGAAAGCTCAAGTATCAACTCTGGGGAGTGAGTCCAACCATCTGAGCTGCTTTTTGATTTTAAATGATTTGCTGCATAAAGTGGCTGCCCCAGCAGCCCCGTGGGTCCCCACAGAAGTCCTGAAAGAGGGGGAGGCAGTGGGTCAACTAGTGAGGGGGAGGGGGACTGGCAGCAGAGGGTGCACGAGGGGTGGGAGCCAGTGGAGCGCCCACAACCTTCAGGTCTGAGGAGAGCTGGGAGGTGGGAAGCCTTGCTCTGGAGGCCCCGTGAGGGAGAGTGAACGGACTGCCAGGGAACAGACTTGCTTTCAGAGGACAAAGAATTTTCTAGGAGTCAAAAGAGTTCCACTGAAGAATGTGCTGCCTGGGAGGTGGTGAAGCCCCATCCCTGGGCTCCCGGAGGGAAGGCTGCAGGCGGAGTCTGGACGGCTGGCCCAGAGCACAGTGTTCATCCTAAAAACCCAGTAAAGAAACTCCAGGCCTGACCCTCTTGGGACAAAGAACTAAAGGAGAGCCGGAAAGACAAAGAGCAGGCTCCGAAAGGCTCTCGTTGGTTTCTGAGCACAGCAAAGCCAGCCCAGAGCCTGGGAAGAAGCACCAGCGACGCCCGGGTGCACGGACAGGTCTGTGCTCCGAACTGGAAGCTGGAGAAAGCCTTCCACATGCACATCGTTGGCTTACATGGCCTAAGAGTCTGTAAAATGGCGACTAAAATGTATACCTCAGAAGTGTGAGCGGGTCAGCTCAGATCTTTGGGAAGAAAAGGAGGAAGGAGGAAGGGGAGGCAGCCTATTTTAGTCACATGAGGAGAATCCTAAAGCAAACCCTGAGTCCTGGAGGGGGCTGGCCAGGGCCGAAGAGGCCACAGAGGCCCAGGGCAGGATGTCTGACCTGCTGGCCTCCTGGGCTGGGATTTCCTTTTCCACATACACTTCTTTGCTAAGCTGCTCAGGTGAGCTGTGAGCCCCTGGCCAGGGCAGTCTGTCAGCATGGCTGCCACCGGGCTTGGGGATGGGACCAACCTAGTCCCCTTGTCCATAGCAGTAACCACGCCGGGCCTGTCTTTGTGCCGGCTCAGGACTGAGCCAGAAAAAGGAGGCCAGCCCTGCTCCCAGGGGCTCTGAGCTGTTACAGCTGATACTATGATGAGGCATTCAGGAGTTAATTACAGAAAGGCAGCCTGCAGGGATTTGGACAAATGAGCTTGGATGATGAGAAGCGAAGTTTCTACAATATCGTCATCAAATGGATGGAGGGAGAGAGACTTGAGAAAGAGACCAGCAGCGGCTAAATGTGTGCAGGCTGGATGTGTGTGCGTCTGCCCACACGGTGTCTGCGCAAGATAAGTGTGTGAAGTCTCCTAGTCTGAAGAGTGTGTGTCCTTGGGCGTCCTACGTGTGTGCTGTGCTGTGTGCGCCTGTGTGTGTGCACACGTGCGCCACTGGAACCCGTCACAGGCTATGAGCAGACCCATAGTGGTTCTGCAAACCTGTCTGTTCTGGTTCCCATCAGCCCAGATTCTTAGAGTTTCCAAACCACTTGGAAGCCGAAAGATCATCAGACCCCAGCAGGTGCCCATCATGGCCTGACCACCTGAGCAGAGGAGGCAGCAGAAAGAGGAAACGAAGAGAAGGAGAAACTGGTCTGCTGGGCCTGGGAGGTCAGAGCCCGAACAGCGCACCTCTCCCCGACGAGAGGTAAGAAGGAAGGTAATGCGTGAGGTCTGGGAGTCCAAGGCTGCACTCGTGTATGGGGCAGGAGCTTCCAACCGCTGTGACTCGGGGCGTGAGTGCGTCCCCATCCAAAAGCACAGTCAAGTCACTAAAGAACTGGTCATCTCTGCAAGTCCCTGAGCTACATGCTGGGAAGGTCAAAGGCCAACAGTGCTCCCAAGAGCTCGGGTGGACAGCATGGTCAAGTGGCATGTGAAGTGACTGGCCTCAAGGGACAGGAGTGCTTTACTCTTTCCGGCCAAAGGCTATGGGAGTTCAAAGAAGGGAGAGGCTGTGTAACTTGAAGACCAGCGTTTATTGAAAAACAGACCCTCCAGTGTGAGAACAGGCTCCAAGTCAGCAGCCCAGAGTCTCCCAGGTTGAGTCTCCCAGAGAGCAGGTCACACACATCCTCATGGGGGAGCCAGACTGACAGTCACCCCAGTAATGTCCTCACAAGTAGTGAAGGAAGCACACAGACCTGGGTCATCTGCTAGAGCAGAAGAGGGACTTCTGATGCCCTCCTGTACTCCTGTGCAGTCCTCAGGCAGGGGCCACAGTCTTGGGAGTGAGTCCTTTGGGCCCCATGAGAGCCATGTGTGTGGCATCTGGAGCCCTCTCCACGAGTGCATGGCACAAAGCTGCTGCTCCTCAGAGGCTTGGTAAGTTAATGAGCTGTCAACTAGGAGACAAGGCCCCAGGGACACGACACCACCCTCTAGAACAGCACGTACGGAACTTTCCGCAATCACAGAATTTCTACAATCTGTGTTTTCCAACATGGCAGCCAATGGCCAGTCACATGTAGCTACTGAGGACCCAGAACATGGCTAACGCGGCTGAGGAATTAATTTTTAAATGTCTAATTAATTTAAACTTAAACAGCCACTATGGCTAGAGGCTACCATATCAGACAGCTCAGGTCTGGAACACAGTAGCCACAAGCACAGCTCACGACCAGCTCTCGGGCTGACAGCAGGTGCCCGGGGCTCTCTGGGGGGGAGGAGGCTGCGGTCACACCCAAGATCACGGGAGAGAGCGTCACAGAAGCACCGCCACCTCTTCCTTCCTTGACCTGAAGACTCAGCTCGACCTGCCCCCAGCAGATCAAGAAAAGCTCTTAGACTTAATGGAGGTTTGGCTTCATGCCTCCTGCAGCCTCCTCCCAATGAAGCAGTAAATCTGGCCAGTAGTTGCCCCAATGTTGCTCCCACCACCACCTCCACCTGCCCCCGACGCCGCAGCCCCAAACTTGTTTCCCTTGTGACTCCCCTCCTTCCGCACGAGAGACGAAGTCCTCAGATGAGGGGCCTGCGCACCTCGGCTCCACTCCACTCCCGCTCCGCCTGAGCCTCCGCCCCTCCATCAGGACTCCATTCTCTCCACCCACCGTTCCCAGTTCCTCGCCCTCCTCTTCTTGAAAAGCCACCAGAGAATCCACATCTAACGTGTTCTGAACCCGATGCAAACGCTGAGACTGCTCAGGTCAGCGCTGTGCCCGCCTGCCCCTCTCGCACATTCACTGGTGCCACACGTGCCTGCACTCGCTGGCCCCCTACTTGCTGTTCATTTAACAGGTCGGATGTTGCAGCTTATTCCAGGTGTGGCCCCCGTAGGCTCTGCATCCTACTGTCCTTCACTGCCTTTGCCAGTTTGGGTTTTTCCCACCATATTCCCAGAGGCCAGGACACTGGCTGAAATGCTGAGGCAGTGACTGCAGAGACAGGGATTTCTACGCAGACCCCCAGACCCCCGTGCCCCTTGGCTGGCTCCCAGCAAGGCCCTAAGTACCTGTGGGGCAGAAGAGAGGGTGTGGGCTTCATGTATGGCGTCTGGTGGCCAATCCCCTCTTATCCTGTGTAGAAGCAGGAAAAGGGCATCCGAGGCTCCCGAGTGCTGCTGGCTGTCAGCCTTTGCTGAACCTGAGCACACTCACGCCCCTGGCCGAGCTACAGGCCCGCGTCCTCGCCCCTGTGAGTCTGCAAAAGCAGGCGCAGGCCTTCCAACCTGCCCGACACGCGATCAGGGCACAAAACAAGCTCTACACAGAGACCAACGAACGTGTCCTGTCCACAGCCCTCCCGGAAGTCAGGAGACTCTCTAGCTTGTCCTGACCCCTCCCCCACACCTGTGTCCCCCCCGCCCCACTTTCTACAAACAGCAGCCCTGTCAGTCCAGTTGCTTCCAGGCTGAAATCGCAAGAGCTTGTTGCTTTCCTGCTCTCCCATTCCGGCGGTAAATCCCAGTGGCTCTGCCCTCGCACATATCCACGGCATGTCCCGGTGGAGCGGCGGTTAGGTCCACCACACCTGGCCAAATGCGGTCCAAATACATCCCAAGGACCTGGGTTTGCGTCCTGGTGGGGAGGTACTACCAGGATGAACAACTAAATTAGATATAAATGAAGTGTTTCTTCCTCCTCTCACTTCCTGCCTGACTGCCGACTCACCTTCATTTCTACCTGCATCTTTCCTTTGAAAATACGTAAACATCCAGAACTCTCTTTCCCGTCTCCCCTCCCATCCTGGTCTGAGCCGCCATGCTCCTCAAGAAAATTACTGCACAATTTCTAACCAGCCTCCCGCTCCCACTGCCGGCTCTTCTCTCCCAGCAGTCAGAATGGCCCACCGAACACCCACAGTCCTCCAATGTCTCCCGCCTCCCTTGGGGGAGAGCCAAGGTGCTACAGGATCGGACCCCAACACCGCCCTACCTCACCGCCTCTCCTTTGCTCCACCAGCACCAGCCCCTGTAACGTCCTGTGGTCACACCTCAGGGCTTTTGTACTTACTGCCGCCTCCCTGGACACTGCAGGCTCGTTCCTCACTGCCTCCAGGTCTCTGCTCAACTCTCACCTCAGAAAGCCTTCTCTGCTATTGAACAGCAACTCCCTCCTCCACCGTCTCTCCGCAGCGCTGCCTGCCCTCGTGTCCACATACACTCACGTGTGACTACCTGTCCCCCCACTAGACTGTCCTGCTCACACCTGAACCCCCGCGCTGGCGGAAGCTGCGGTCGGAATGCTCTCCTTTAGACCAGTTGGCCGACTCTGCTCCTATTTCACAAAGGAAACGGGGCTCAAGGGCACAAGTAACTGAGTCAAGGTCACGTGGCGAGTAAGCTAGGACACGGACGCAGATCGTACTCTGAGCCCTGGGTCGTCAGCGCATTCCACGTTCCAAGGCCGTCAGAAGTCCAAGTTTTTATATAGATCGTCCACACATACCGTCAAGTGTTAAAACATTTTAAGCCTCTGGGCAGGTCAAAGAAAATAGATACCCACAGGCCAGAGGCGGACTGGTGCTTAGCACATCTCTGGGAGAGTCCAGGCCCGTCCACGTTTGATTACACGAGATGACTGAAAGCACAGCCTAGAGCCTGGATCAAAGTACGTGTTCAACAAACGACCCTGTTCCTCCTAACAGCTGGGTGAAGGCAGGGATGGTGCCACAGCCCTGCTGCTCTGGACACAGACGGGGGACTTTACAACTGTTGAGAGAAAAGTGCTGCTGGAGGAGGAGGGTCTGCGCCCACCCAGGGCCCAGCAGAGCTGCACCGCCCACATGTGGGGTTGGTGGCAGCACCGTCATTACCACCCGCACCCGCCAGGGCCTGCCCAACACAGGCAACCTCGCCCCCGCCAGGAGCCCCCTCAGCTGCCTCGAGGTCCAGTTCACTGGGCGCAGTCCACATGCATCCCAAGGTCCCTGGTTCAAGACCCGGGGGGAGGAACCAATATAAATAACGAAATGAAATAAATGGGCAGGCCCTGGTGGCCTAGCAGATAAGGCTCTGTGACACAGTCCACATACATCCCAAGGACGCAGTTTCGGGGCCAGGGGCCAGGGAACAGCCAAGATGAACAACTAAATAAAATAAATGAACGTATCTTTCTCCTCTCCCTGCCTGCCTGCCTGCTCACCTTACTCCTGATTGTCCTTGTCCTTTTACAAAAAAGAACCACTTATCCTCTGTGGACTCATCAGCCACATTATCTAAAACCTGGACTTCTTTGGCTAAACCCTAGAATGTTAGCATAAAGGCCATTCTGTGAAATCCAGGAGGTAGAAGCTGGAAACAAGGCTAAGTCCTGCTCCATACCATTCACCTCTGGCTTTTCTCAGAACAGGAGGCAGCCACAGCTAGTCAAGTGGAAAAAGAATAGCTCTATCGATGAAGAAGGACAGCAAGCGTATTTCAAGGCTGAACTCGAGGTGTTCCTCTGTGGCTTCTGTCAAGCAGGGTTTGCCCCACAAGAGCTGAGGGCACCACGGTGTGGGCCCCATACAGGCAGGCAGTGAGCGGAGGAGAGGGGGCCACTGCTCGCACCCCACCTCAGGCTCCTTCCAGGAGCTGGCTCCCAGGAGGCAGGTCCCCAATCCCCACCTCACGGCTGCTAAAAAAATGGACACTTTGAGGGTTGACCCTAGAAACCCAACCCAAGGCCAGAAGGCCACTAGCCCCTCTGTCTCCTTGTCCCTGACTCCCCTCTCCCCCACAGCCTCCTAGGAGGACAGGGCTCAAGGCTGGGCTTACTCTGTGCCTTATCTCATTGCGAAAGGTCTGAAGGGATCCGCAGAGCAGGCGGGCAAAGGTCAGAGAGGAGGGCAGTCAGAAAGTCAAGAAATAGAAGCGGAGCTTGCGAAGTGGCAGCAATCCAGGCTCCCAAGCTCTGGGGCTCCCTGGAGAGAAGCTGGACTCCTGGTAAACGGAGACCTGCTCAAGGACAGAGGTCACCTGCTTGGGGACGACTCCAGCAAGAAGTTGAAATGCCATCTCTGGTCACAGGTGACCCTGGAGCTGGTATAAGCAGAAGAGGCCACATGGGGAGGCTATTCTGTCCCCTCAGGACGTGAATGGAAAACCACCCCCGTGTCCACCTCCATCCGCGCCTCTGAAGACAACGATCGGAGCGCCGGGGCCCTCGCTGGGCTGGGTGCTGGTGAGCGCTTTTCTGAAGTGGAACCCGCAGGTCAGCCCGGGCTCTCCCTTCAAGAGCTGGGGGCACTTTGCCCTCTGGAGTGTGGGGACTGGGATGGAGGGCAGCCCTCTCCTCCCCGATGAGGACCAGGCTGGTGCAAGAACCGAATGTGATCGAGAACATGCAGGCTGGCTCGGTGTCTCCTGCTGTCCCTTCGCCCTCCCTCATGTCCCCTTCAACCAGGTCCCACTCCCTTCAAGTGGTTCGGAGTATGCCATTCCGTATGGCTCTTAATTCTGTAGTTTGCACCTGGCATCAGGTGTGTGCTGGGTGCATTTCCTGGGCGCTTGCTGTTGCCAGGTGGCAGCTGGAGCTCTTGGCAACCCTCAAGGTCCCCAACCCAACCCTGGAGTAAGTGTGGTCACACGGGAACAAAGAAAAACAACTCCAGTTCTTTCCTCTGGGCCTCCTGCTCTTTCCTCACAGGCCCGGGAGCCGAGGGGAGGCTGGAGAGGGGCCTGAAGTCCCCCTCGGTGGCCCTGGGCCAGCAGTAGAGGCCACGGACTGCCTGAAAGCAAGATATGTGCTGAGCAGATGTGAAGAGTCCCCTGTGTGCCAGGGCCTCAGGCAGTCAGGCCCACCTTCCCGCAGAGGAGACAAGGGGGTTACAGCAGCCAAGACAACTGGAGCCCGGGAGCCCAGGACCAGCCCATTCTCCTCCCTGCGCAGGGCACGCTGGTCTCCACGCCCTTCAGCAAGCCCTGACGGTGGAGCAGAAGGCAGGCCACGCACGAAGGCCTGGGGCTGCTCCGCACCTTCCCGGAGACATGGCAGCAGCCCACCCACCAGGAGCAGCAGGCAGGCGCCTTCTCGAGGGAGGTTCAGTCTGCCAGGAGGCAGCGCAAAGAGCTGGGTTCCCAGGCGCCGTGCACCCCTCAGGCTCGTTTTAGCTGAGGGGGAGCAGGTCCAGGGAGGGGCCGGCCAGGCTGGAAGCCACTCAGCCTTCCCCTCTGCAGAAGGGACAAGGAGAAAACGAGATAAACTCATGTCAACTGGGCGTGCCCTGGTGGCCTGGAAGCAGTTCTAGGTATGTCCCAAGGTCCTGGGTTCAAGGTTCGACAAGCGGGGCGGTAATGGGGGAACCGGTGTGAACAACTAACTAAAACTAAAATAAAATGCTTCTTCCTCCTCTCTCTGCCTGACTGCCTGCTCCCCTTCATTCCTGCCTGTACCTGTCCTTGAAAAATGTAATTCCACAGGGAGCCACTGGACCTGGGAAACCAGTTCGGAAAGGCGGCCTCGTCTGTGGAAAGAACGCCTCTTTAATTGGGACTTTTTAAACTGAGCACCGCGAGCACGGGTGGGCATCTGGCGCGCCCTCCCGAAGTGTCTCCGCGTCTCTCACCACATCGTCTCAGGGCTTTCAGAGGAGGCAGGTGAAAGGGGCTGCGTGACCTGGACTCCCAGCTGCTCTCAGCTCAGGACGCATCAGCCGACACCCCGGATGTGGAATCAGCTGGAGCCCAGGCCACTAACATCAGTGTCATGCCCGGAGGAACAGAAAGACGCAGACGACCCCCATCCCACCTCCTGGCCCCCTCAGCAGCGTCCCTGGGGCTGGAGTCGACGGGACACAGCGAAGAGCACGACAGAGCTCCGGTTCTTGGATTCAGCTCCGCACCACGTGACGTGATTCCCGAATGACCCCATCGCAAGGGTATTGCTTTCAATGCCCAGTTTACAGAAGACCAGACTGAAGACCAGAGAGGGACTGTGCCCGTGTCAACATGATCTGTGGGAGCCGGGTCTCACTGGCCCCCAGAAAGCACATCCCAGGGCCAGGCTCGGCCGCGGGGACTCCCCTCTGACGCCGGCTTCAGACTCTGTGTTGGTCTTGGGGACAGGAGGTGGCACAGGCCACTGGCTGGGTACAAGGACAGGAGACAGCTCCTCTGGGCTGTCCCCAAATTCACCAGGTGCCTCTCTGTTTGGTTTTAAAAAGCAAACTTGAATACAGGGCTTTCTGTCGAAGTGATAAAAATGTTTTGGAACCAGGCAGAAGAGACGGCGGACAGCCCCGTGAATGCAAACCGTACACTTTTCTACGGTTCACTGTTTCATGACACATGTGCCTGGCTTCTCAAAAAGTTAAAACTACCACATGACCCAGCAATTCTATTTCTGCATATATTCCCCCAAAGAACGGAAAGCAGGAATTCGAAGAGAGAAAAAGGTGGGAAAAACCCGTGTCCATCAAGAAGCGAACGGCCGAGTCTGCTGCAGCGCGCGGGAACGTCACAGCCTTGAGGAGAGCGGAATCTGGACACGTGCGGCATGAATGAGCCTTAAAAACATCGAGCTTTATTCTAAGGAGCATCCCGGTGGGGGCAGCGGTGGACTCCGTGGCCTCCAGCAGGTGCCGTCCACAGACATCCCAAGGACCCAGGTGCATGGCCGGGGCCAGGGTGAACCAGCAAGGTGAACAACTAAATGAAATAAAAATAAATGCACGCTTCTTACTCTCTTCCAGGCTGCCTCTCTCACCCCCATTCCTGCCTGCTAAGTGACATAAGCCAGTCACAAAAGGAAACATACTGTATGATCCCACTTATGAGGTACTTAGAACAGGGAACGACATAAAGGCGGAAAACAGAATAATGGTTTTCAGGGGCTGGGAGAGGGAGGTTGAGGAGTTACTGCTAATGGCACACATTTCTGTTTGGGACACGGAGAAAGTTCTGGAAACGGATAGTGGGGATGGCTGCACAACCTTATAAAAGTAGTAAATATCACTGACTACACACTTGACAGGGTTAAAATGCGAACTATGTTATTTGTTTTCATCACAGCATGTATCGTTATATATAGGTGTGTCCTCTGATTCAGCATTGCACTTCTAGTCAATCTTCAGATACACTTGTATAGGTCTGACATGGTGTCCCCTAAGACATTAATGTCTGAAGCAGCAAAACCAGGGAATAGCCTAAACGCCTGCCTCTAGGAGCCCAGTTGGTGCAGTGTGACTTCTCTGAGCAGAATTCAGCAGTCGTGAAAGGACACGGCCACGCACTATGGACTCAGGAGCCTACACCACAGTCAGAGACTGAGAGCAGAAGCACGGACAGGGGACCCCGTGCACATCCGCACACACGTGTGAGAACCAGCTGAACGCCCCTGAAGGATAACAAGAAAGATGACACAGTTGTCTGACGGGTGGAAACCTACTTCCCAAGGGTCTGCCCTCTTCCACATTTTATAATGTGTATTTTATACATACAGGTCTATCTTCACATATGCTTTTAACTATTCAAAAGTAAACTTAAGGATTTTAAATAACATCCAACTTCTGCCACTTCTCTTAGAGAAAGTCTTAAATCCGTGTACCCCTTCAGCCAGGAACAATCACAAAATAGGGTGCACCTGGGGGTTCAGTGGTGAGCACACCTGGGAGCAGCCCCACACACTCCCAGGTCCGGGGTTCAAGACCGGGGGCTGGGGCTGCGGATGGGGGGACAATCGGTGTCAACATATGAATAAAAATAAAGTGCTTCCTCCTCCTCTGTCATGCTGCCTGCTTGCTTACTCGCCTTCATTCCTGCCTGCACCTTACCTTTAAAAAAAAAAAAAAGGATGAAACATAAAAGCAACAGCAGCTATTTGAAGGCAATGAGAAATAACCAAGGACACAAAGATTAAGGGGACAAGACCCCCCCCCCAGGAGAGGAAAACACAGTTGCATGAGTCCATCACATTCTGCCACTTTTCTCTTGAGACCAGCAGTGAGAGCTGGACTGAGGAGCACTGCTTGAGCTGTCAAGAGGCCAAAGAAACAAAGACTGGTGAGCAGTACTGCTTCCAACGCAGCAGGAGTGGAAGACTGAGATCCCACAACCACAGAAAGGTGAGCCCCACTTTTTCTACCTAACCCCCTGGAGGCCTCTGCTGATGCCTAGGCTGCAAGGGGCAGGAGGCCAGGAGTCCAGACAGAAAGTGACTGCTAAGAGGCTAAAAATGCAGGGCAGTTTGGCAGTCTCATAAAGTTGGGCATTTCAGGCGCCTTCAAAAGGAGAACCGGCCTTTCAGTGAAGATCCCTAAGATCCCTCAAGGATTGTTTCCTGAGCAAATTCTCAGAACAGACATAGACCTACTCTCAGAATAAAACAACCTTACATCTTCTCAACCTGACCCTGGATCACTTTCACTGGCCCTACTCTAGCCATCTGCCGCAAGAAAAGTAGGTCCACCTTGAGGAGACGCACATCATTCAGAGCTGCTACTGTTCTCTAGATAAATATCCAGCAACTAACTTTCACAAAGGCCAGGATGCCAGGAGACAGGACCTACACTCAACAGGGAAAAGCAGACTCATCAGCATTCTGGATATTATCGCCATCGAAGACTTTAACATAAATGTCTGATATGTACCCCCACATAGATGACAAGACAGAGAACTGGAATCTACTTTTAAAAATGGAAATTCTAGAACTAAAACAAAAATACCATAACTGAGATGAAGGATTCAGCTGACATCCCAGCTTTGGCAAAGCAGAAGAGGGAATTAGTGAACTGGAAGCATGAGGTCTGAAGCACCCAGAAAGGAAAAAAAAATCAGAAAAAAAAAATCATAGAAATGAATGAAACATGGCAACAAATATTGAATAGAGATATTCAGAGCCATAGTAGGAGAGGAGAGAAGAGAGCAGAAGCAACAAGGGGTTAAAAATACTGGGTGCAAATATTCAAAACTGATGAATGTCATTAAGTTATCAATTCAAGAAGCTCTTCAAATACCAAGCAGGGCAGTTACCAAGAAAACTCGCAGGCACTCAAGGAATATGTCTTAAAAACCAGAGATGGAGTGAAAGCTGTGAAAGCAAGCAGAGGAAATAATATGCAATACTTTAAGAGCACAGCAGGTAACAAATACTGGAAGGTACAGGCTAACAAGAGGAAACTGTCAGAGACTGAGAGTGAAAAAACAGCAATCTGGAATTACATATCCACCAAAAAGAGACTTTCAAAATTGAAAGCAAAAACACATTTCCAGGCAAGAAGAAATAGAATTTACCCCCAAGAGGCTAGCATGAAAAGGAACAAAATGCAGATGTTGGTTTATGACGATGCACACCTTGACTCTACATGTTATGGTATAATGCTCTTCAACAAAATTAGTTTAAGAAAATAAGAAAAGCGGCTCACCCTGGTGGCTCAGGCATTAAGTCTAGCTTAGGGTGCAATCCACACACAGCCCAATGAACCGGGGTCGCAGTCTAGCACTTGGGGGGACATCTAGATAAAGAACTAAATCAATCAGATGTTTCTTTCTTGTCTCCATTATTCACTAGAAAGGCTAAAACAGTTTCTTTCTTGTCTCCATTATTCACTAGAAAGGCTAAAACATTAGTAAAGCTTAGCAAGACAGATGGGAAAAAAACTAGAAGGCACAAGCTCCGAGACCAGTTGTGAAGAAAGGAACATAGACACGAAAAGATAAAAAGAAAATATAAACCTAGGTCAAAAATGTGAAGATTTGGATGCAATGAAACAAGTTCCTAAAAAAAAAAAAAAAAAAAGCTTTCTAAAATTTATAGAAAAACAATACAGAACTTTCTATCATAACTTTTGAGCTTTCAAAGAAAATTCCAAAACCCATAGGGTTTCACTAGTGAAGTCTTCTAAACATTTAAAATTGCCCGAATCCTCCTCAGACACTCTAGAGATTAGACAGAGAAAGCACTGCTTAACTTACTTCATAAGTCTGACATAACCATAATACCCAAACCCACCGAAGTCATGGAAAGAAAATCAAAATGGTGTACAGGGCTCGTGCAGAATCCCGAAAGTCCTAAGGAAATGAGTAAACTGAAACCCAGGGGGCTGGGGGTGAAAGAACTAGAGCAAGATCACACGCAGCCTGGTGCCAGGCTAGACCTGCACCGCATCCTGCGCGATGGACAGTCACAGGCACCTGCTGTGCATCCCGGCAGTCCTGGGGATAAGGGTTGTATCCCTCCTCTCCCCACACGTCCCTCTGTCTCCCTAGACCTGACCTTCCTGGGGTCAGTGCCTGCTCTGCTGGGACTCATGGTCCAGGCAGGTGACCAGCGCCCTCTGGCAGCTCCCTCATGTTCGGGATCCCGGAGCACACAGGGTTGGCCCTCTCTGCCAGGCCCCAAGCTCCCTGAACTGACCGTGCCCAGAGGAAGCAGACGGTACTAGCTGGCAGGCCTCATGGCCCTTGCACCATGGCCTGACCATCACCATCTCCAAGTATGACAGGTTACAAAGCACCTGTGTTCTCATTTGACCTTCGGGGAAACTTGGAAGACAAGTATCAACATTTCTCCTTTGGGATGTAAGCAATGCCACTTTAGAGTATCAAGGGTCCCTCTCTGGAGTAAAAATAGCTCAACTTTGGATCAATACCCCACCTCACTCCATCCCACTTTGTAGATGAGGAGAGCAAGGCTCTAAGGAGTTATTCATTATCTACAGATCCAGGGTGAATGCGGGGCCTCCCTCACCACCTCAGGGGGCCCCCTTCCATCCAGCCCCATCCAACGAGAGGATATGCTGAATTATACACGAGACAGACAAGACCCAGACAAGATATAAAGGCAGAAATGCCGAAAATGCACAAATACTACAGAGAAAAGAACTCCCGGCCTACCTAAGTGGTGACACAGGCTTTTTTCTTTCAAATGCAGAGACCTCAGAGGGAAGTCTCCGCAGTATGAAAGACCAGAAACAAGACAGTATAAAAAACAAACTGAACAATGCCTTTCAAGGGACTTGATCAAGCCACTGAAAAAGAGGGATCCTGTAAATAAGTTTAGGTCACAGCGGCTCCTCCATAACCACAGGGAGCAGAGCGGGAGAGCGGGGCAAACGCACGGGCTGTGACGCCTGGCCCTCTGTCCACAGCGGAGGGGCCCCTTCTAAAATCTGCCCCGAAGGAGATAAGTCTGAGGCCCAGCTCAGAGGCTTCTAGATCTCGCTGGTAAGCAGAGGAAAATCATCCCCAGGACACAGGAGGCCCATCAGCTAAGTGACTGTGTGCCTTCAGATACGCCATCTGGAGAGCATGAGGCCTGCCCACCCCCCCTCCCCAAATGCGAGGGCTCCACAGCATGGCCCTCACTGGTCCCCCAACTGCAGGCTGGTCCACCAGAGGGGCAGGGGCTATAGGCAAGAGATTTCAGCAAACCCAGAGCCAACAGTACCACCTGGACACAATGACATGTAGAGCAGAGAATCACCTATTTCAACCTACTGAGCTTGTTTGTGATGGAAAATAAATCAATGGGCAACAGAAAATCGGTGGATATAATTTTGAGAGACCTTCAAAAGGCCTTTCAGATGAATCAGACCCAAAACTATTTAAAAGGCTGAGTCACATGAGAACTGGGTGGCTCTGGGGTGGGTCAGCTGGCCGGCCTGTGTCCGGACGGACAGAAGTAAACAGTGGGCCAGGCCTGGAGCAGGCTCCACATCTTCGTGCGTGAGAAGTCGGGAGAAACTGCCCTGAGAATGAGCAAGTCTGCTCCTGGGTGGAGGGCGTGGGGCTGATGGATTTCCGGGGCCAGGGTCACAGAGTGAGGGTCACCAGCAGGAAGCGTGGCAGAGGGGCTGGAGCTGTCACACGAAGAGATGCCGAAGGAGAAAAGGCATTCTGAATAAAATGCTCAGAAGCTTTTCACCCTAGAAAGGAACATGAACTCACGGGAGGCTGCTGGGATGATTCATTTCTTTAAACAGTTTTAAATTATAGGAAGACAAACAAATAAGAGGAAGATGGATTTAGGTCAAGCACAGAGGAACAGATTTAGGAGTGAGCTTCCTGCAAGAGAAGTTCCGAGGTCAGGGGCACAAGAGTCCATATTAAGCCACAAACACCGGCCCCCACGATGAACTCAAGCCCCTCAGAGCCCAGGACAGCCTCACTGCACCAGGCTCCCCCTCCCACGGGCCCCTCCTCCCTGGTCATCACCCTGAACTTGGCTTCCAGGTCCCACTGCACCAAGACCGCACGAGAGCCACTGGAGGCCAAGACTCACCTGCTGCTGGCTCTGCTCTTCCAAGTTCATCTTCACCTCCAGGGACTGGCGGGCCTCCAGGAAGGCCTTGCGGTGCTTGCGGTCCGCCATGTAGTAGGACATGATGCCCACGATGATGGCACACAGGTAGAGGAACACGTTGGCCAGGATCTGTACCCCAAAGAGGCGGAGAGAAAAGGAAAACGGTGAAGGCACGTCTGGAGGAGCAGGGATGGAGCTGGGTGGGTGGTGACCAAAACAGAACCCCATGTTGCCCAGGGTCAAGGCAAGCCCCACCCCAGCTGGGACCTGAGGGGTGCTTAGGCCCCAGAGAAGGTCCTGCCCCCTTGGCATGGATGGATGCGGCCCAGGCCTGGAAGGTCAATGGAAGGGCTGTTCTCTGCTGCTGCCTCACACAGTCGCTATACTGGCCAGGCCCTCCCGCCTGTAAGACCGGAGCAGTCCCTCTGCTATTCATTCATTCATTCATTCATTCATTCATTCATTCACTCGCTCATCTGTTCAACCTCCACTGGCTCTGCATATCCTTATTAGGTGCTGTCAGGTGCTATGCAAATTAGGTGGGAAGGACAGTGAACGAAAAGCCCAGATTTGGTGGCCAAGAACATATCACCTTAAACACTCGGCTCCCATGGAATGTCACAGGAGAACTCACGTGGCTCTGGGTGGATTCAGAAGTCACGAAGCTACCTCACACGTGTGCCACAGGTTCATAGGTTTCTGGGGTTCACATGCGTTTTCTCAGCCAACCCTACCTGCCAGCCAGTGAGGCGTGGCCAGTACCAGTGTCCCATCCCAAAAGGAACTGAAGCCCCACTGCGGGAGGTGACCTTGGATGTGGTCCTGAGCACCCAAACCACCCGATTTCTGGGTTCTGGCTGCTTCTGGCTCCCATCTTTGACCCTGGCTAGGACCCACTTGGAGCTGTAGCCCATTGTAGTTCTTCCCACTGCTCCAAGACCCGCAGTGGGAGGCAGGTTTGTTCCCAGGCCACTCCTCCCACTTCCTGACGCCAACTCAAGTCCTGCACCATCCAGCCTGGAGTCCCCAAGGCCCTCCCAGGCGGGAAGACCCCTCCTTACAGCGTGTGCTTACTCGGGCAGATGTCTGGAGTTGAAATGCAGGAAGGCAGACAGAAGTTCTTAGTTTATGAGATAAAAAGGTTCGCCCCACAGATAATAATGGATTCTGGGATAGGTGAAAAATTCAGGGAAGTCAATTTTGGATTTTGTTAACAATATAGTTAAACAGACAACAAGGAAAGCTGACTCTAATGTTAATTTTCTAGGCACTCTAGGTTACTCATGGTTTCCCCAACTGATTTTGTGCTTTACCAGGCTGATCAATACTACCCTCTAAGGACCCTCAGCCACCTCGCACCCCGGGAGAAGTTTCTGACGCGTCTGCACTCGGTCTTGTGCTGAGCTCAGGGGGCACTAACAAAGGCTCACTGAGTCATGAATTAATTATAGCAGGGGGTCACGTGCCAGTCACTGATTCCACAGGCTCCCTCAGCAAAGTGCACCTGCGACATTCGTGGGCAAACGGATGATTTCAGAGTCAGTCCTGTGGAACATCTGCTAGGGCCTGAGCGCCCCTCCAGTCTAGGTGGTCAGCACCAGCAGGGCCTCAGGCCACGCATCAAACAGCTGATGACCCCAACAGCAGTCAAAGCACATCGCACACATCATGTGGGGTCTCAAAGCCAGTCTGGCCTGAGGATGGGAACCTGCACCAGCCCAGAGACCATGCTCCTGTGGGGTAGTGTGGCCTTGGAAATCCGCCCACGCCCAGGTTCACGGGGCAGGAGCTGGTCGACACGTCTGGCTGTGCCCCACGCATCCTTACCAGGAGCAGCAGGCCGCCAAAGCCCACCTGAGGTTCAGAAACAGCCACCAGGCCGAGGGTCTCTGGGCACACAGGGCTATGGACCCTGGGGGACACAGAGGAGCCCAGTGTCTGTGCCCTGCACCTATGGAGTCAGTCACTCTGAATCAGGCAGGGCAGGCTGCCAAACCAGCCTGGCTGTCACACCGGCTGGGGACAGAGCTCTGAGCTCGGGGGTCTTCCTGCCATGTCACAGGATGGCTAAGGCAGGCTCTATAAAGTGTGTGATGCTGAGCTTGGGTCAGGAATGACAGTTGTCATCACCCACAGAGACTTCCACCTAAGGAAAGCAAACCTGCTTGCAGATGGTCTGAGAGCAACTCCGGAAGGCAAGTTTCAACCTGCCAGCAGCGAGGGTCGCAGGACTCAGGCCTGCTTCAGGCCTAGGGATGCGTATACAGACTGCAAGCCTTTCACAGAAACAAGAGTATTTCAAAGTCAAATTCACTCTTGCACTCCTCTTGCAGGTGTGCTGGGTACAGAAGATCTATTCAGCAGGAGCCCACTGCCCCCGCCAGCTGGGTGGCCTGTCCAGTCAAGTCACCTCTCGAGCTGGGGTGGACCAACTCATCTAATGTCCCTCCAGCCCTGATGCTGGTCCTCATCGGATCTCCTCTCTGAACACAAAGGTTGGACAGGAGAGGCCCGGTTCAGAGAGGCTGGGAAAGAGGTGTCAGTTCCCGGGTCGGCCAGAGAGCCAGGTTGCCGGCTCCCTTCTGAACCTGTGCTCAGTTCACACCTGCAGGGATGCAGAAGCAGACATCTGGGCCAGGCACCGATGAGTCTCAGGGTCGCGCTGGGCCGAGAATTCCCTCCCACCTCCTGGATGTGGGACCCTGCTCCTGTGTGGTCCAGAGACAGCGGGGGCAGTGGCAACGGCTGAGTTTGGCACTGTGAGTCCTGGGCCCCACAGCGGACTAATCTCGGGGGACTCCGCACTTCCAAGGCTAAGCAGTCCTGGGGTGCTGCTGAGGTCACCGCCTCGCCCTGGTAGCCCCTTTTAGACTGGGCAGTAATCTGATTTCAAAATAATTCCTTTTTTTTTTTTCACATAAAATTTAAAAATGAATTCATCTCCCAAGTGGGTAAACATTCAGACTACAGCTTCATCTAACCCAGCTGGATAAAGTATTCATAATACCCCAGCCCAGAAACAAAACCGTGAGAAAATTCCTTTACAAAATCCTTCCTCTTGGAATGTAATGAATCACAACACCCCATCTGCCACAGCCCCTGGGGACCTGGGGGGCTTTATGATGGAAGCCACCCCCTGGGAGGATGGCTGGTAGCTCTCCAGCCTGGGATAACCCCTCCCTACAGGCTCCTTCTAGCTACAGATTCCAGAACACTCCAGAACTGGGGAGAAGGAACCCAGGGAGAGAAAGCTGCTCTCAGGTGTCCATGTCAGCCGCCCTCAGAGACCCAGTGAGGCCCTCCTGCTGGGAGAAGGCAGAGCTTCTGTTCATTAAAACTAACTTAGATGTTTTGGAAAAAAAGTCCCCAAGGAGCTGTTGGGCAGGAAGGAGCAGGGGAGAAGGCACCTCTGCAGGCAACCCAAGGAGCCCGGCGGCCGGGTTTGGGGCGACGGCCACTATGTGCCAGCTGGGTCCTCACTTCCAAGCCACAGGCACTGCAGACTCCTAGAGGGGCCTGTGGGTGGGTGAGTGAGTGTAAATAGGTCGGGCTGTGTGGTCAGACCTCACGCACCACCGACAGGCTGTGCGGCCTGGAGTAAGTCACTTAACGTGTCTGAGACTTGGTTTCCACACCCTCACAATAATCTTGAAAGCTGCTCCAGTGAGAGGAAACATCACACAGCACACGGCATAAAATATATCCTTAATGACACAATTTTTTTTTCTTCTGGAGACTCTGAGAAGGCAAAGTAGTTTTATGCTTAAAGTTTTACAAGACCTTTTAGATTCATTGTCTTATTTGTCACAAGGAAAAGTTTTTTCAGTTTCACTGGTGAAAGAAGAGACTTGAACCCCAGAGAGATTAGGTTCTGAGTCCCCTGTCTCGTAACAGTGAAAAGTGCTGAGACGGCACCAGACCTCCTTCCCGAGCCCCGCGCCCCAGTCCTCGCACGACCGTCTCCCCAGCTGAGCTGTGAGAAGGCTCAGCCGAGGCCGGCGAGGTCCCGGGCTGCAGGGCCAGGATGCACAGGACCAGGAAGGATCCGTGGCACCTAGGCAGGTGGGCAGGAGGAGCAGGTCTGCAGATAATGGGTGACTCCCGTGCTGCCCCCAGCAAATCCAGCGTCCTTGTGCCAAGAGACATCCGGCGTCTCCAATAAATACAGCCCCCCACACACAGCAACCAGGCTGGGGCCTGCGGCATCCCCGCTACACCCCCCAGACCAGGCCTCTGTCAAGCTTCCACTACAGGCCTCAAAACGAATGGGCCTCCGAGATTTCAACAGGTATCGAGGGCACAGCTCTGCGAAAGACGGACAATGCCCACCCCTTTCCGAAATGAAGACGACCTCCGGGCCCTTCACAGTCCGCTGGGTTGTCAGAACAGCCTGTCAGGTTGTGCTCCGCGTAAACCAGGGGCCCCACTCCCGGACACCAACGTGACGGGTCCCCAGGAGGCATGCAACGTGGCAGCCCTGACCGCTGGGCTCTAGTGCCGTTCTTGGGTCACCGCTGGCCGCTGCCCATCGAGCTTTCCTCTCTCAAGATGTCTGAGTTCACGACAAGCTCCCTGGCTCCAGCAGGCCCTCCAGCCCTGACGCGTCCTGTGGAGGGTCTCGCGGAGAGACCCTCCCTGACGTACCAGGGAAGCGGGGCGCAATGCCCGGCCCTCAGGAAATGCTAGCTGTTAGTATTTCTTCCTCATTCTCCCAAAAGAACAATCTGTTCATTCATTATTCAAAGATTTAATGGATGCTCACCCCACGTCCGGCAGGTACTTAGCATTTTGTAGTGAAGGGAAACAAGTCCCTGCTCTCATGGAGATGACATTGTGGTAATAACAGACAAATAACTCAAGAATAAGAGTATCTGAGAAACTAATATGTTATATGTTGATTACAACTCACTTTTTTAAAAAGCAAGAAAAAAAATAAAAGGGTAGTCTTTAGCTAGTACGAAAAAAACAGAAGGTTTTTGTTGGAAAAAGAAAATGTATCAAAGCTCAGCAGAGAATAAAAAAGACAGAAACAGACCCGGTAGCTGTTTTACATTTAGCCAGCTGTTTTAATTTGATTTTAAGGGAAGGAGTAGGCAGGCAGGTAAGAGGAGCGAGGGACAAGGAACATTTTCTTCTTGTTGTTGCTGTCCCGCCAACCCCAGGATGCGAACCCAGGACCTGGGATGTGTGTGGACTGCGCCCAGCAGGGACGTCCCGGACTCCGGTCCCAGTTTGTCTCTCCCCTCAGAAGCACTACAGTCACACTCCTGCCCTTACACCCACGCTGACACAGGATTTGCTTTTACCAAATGCACTTAGCGCTCACGACAGAAGCAGGTTTTGGACAGGTGCTCGCTTTTCCTCTTGTGCTCCCATGAGAACACCATGCACATCAGTGGTAGAGCGGAAGGCCGGGCCTGAGCAGCAAAACTGACCCCAGCTGCCGCGGGAAGCCAAACCCAGCCGAGCCCAGCCCAGCCACAGCCGTGCCGGGGAGGAGCGGGTCAGCCAGGGTGGGACTGTTTGCTACGCAGCAGTAGGTGGAAGTAGCTGATCATCGCAGGTGCTTAGGGCAGGTCTCCCCGTCAGGCATGAATGAGAAAAAGGACTCCGTGGTGGGAAGAATCAGAAGAAAGAGCATCCTGTACAGACGTGAAGGCCAGAGGACACATGTCCGTTTTCCATGTCATTGCCTAGAGGATGGACACGATGGGCACCTGAGTTCAGGGTGTGTCCGTCACTCCCATTTGCAGCCCCAGGGCCTCCACACCTACCGGCACACAGCAGTCAGCAGAGTGAATGGCTACAGTCCTGGACAGAAATGCACGGAACAGCTCTCCACCGAGATGCTCCCCTGTGGAGAGCCAAAATCAAGCTGAGAAAGGCTAGGGTAGCAGCTCTCACCTAGGGGATGGCCGGAACCCCCTCCCCAGGGGAGACAAGGTTCATGGCAATGTGTCTGGGGACCTTTTTGATGGTCATAACTCAGAAGAGGAAGACAAGATCTGGAGACAGAAGATTTCTAGAATTCCAGAAAATGCACCATTATAAACCCGGGGTGAAATGTGAGGGACAGCACCGATGACAGCAACGGCAAGCCTTGCCAAGGCACCCGGGGAGCAGAGCAAATGCTTCTGAGAGTCTATGACTCCTCGCCTCTGTTCAAAATGGCGCATCTCTTGAGAGTAGAACTTTCTGCCGAGTCTCTGCTGCAGGAACCAGCAGCGCTCCCCTCTCCTGGGGAATGCAAGCCCCTCCTTCTCTCCCTGAGTGCTCCTTAGGGGCACAGGAACCCCCTCCCTGCTGCCTCCCTGAGCCCCCTTCCCTGCCACTTCCCTGAGTCTGCCTGGGGACTGACCCAACCCTTCAGAGCTTTTTCTTGGCTGCTATTTTTCTAGTTTGCTACTCTTGGGTGCCTGGGCAGCCCAGCAGGTAGGGAGGGGGACTGGTTAAAAGGGAGATTCCTGGGTCCCACCTGCCTGCTGAGACCCAGGACCCTGTATTCACCCTCCCAGGTGGTTCTCCTCCAGCCAATAATCACTGTTCCAGGTGAAGTAATACCTACTAAAACTCCACCTGGTCTTTTTCTTCTTTTTTTCTTTTTTAATCTTACGGCCTGTCATTTATGATAAAGGTGTGCCCAGTGGAGCAGCGGTTAGGTCAATCGCCTTTGAAGGAGTAGGCCACATACCCCTGATTTTGAATCCTGGGTTGGTGGGGGAGACAACCAGTGTGAACAACTAAATACAAATAAAATAAAAGGCCTCTCCCTCCTCTTGAAAAAAGAACGGTGAACCTGATCCTTGGGATGGGCTTATCAGCAGGATTTCTGGTACTGAGCTCGGGCCCAGGACCGCCAAACTTTCTGGAGTCACAGCAACACGATCAACTACCAGCAGGGTCCAGTCACATGGGATGAGATGCCTTTGAGCTCTTTCCAGAAGTGTCATCTCTGGTAATAGGCGGCCAGGGCTTTGGAGACGGACTCGGATTGCAGACACCTGGACAAGGCCCCCGCCAGTCGCTCCCACACAGAAGCAGCTCCAGCAGCTTGTCTGCAGTGGGCACAGCTCCATCACCTCCAGGGCCGCCGTGCACACGACACGGCTGTGCACATCTTCCTGAGTCTGAAGACCTGCGCGGACTCCGGTGGCCCTGTGACAGCACGGCCCCTCTGGTCTTTCTGGGTAAAGGCCCCAGGTCCTCTTCCTGTCACCCCTCCTGTCACCTCAGCCCCCACCTCCCACAGAGCTGGGCGCAGACTCTCTCTGGTCCTGCCACCCGCCCCTGCTCTGCAGTAATCCTCCAAGATGAGCTTTTCTCCAAGCACCGCCGCAGCTGGCAGCCACCCCAGCACGAAGTTCAACAGCTCCCTGGCACTCACGGTCTGACATAGTTTGCCCCACAAGCATGTCTAAATACCTCCCTGATGGGGACCATCTACCTTGGCCAAGATGGTGTCCTCAGTGCTGCCCCGCAGGCACCTGTGACCTCTGCACACACTGGGGCACTCTTCCCCACTGGCGGACTGGGGAGGCAGCCTCCCAACTCACCCTGCTAGTGAGGGCTGGCTCCGCATTCTAGTCCACAAAATCCACGTTTGTGTTACTGGTTCTAAATGTTTTAAAACATGTGCCTTAGAATAAAACAGGTGTCTGTCCATTACAGTAAAGGGTCCACTAGGGTAGGGACAAAGTCTCTTCCAATCACCACTGTGCCCACTCCCCACCCCCTCACACAAGCAGCAAATGTCTGGTATAGGAGGCACCCAATGAGTGCCAGGTGAAGGAATACTGGAGGAAGAGGACGGAGGGTGCAGGAAATGAGGAAGAGGGCAGAGGAGAGAGGAAGGCTGGAAATGCTGGCAGATACACTCCCGTGTACCCCAACACGAGACAGGCCCGTCCAAAATGCCTTTGTACCCCCGCCCCTGACATCTGCCATCTTCCCTCAAAATCTCCTCCAGCCCTTCTCCACAGGCCTTGTTGCAGCCCCGCCTCTGAGCGATCACACTCTCCCCTACATCTTTTCCGACTAAAACAATGTACTGAAGGACACCACATCACAGCATATTGAGGGTTGCAGTGTGCACCATCGTCGGTCAACAAACCAGCATTGCAGATCAGACGGTAAATTCGCCACCAACTCTTCCTTCACGAGCATTGACTCCTTTACCCAACTTGCCCCCCTACTTCCCTTCTAGGACACCACAAATTTAGTTCCTTAGACAAAAAATCTGTTTTTGTTTGATTTGGTTCAATTGTTTCTTTGGTTTCTCTATATACCACACATGAGTGAAATCCTGTGACATTTGACTTCCTACTTTGGACTTATTTCACTGAGAATAATTCCTTCTAGGTTCACCCAACTTGTTCCAAATGGCAGATTTTCATCCTTTTCCTAACAGTGTAGTTAGTATTCCATGTGTATATATTTCACATCTACTTATCTGTCGATGGGCACTTAGTTTTCTTCCAGCTCTTGGATATTGGAATTAAGGCTGCAATGAACATAAAGGTGCATATATCTCTACCAATTAAGTGTTTTCCGGAAGTGGGATACTCCTCTACCCTTCTTGAAGAGGCAATAGTATCAGATTAAGAGAAAGGAAAGTTTAAATATACAGTCACACGCTGGTCTCATCACAGACATGAAATGGAACAGCAGAAACACCAAAATGTCCATAGTGGAAATCCTGTGGGGAGGGGAGTGTAGAACAATCTCTGGTTTCTTCTTTTTGTCTTATAATCTTTCTGTAATAAATCTTTGTGAAGCAGCAATAAAGACTAAGTGTTTCTTGAGACAAAAACAGAACATTGCGTCGGCAATGAGGTTATGCACTGGTGACAAAGGGGAGGGAAGGAGGCAGAGCAATCTGAGCAGGAGCAGAGCAGCCAGGCCAGCAACAAGTAGGTACTATGTGATGCTGACCAGAGATCACATAGTAATGACGTGTGGCCTGGTGGGACTTCATACAAATGGCCAGGAATGGTGCAAGGAATTTTGGCACCTTAGGAGAAAACCAAATTTGACACCCCTATAAGTCACGCTCTAAATGTCTTGCCTAAAACACATGTCACTTTAACCATCCCAGTGCCAGAAATGCCCAATAGCTCCCCACAGTACCACTGATAACCCCCACAGTGCCAGCTAACCCCCACAGTGCCAGCTAACCCCCACAGTGCTTACCCACAGCTCAACCGCACTGTGGTATTTTGCTCCCTTTAAAGAAACAGGCATGTGTTGGGGGTGTGTGTGGTGGGGGCATCTGCTTCCTGCAGGGCTCCTGTTTCCTCACAGGGGCAGGAACAGAAGTGGCAACTGTAGCCCACTGCAACCAGCGCCATCAGTGCCAAAGGGGCCATCTTTAATGCAGGCAAAAGGGACAGCTGCTTTGGAGCCTCCTCAACAGATTGGACCTGGGGCAACTCAGCTGCCCCTTTTGCGTCATGTTAAATAAGGCCCTGGTTTATTAAAAATTGACATTAATATTAAAATGACAGAAAGGTCAGGAAACATGAAAAAATTTAAAAATGACAGAAAGGTCAGGAAACATGAAAAAATGGTACTGTCCTTTTTAAAATGGTATGTATGGTCAACCTATCTCAGGAGGCTTTCAATAAACACCCCATGGCAGAGAGAATGTCAGGGACAGCTAACCTGAGGCCTCACTCCCACAGCCCAGGAGGCATCAGAACCTCCTCTCTTTTCATTCCTGCTGAGCACATCTGGCCTCCCACCAGGTCTTTCAAAGGACTGATGGAAAGACAGACCTTCCTAAGATCTTCAAACAGCCTGAGCACAGACTCCCATGGACTCATCCTCTGCTCCTTGCTCTGCTTTGTGAAACACAGGGATTTGGGACCCCGGTCCAGCCACCAGGAGGGAAGGAGATGACCCTGGGTTAGAGCCACCAGGAGCAGAGACCTGGGGTTCCAACTACCACCAGTGAGGAAGAGACCTCCCCATCACCTGTCCTGCACGCTGCCAAGCCAATCATGCATCCCTCGTCATTGAGTACCCACAGCAAAGTCTGTGCTCTTTGTAAAGGGGTCAGGCTGTCCCCCTAGAATCACCATCTCGCTCACTCTAGTGAGCCTTTCCCAGGGGATGAGAGACGAGTGGATCGCCAGTCCAGACGTGTGGCCCAGGCACCGTCACTGGGCCCTGCTGGCATAAAGGGTCCTGATCACCAACAGTCTCCCAATCAATGCCACACAGCGACATGTTGGGCTAATGTCTCCTTTGCAGTCACCCAGTTTTCTTCTTTCTCCCTTGTGTGCTCTTTCCAACTATAAAAGCCACCATTTCTCCTCCTCAGAGACTGGCCACTGAGCCCACAGGATTTTCTCATCCTGTGAACACACAGCAGAAGCTTCCAAGAGAGTCCTTTAAACCACCTGCGGCTTCCTGAGAGGTTTCCAATCTTTAAAATATTTCCTGGTATTTGCTTAATATTCCCACTTAAGAACCTTACACTTTTTGGACACACAAGGGCCTGGTCTGGATTTCTCCACCCTTCTTCCATGTGAGCCAAGTCCACACCAGCACCCATGTCAGTGGTATTCCCACTCATACTCAGGTGTCCCAGGGGACACCTTCCTCTGGGGCTTCTTGACGACACCTGTCCAAACCCACACACCTTCTCAGCAAGAGAAACTCTCGGGGCAGTCAAGCAGTGGTTAGGAACAGGGACAGAATTCCAACTCCACCACAGCTCCAAGCTGGCTGCCTCCTCTGCGAAATGAGCAAAACGGTCCCATGTCAGGCAGGTTGTGAGAATTCAGTCAGGGGATGTACACAGTGGGCCCGACACAGGACTTGTCCAACACACAGTCTCCATGAACAGAGCTGTTGTGAGCAAGCATATTGTAAATTCCTGCTATGACTTCTGAACATTATTCCCAGTTTTCCAGCTTTCTCTGTCTCCTCTAACATGTCCTTTTCATCACTCGGGAAGGCGATGAGTATCAATGCTTCCCTACACAGGCACACCTCAAGGCACAATTCCACAATAAAGCTAATATTGCAGTAGGGTGAATCACATGAAGCTTTTGGTTTCTGAGTGCATGTGGAAATTATGTTTACCCATAGTTCATTAATTGTATAATACTATCATGTCTGAAAAAATGATGCACACACCTTAATTTGAAAATCCTTCATTGCTGGCACGCCCTGGTGGCTTAGGGAAGAGTCTGTGGCCTGCACGGTCTGATTCGAATGAAGCCAGCCACACAGACTTATCTGATTAGTATCTATGTAGAATATATCTTCCTATCGCTTTACTTTTAATCTATTAGTGCCTTTATATTTAAAATGAGCCTCTTTATTATAGCGTATAGCTAGTTATTGCTTTCTTATCCACCTGCCAATACTTGCTTATTAAACTGAGGTAATGATATCAAATGCATTTAACATTATCAAAAATGGCTGAATCTAAAACTACCATCCTGCTTTTTATCTTCTATCTTATTTGTTGTTACTTTTTCCCTCTTCCTGACATCTATTGAATTATTTTATCATTCTATTTATCTCCATTATTGACTTATGAGTCATAATTCTATTATTTAATAATTGCTCTGAAATTCACAATATACATCTTTAACAGTAAAATCTTTTGAATATTACTTTATATATATATATATATATATATACATCATATGAAAATTTAAATAGTATACTTTCATTTTTCCCCTCCTGTCCTTTCAGCTGTTTTCACAGTTTGTTTATATATATGTTATAAACTCCACACTATATTGTTTATATTTTTGCTTCAGATTGTCTTTTAAATAGATTAAAATTGAGGAAAAATATCTTTCATATTTCCCTATCTATGTAACATTTGGGGGGTCCTCTTTATTCTTTTGTGCAGAGATCTATCTAGTATCATTTCTATTTGGCCTGAAAAACTTGCTTAATACTTTTTGTAGTGCAGGTCTACTTAGTGATAAATTCTCTCAACTTTCTTTATAAAAACAGTCTTAATTTAGTTTCGTGTTTAAAGGTTAATTTTGTTGGGTGTAAAGTTCTAGATGAACATTTTTTTCCAGTTCTATAGTATTCTGCCTTGAAATTTCTGACCAGACATCTGTTATTCTTACCTTTTTTCTTCTCTACATAATATATCTCCTCCCCTTCTCTTCCCTTCCCCTCCTCTCTTCTCCTCTCTCTCTCTTTATCACTAAGATCAAGTAATTTGATTATGATGTACCTTGGTATGAGTCCCTTTATTTTTATCCTGTATGTTATGCTGAGCTTCTTGAAGTGTTAGCCTATTATTTTCATCAAATTTGGACGTTTTCTACAATATTTCTTCTATTTTTTTTCTGTTCTCTATGTTCTTTTTCTGGGACTCCACTGCTCCCGCCGGCTGACAGAACACATTCAGAGCTGTCTCATAGCATTTTCTAGGTCCTCCATTTCATATCCCAAATAATCTTCCAGCATTCTTACAATCCCACACATCCAATTTTCCAGTAATTCCGTTACTATATGTGTTCATCCCTGAGACACTATTCGCCAGCAATTGCCTCTGCCCCTCCCCGACCAAGAGGGACTCGAAATCCAATCTGCCCTTCATGGGCCAGCTCAGGACTGCCACCTCCATGAGGCCAGGCAAAGGGAGGCTTTTTAAAATTCTGTGTTCTCCCAAGTCTTATTTTCACAGAAACCCTCTGAGGGCTTGCAGCTGTCCTCTTAGTCATCTGAGATGAGCCCCCCTCCTCAGACCCAGAAGAAAAAAGAAAGTGGACACCGCTGTCTCTGCAGCAGAAGAATAATGATTCTATCAAAATGCACCTATGAAAGAACTTCCTGAGGGAGAAATTGGGCACAGTCTTTTATGAAGGGATGAGTCAAGGCAGCATATCTTCTTTTTCCAAGGGGAAAAATGAACCACAGAGCAGATTAAGTCAATTCTACTGAGCCAGAGGCCATACCTCAAAAGAAATCACTCTCACACCAGTCTCTCAATGTAACCTCTCAAGAGTTAGGAAAAAAGAAAATTTAGCCCTGACTTCCTCTTTACATAGCCAGGGGAGCAGGAGCAGGTAATCATATTCCACGAAGCCACAGAGCACCTGGCTCCACGTCTCTGGAGAGAGAACCTTGGTGAAGCCTGAGAAGCCCCAGGGAAGCAAACAGAACTCCCAAGACTGAGAGACTAAAAGTAAAATTCACCTTGCCACCAAGAGCAGCTCACTAGGAAGGAGAAGCAAAGTTGGGGACCCCCCGAAGTTTACACACTGGAAACTCAACAGCAAAGGAGTTCAGTCCCTTCAAACATGTCCACACCACATCACCTGTCCTCCCTCCACTTCCAGCTTCTGTTATCATCACCCTTCCCATGCAGCCACACACTCAACAGCCTCCTGCCTCCACAACTTCCTCTAGGTGAGAGACCCATGCAATGAAAAGACAAGACATTGTTAAAAGAAGTAAAGAAGATATAAAGAGATGGAAATACATCAGAAGCTCATCATTGGGAAGAATGAGTATTGATAAAATGAACTTCTTATCTAAAATAATATACTACTTTAATGCAACCCCCAAAATTCCATTGGAATTTTTCAAAGAATTTTACATTTTGTATGGAATCTGGATCTTGGGGGACACTACAAAGCAATAGTGATCAAAACAGCATGGTCCTCGAGTAAAGAGACACGGATCAGCAAGACAGAACTAAATCATCAGAAATAAGCTCACACATACAAGGTCAGTTAGCTTACAAAAAAAAGAGCCAAGAGCATATAATGGAGAAAGGAAAGTCTTTTCAACAAATGGTGTTGGGAAAACTGGACAGCCACATAAAAAAGAATGAATCTACACCATTTTCTAACACTAGACACAAAAATGAACTCAAAGTGAAGCAGAAACACTGATGTAGACTGGAAACCATAAAATTCTTAGAAGAAAACATAGGAATATATTCCATGACTCTGGCCTAAGAGAACTCTTTGGGGACTCAACTCCAGTGACAAGGGAAACAAAAACAAACGAATGGGACCACATTAAACTAAAAGGTGTCTGCAATAAAATGCTTCTGCACAGCAAATGAAACTGTCACCAAAACAAAAAAAAGTCTTGGGATGTCTTTGGGAGAAGGTAGCTATATGATACATCTGACAAAGACTTACTACCCAAAACAAGGATAAGGAAGTCATGAAAGTCAATAAAGGAAAAACAAACATCCAATCAAAAAATGGGCAGAAGATCTGAAGAGATATTTCTTCAAAGAAGACATACAGATGGCCAACAGGCACATGAAAAGATTTTCCTCCTCTTATTACGGAAATGCAAATCAAAGGAACAAGATATCACCTCATACCTGTGAGATCGGCCATTATCCAAAAGACCTGAAACAACAAATATTGGTGAGGATTCAAAAAAGGAATCCCCTGCCACCCCGTACACTGCTGGGGGAAGTGTAAATTTATGCAACCATGATGGAAAGCAGTACGGAGATTCCTCAAACAATTTAGAATGAAAATACCATATAAGCCCATCATCCCACTTGTGGGTATTTACCCGAAAAACACAAACACATAAATTTACAGAGATATATGCACCTCCATCTTCAAACAGCACTGTTTAGCAAATATCTAAGAATTGGAAATTATATTAGTGCTCACTGACATGTGAATAAAGATATGGCTTATATATAAATGGATCTACTACACAGCCCTAAAAAGATAAAATCCTGACATTGGCAACAACGTGGATGGAACTAGAGGGAATTATGCTCAGTGAAATAAGTTCAGAAGGAGAAAGACAAACACTCATGTGTGGAATACGAAGAGACAAAGCAAACAGACAGAACGGACATTAGCAATGGAACTGTGGTTCCCAGAGCGGGAGGGGGTCAGGGTGGGGCCAGTGCACAGGGGTGGGAGACTTTGGTAATCTGGGGTGGGTAGAGTGTGCTATCATGTATTTGATGAACGATGAACGTGCACATCTAAATTTATATTATTTTGTAAATCAGCACTACTTCAATCTAAAAGAACAAGGCTGAAGGGTAAGAAAAGTCACACTATGTGCAGGAAAATGCTAACGCTGCAGGCCCGTGATCGTCTGAACGGAGGCTTGTCAGCTTAGAGCATGGCTGGAAACAGAACCAGGATTCGGGCAGGGTTCCTGATGCAAGCGGCTCACGGTGCCCACACTTGCCACGCACTGGGTCTGTGATGAGCGTCTGCTATCTAGTGGGAGTCTGAAATTCCGGTGTGAGCGAGGCAGGAGGCGCCTCCATGACCAGTCCCTAGTGAAAAGCCTGGGCGCAGAGTCCCTAATGAGCTTCCCTGGTAGACAACATGCCACACGTGTTGTCACAGCTGGTTGCTGGGGAATTACGTGCAGTCTGTAAGTCTCACCGAGGAGAGAATCTTAGAAGCCCGAGGTCTTAGCTGCAAGCGCTTTGCCCCGTGCTGATCTGCTTTGCAGCCTCTCTCGGCGATAAGCCTCAGCCATGAGTCTGAAAGAATGGCTTCCTCTTAACACCCGACTGGCCCTTCACTGACCACTGTCACCTCTCACCTACTGCCCCTCCCTCCAGGGCCCCGACCCCTACCGCTGTGACGCGCTCTCACCTCCACCTAAGTCTCCAAGCAGAGCTGCCCAACGAACTGCTGAGCAGACTCTGCTTTCTGCCTGTTTCCCACAAATGTCTCAGGTGCCTGCCACCCACAGGCTGCACAGCATTTGTCAGCTCCCTCTGTGGGGCTGGAGGAGCACCGGCCTGGGTCGAGACAAGGCCACAGGCTCCGATGCTGTGTGACCCCAAGTGAGTCACTTCCGTCGTGGCCTCAGTGTCCTCTCTGGACACACTGGGTAGTGTCTCCGAGACAGTCCCTCCGGGCAGAAGCGGTGTGGGCAGCAGGGGACAGCAGGCAGCAGGGACCAACATCCTCTGAGGTGCAAACCCCATCTCATCCTGATGTGTAAATTGCACTCAAGCCTCCCTCCAGGGATCTGATTGTCGGTTTCCACGGTTACAGATAAACGCTATGACATAACACTTGCCTCTGACGGGCCTCGTGCTTCCCTCACTGTCTCGCTTTCCTACCACCACCCTGTAAGAGCCGGCACATCCCTGCTCACAGCAGACTCACAGCTTCACGGACGGTGGCTCCTGCGGCACGTCGGCAGAGGACAGAGAAGACAGAGCACCTGGGCACGATGGCGGAGCTGGTGCACAGGTCCAGCCCGGGAAGCCAGCACAGGCCCACGTGCTCCTGCTCACGGTACTATGCATCCTCTCCTCACTCACCGAGCAGAAACCACGCTCGGTGAGGTCAACGCTTGTCCAGACCCCGGCGCCCAGAGAGAGGCAGTCTGAGCTCCCGTTTACTGTGAAACGATGAGGAAACAGGCAAAATCAGATGGGGCACAAAAGTGTCAGCAATGGCTGCGAGGTGGCCTCCCGCAGGCCCAGAGGCCCTCCCAGAGCCGCCCAGAGTGCCCGGTGTCCAGCCGCTGGCCCGGCTTCCCTTCTCTCGCCCCATCTCCTCCTCCACCATCGCTAGCCCCTCACTTCTGCCTGGCAGGCTGAGTCGTGCCCACCTCAGGAGTGTCAGTGAATCAGCGTGCACCAGACAGAGCTGCAGCGGTCCCAGCGGCAGCGGCAGCGCTCACCCTCGGTCTGCTGGGCCGGACTGTGCCAACACGTCCTGCTCCCTGAGGCCCGAGTCCTTGCTGCTCCCAGGGAGGCGGGCAGCCTGCGGCGCGGCTGTGGCTCACACGGCCACCTGTGGAGCTCAGGTGGCACCTCCTGGCTGAAGCGAAGGGCTGCGGACTGCAGGTGCGCGTCACACCTTGGGAGGAAACTCGCTACCAGAGAGCATGAGAGCCGAGAACTCAGAGGTTTGCTCTGCCAAGGGGCGTACTTACGTAAACACACACACGTTCACGTAAATGTGCCCGTTCACAGACGGCTCTCTGGAAGTGGACACCCAACCCTTAGTTGTCTATGGTCAGGGGGCTCACACCTCCTCCTTTAGACTCCTTTCCAGGATGAATTATTTCTTATAAGTACTTGCATGATGTAGAAGAGAACTCAATCTTCATCTCTATCAAAGGGGACCTATGTTAACCATAGACATCCTTAAGGGATAATATTATGGGCAATATTTTTCCATACTATTTGGTATTTTCCATACTGCACACATTTGTTGCTTTTACATCAGACTGAAGCATATAAAATGTAATTGTCATTTCAGGCTGACTGAAAGGAACTGGATATTTCGTGTGATTCAACCTAATAATTCACGTGACAGCATTCACTCGAAATGCATGGTAGAGATGCTCTGTGCTAGACCCAGGCCCACATCTGATAGTCATTCTTTATTTTTTGTTAAAATAATATATGAAGCTGGGCCTCCCCTGAAGGCAGAACCCCAGGGTCCTTGTCTGCATCCCCAGCATCCACATCATGTGCCAACATGCATCTAGAGTCAAACATGTTTGGCTAAGTGACGAGATGAATCAGTAGAGAAAAGGAAAATGGGTTTCCATCAACAGACACATACAGGTGCGCCCTGGTGGTCTAGGGTCTAGTGCACCCTGAGAGCAGTCCCACATGCATCCCTAGGTCCCAGGTTCAAGACCGAGGACCGGGGAAAACCACCAATGTGAACAACTAAATGAAGTGCTTTGAAAAAAATAGACACATACGAGTAAAATTATACATTCAAATAATCATCAACTAGAATGTCCCTGTTAGAAAGCACAAGGGCAAAGGAGAGGTGGAGCAGATTCCACCCTGACAACTGTGCTGATCTTGGCTACTCTGCTGGGGAGACAGGACCAGACAAGCAACGGGGCGGGGGAGGCACGGGGGACACGGCACGGGGGACACAGCGTGGTCAGCAGGCAGACAGCCCCAGGTGTGAGCAGCAGTTCCCACTGAAGGGACCCTGGGGGACACCTTCCCTCCCCACTGCCTTCACCAGCACCCACCGTGAGCTGGGAACAAAGGCTGCACTGGGTTTCTCTGTTATAACTTCTCTATTTATATAGACTGTAGTTCTTTCATCAAGGCTTTAGAGCTAAACTTTCCAGGAGTGAAGCTGCCCGCTGCACCAGATCTTAACTGACAGTACCGACTGCAGATACCTCCAGTGCCTGTCCTGCAGGGAGGAGGGCCGGCAGGGATCTTAGAGAGGAAGGGGCGTGACCGGAACACGGGCGCTGCTGCGCGCTGCCCTTCAGTGTGCAGCCAGAGGACGTGCCCAGATGGTGTCGGGCCCAGAAACCACGTCGCCTAAGGGCCTCCTGAACGAGTGAGATGGTCTGGGCTGAAGAGGAGACTACAGGGGAGCAAGATGGCCGAAGACTAAAGGATACTAAAGGAGCTGCTGGGTAGAAAACAAGAGGCAGATGGGTGTTACTTCCTCTCAAATTAGAGACTGGAATGGATTTGGGGGGGTGGGGCTGGGGGGGGCTCATACAGAAAGAGCAGGAGCACAGGACCGGGTGGAAGCCCTCCGCTCCAATACTCCGGGCGAGCCACCCACCCCTCCTCCTAGAACGCGTGGCCTTCCTCGCACAGCCGGCAGGATCCTCTCTAGAACCTCCTGCACTTCTGCTCCAGTGTCTGGAGTGCTTCCCAGTTGCGTCTGGTCCCAAACCTGTGTACATCAGTTGTATTTTGGTATTGCATTCATAATTTAATTAAATATGACCAAAACAAATATGAGTGTGAAAAACAGATGTTATATCAAAGTATTTGGAAATTTTTGACAAATATGACTAGCTAAAAGAAAATGCTGTCGAATTATAAGCAGCCAAGACGACAGTAAAAAAAAATTTGGCCAAAAAAGAAGGGAAGGGATGCCCTGGTGGAGTAGCGGTTAGGTCCACTGCCTCTGGTGGAGCACAGTCCACACACATCCCACAGAGTGGGGTCTGCAGCCCAGGGCCAGTGGGGAACAGCCAAGATGTACCACTAAAAAAAAAACAAAACGAAAGAATGAAAACGCTTCTTCCTCCTCTCTTCCTGCCTGCCCGTACCTTTCCTTAAAAAAAAAAAAAGAAAAAAGGAAGAAGCCATAAAGATCCAGAAGGATTCAGTCCCCAGATTATTTCCAGATGACTTTAAAATCCCTTAGGAAACTGGAAATTACAGATGAAGCTGCACGAACTTAGCTAGAGGTCCTTCCCTTCAACGAAAGATGAGCAACTGACTTCACAGCCAGGTCTTTTCAATTAAAATGAAAGTTATTTTAAATGTACTTGACTGTGCACATGTAGCCACAATTTGGGGGGATTACTGGATTTTACTGACTTTTTAAAGATCCACTGGATTTAGTTTACATAGAATAAAACGCACCCGTTTTCACGGTCTGTTTTGATGAGTATTGACAATGCTGAGTGGTGACTACATCCACAACCACAAGACAGAAAACATCGCTTTTGTGGCTCCCGCAGAATTCACTCTTTTGGGCGAATGCTCTGGGTGCTTGGACAGACTGCTGTGTGACCACCAGCACTATAATCTAATGCTTTGTACCGACTTACCTATTACCTGTCACCTCTTCAGCTAAGAGGACTCCCGCTGCATTCACACCTGAAGACCTGGCCTGCAGACCAGTGCTCGCTGCGTTTCCGCTGTGATCCTGGGCACCTCAGTTACCCGTGTTCCTCCTCCACATTCTCGTCTATAAAATGCCAAGGACGAGGATCTCCACCCCCAAGGGAGACCTGAGCTGCATGACATAATGTAGACAAGAAGTGGTTGACTCCCCTGCCCCATGTCCTCTGGCTCGAGGGGCTGAGGTGCAGGCTATGAAAGCCACGGACCTGGGTTCAAGACAGGCGCCCAGCAGGGCAAAAGAGAAGTACTTAAAACATCTATGTAAACGTTTTCTAACTAGTTTTAACCATGTTCTCTGATCAATAGGCTGTTTTGCAGGAAACTGAGTTCCCCATCACTAGAGAAATGGAAGCAAAGACTAGAGGCTGTTTTGGGGACCACACAGAGGGTTCTCAGCACTGCCTACAAGTTGGACTGTGAGAGCCGCCACTGTCCCCATCCTTAACTCCAGTGTCAAAGTCTCATGAACTATGTGTCACTAACCCTGGTGAAGAGGAACAAAGTGAGGTCACCCAGAAGCTGTGGGGAACATCCCTCAGCCCCTGGGTTCCCTTTCTTCTCCACAGACATAAGTATTCGACCTAACGGAAGGACATGTTTGACATTCCTTCAGTCCAAATCATTTCAGAGACCTTCTTCACTGTTCTCCCACCCACCACCAACTCTTAACGTCGTCCTCCAAAAAACAGGATACAAAGAAAAAAGTAAGAAAAGGTCAGTGGCATGCAAAACAAAACCAAAAAAGGAAAAACACTAATTCGAAAGCACAGTATTTTTATCTTCATAGGGAACTGTATCTGAAGTTTATGCCTCATTTCTAAGACTAAAAAAGGGGTGGGGGGGCAGTGGCGGGAGAATGAGTGACCCAACCAAGGTGCCCTCCAGACATCCAGAAATGGAGCCACGCTTTCCTCCCTCAGGGCTGACCCAAGCTGTTCTGAAATTCCTCTCCATCAGAGCCAGTAAGAACACCAACAGCACCAGCAGCCAGAGCAAGCATCTCTCCTGCTGGGCCCGGGCCTGCCCTGCAAGGCCATGTCCAGACTTCAGTGCGTGTCATCCCTAACTGACCTGATGACGCAGGTTTTATTAGCCATTTTCCGAGAAGCAGAAACCAGACTTAGCAAGATTAGAGAACGTACTCGAGATCTCACAGCTGCCAAAGGGACCTGGAGATAATCTAAGGCAAATGAGCAGGAAGCCAGTGCTTGACCGAGGTCCAAAGCAGAAAGCCCATTCAAGGGTCAGGCTGCACCAGACGCTCCCAAGGTCCCCTCGTGAGTTTATACTGCAGAGGTCAGGTGGGTCTGATACAAGACACCTGGAAGGGACAGGTCTGTTCCCTAAAGCAACCACCCACATTGGGTCCTTTACCGAAATAAGAAGCAATGTCCCAGATTTGTCTCCAATATTAACTATACAGCTCAGTTTGGGGGAATGGGGACTGATATATTTTCTAGAGTGTTTGACACATCCACGGGAGAGAGAAAGCATTATCACAAGCAGGAGTGTAGAACAGAGATGAAGAGTAAGGACATGTGCCCCTTGCAATCAGAGAGGCTGTATTTAGCTGAGGAAGTTGTCCAACAGTGGGAAACGAACCCGTGGGAGGCAGGGCCAGTTCCCAGCTTGGGGTGATGACCCTCCCCATTGTGTCATGCCCTTTGCCCAGATTCCCCTAGGGAATCAATGATTGGGTTTCTTAGGAATTTGTTGTGAATCTGTGCCAAATAACCATTCCTGGGAGTTGGGAAGGTCCACCTACTGCCATCAAGTCAATGACAAAGCCTTGGCCTCATCAGCTAGTCTCTGAGGAATTTGGAGATCCATGCCCCAGCATCCGGTCCCCTGGCACGAAAGTGTGGCTTCCCAGGGAGGCATCCCAGAGCTGCCCGTGAAGCTGGCCCGACGCAGCTGCACCAAGTTACAAAGCTCTCTGTGGAATCAGTCAACGCTCAAGACCAACCTGCTCACGGTGGGATTTCTCCTGGAACATGCCATTTTCTTCTCTGGTAACAAGAAGAAAGTGTTCTTGAAGACAGGCATGGAAAGCAAAAAGTTTCCAAAAAGGAAAGCAAAGGTTGCACTATGAGTGAAAGGAAATTTCTTGGACCCGCAGGAGAAATTTTGCTGGAGGAAAGAGCTGCAAAGGTAATTGGAGGAAGGAAAAAGCAACAAACATAAAATAGTCAGGAGGGAAAAGAAGAGAGGCAACGGGCCTGCTGGGGTTCTACGTAAATAAGTAAATAAAATATAAACGATAAATCAGTCAAGAGAAGCAGGAATAATCAAATGCCTGCAGCACAGGAATAGCTGAGTTCATGACAGTACACTTAGCCATCATATTACATAGCCACAAAAAATGATCATGAAGACAGATTTTTTAAAAGTCAGAGCTACTAAGGTGAAAAATCAGTGGTGCCCACCAGGCTCAGGTGGCTGAGCTGGCAGCTGGGGTGTGGACCATGTAAAAAGCACAGGGACCCATGTGTCTTGGTGGAGTAGTGGTTGGGTCTGCCGCTTCTGAAGGAGCACACACTACATATTTCCCAAGAATCCAAGTTCATGTTCTGGGTCCAAGGAGGAACAACCAATAGGAACAACTAAATAAAAATAAAATGTTTCTCATCCTCTCTCCCTGCCTGCATCGATCCTAAAAAAAACAAAAACAAAAATAAAAGCCAGAGCCCTCGGTTCATGAAGGGGTGAGGGATGGGGAATGGGACACAACCAAAATAAATAAAAATGCTCTTACACACACACACACACACACACACACACACACACACACACACAAGCCTGTGCCATAAAACTAAGAAAATGTATTTATAGCTTTGTCTCTCTGAAAGGTACACAAAAATTGGTTATGACAGGATTAGAATAAATTTCTCATTTCCAAAATTTCTTAAAAATTATAGATTTTAATTGGAAACATTCTTAAAAAGAATCCTTTCAAAATGAGGAAAAAGGACCTAGTGGTTACAAAGAAAAAGAATGGAAAAAAAAAGAGGATAATGAATAACTTGGTCTGATTCATTCATAGACCAAAGATCAGAGGTGGTTTCAGGCAAGATTAATTCCAATAAAGGAATAAATAACATTTCCTCTATAGACTGTAAGGTGCCTCTTTATATATTAACCACACCTACCCACGAGGTAACTAAATGTGCCCCTGTTTGCCAGGTAAGCAGGTGAGCTGCCCTCACTTGATGCCACAGTCACATCTCCTCAGCCCATCTTACACTCCCCCGTGCACGAGAGCTGCTGGTGCAAAAGACCCTCAGACAGGCCGTCTCCTCCTCCCCAATGGCCCATCCACGGGGACAAGAAGGAGCAAGGAGGAAGCAGAGGCAGAACGGGGCAGGTCCTCTGTGCGGGGATCCCCCGCCGTCGCCAGTGTTGGATTCCAAGTCCTCTCTTTTCCCGTTTGATTCTTCATTCTCCTTGGGCAACCCTTCATGCTCCCTCTGGTTTGGGGTGTCATTTGAATTCTGATGACTCTTTAATCTACAACTCCAGACCTCTCTTCTGAGCCTCAGATCTGGAGCACAAGGTCTGGGGTACAGAAGGTGATCAACAATTAACCACTAACCTGAGAATTCCATTTGGCAGACGCAGGGACACCTCAAACTGAACTCATGGCATCCATCCCCAGCTTCCCTCTTGCAGGCAGCCCTTATGGCATCGTGCCTACACTTCTTTAACAGTTGCCTCCTCACTCCAGTCTTGGCCTAACTCAAGTCCACCAGAATGAAATGAAAATCAGATCCCACCCTCCCCTGCTTAACTTCCTTCAATGGAGCCTATCATCATAGGAATAAAGCCCAAATTCCTTTGCCCTTCCATCATCTAGTTTCTCTACCTCTTGTCTCTCCAGCTCCTGCCCACTGATGTTACGGTTTCAGTCATTCTCATCAGACTCAAGCAAATAGGAACCTCTATGACTTTGAATGGAAAATCTGTTCTCATTGCTCCACCTGGCACATTCCTACCCACCGTTCAAAATCCAACTCGACAGCCAGTTCTTTGGAAGGCTTCCTCTGTTTCCCTAGGGAGGGTCTCTCCACTAGGACGTGGACCATGGCCAATGAGCTACAGGCTGAGTTTGACCCATTCTTTGTACACTCAGCACAGAAAACGCTCACAGCTCTGAATGAAGAGGTCTCTCCTTAGGCTGGAGGAACAAGGAGATAAGGTGGGAGATGAGGCTCCAATTCTGCTCAGCCATTTTCTGGATGATCTCATGCAAGTCAGTTTAGCCCAAGAAGAGATTAGAATGAGTCCAACAGGATAACAATGACGCCTTTTCTGAGCTCCTTAGGAATGCTCCACATGGCACTCCCTGGTAGAGCAGCTGTTCGAGCAATCCCCTCCAAAGGACACAGGCCATCTACCCCTGGGTTCAAGTCCCGGTACGGTGGGGAAAACAACCAGTGTGAACAATTAAAATGGAAAAATGCTTCTCTGTCCTCTCTCTTCCTGCCTGTCTGCCTACTTGCCTTCATTCCTGCCTGCACCTTTCCCGTTAAAAAAAAAAAAAAAAATTCCTCTATTGTTGCTTTTTCCTTAGACCAGAATCTTTATTAACAAGTGGCAAAGGAGTACTGATTGATTATAACCCTGGAAGAGTTATATAAATCTTACTTTTAAAAAAATCATTCTCATATTTATTGGGATTAACACGAGAATTTTACCCTAGCCTAGATGCAGCCAAAAATGTATGAAGCACTCAAGGAGAATTGATGAGGAAGGAAATAAAGGTAAAAGTAAAGCAGGAATGTGTTCAGCAAACATTTATAGTGTGACAGTCAGGGCCAAGGCACTGTGAGGCCAGCAAAGGAATTCTCCTACCAGCCTTCATTCTCCTGGAGGCAAATGACAACATGCTAAGACAAATTCAGCATGTTTCTAAAGGATACAGAGAGCAAATTCCTTCCTGCTGGGGAAGGACAACACCAGGCTGCTATGCAGCTGATATTTGAGAGAAAGGGCCAGGACTGGGGTCTGGGTCTCAATCCCAGGCAGGAAATGCCTCCCCTAACCTGACACAGACCCTGGACAGAGAAGATGCACGTGTTTGAAAAGTTGAGAATGCATTTCTTTTTAAGAGAGGAAGAGAGAAGAGGAAGAGGCATAGGAAGAAAGGGATTTGTTTTCTCCCCCACACCCGAGTCACAAACCCAGGTCGTTGGATTTTACATGGTTTACACCCCAGTCACTGGCTTAACTACTGAGCCACCAGGGCACCCAGAGCTGTCATCCTTTTATGTGAAATACTGTTTCTGAAACTTCTGAAAACCTTAGAAATGATGCATTGGATCTCACAGATAAGCAATAACTCGAAGAAGTTGTAGATAACCTTCTCTGGACTACATTTCTTTCGAAGCATCCTATGATTAGAGTACTTCTGTGCCCCACCCAGGCTCATGCCTTTCTTCGGTCCCTTCTCCCTAACATCCCCCTGGCTTAGTTGCTGATCTCAGAAAATGAGTGATTCCTTCCCTCCCTGTGTACACAAATCACTCTCAAATCAAGGGACAAAATCAATTTCTCCTTATCATGCATGTAAAAGAACCAAGCCTCCCAGAAGTCCCTCAGGGCAGTAAGGAGCCTGCCCAGCAGGACCAGGACACAGAGCAGGAGAAGGTCTTGGCGCAACACGGGAGAACCAGTGCGCCAGTGGTGAAGGAAATGACACAAGGTGCTACTATAACCAGAAGACAACTAGGAACTAGGAGAATCCCCCACTCCTACTGCCTCCCCTTCCCACCATACTGCTCCAGACTCACGGACCCAAGCAGGGGCAGTCCCACCCCGGGGCTTAAAGAAGAGGAGAGTCCCAGCAGGAAGAAAGCTTCAAGGCTGCCCACAGCACCACCCCGTAGATGGAGGTGGAACTGCAGCCCTATTGCTAAGAATAGGTCAGCAACAGGCGGTCGTTACTGCTCAGAGCTGGGACACCAGGGGAAGGCTCTGCATTCCCCACACAAACTCCAGCCCCACAGGCTGAACTCTGGGTCCCAGTGCAGGATCCACCTAAGAATGTCAACAAATCCAGCCAATAGTGACACCACACAACTCAAGAATTCCCAGTGCTCAAACAAGATCTCGTCTTCTACTGCAAGTCGATACCCCACCCATGGTCTTCACTGAAGGGAAACCTCACCCACAGACACAGAAACAGGATGCCAAGCAGAACACAGACACAGGGAAACACATGCAAAGTGATGGCTCCAATTATAACCCCAGGGGGAAATCTGAGTATGACAGACACATACAAACTACCTGAGGATGAATTTAGGGTAACAGTTGTATACAAAATTATGAAAATCAAGAAAATAGAGGGAAAGAGAACAGAAGAGAAAGAGAGAGGAGAAATAAAGCAAGATATTGAAGACATGAGACACCCGATGTTGAATTAATAAACTCAGCAGAGGGACTGAAGAGTAAGATGAATAAAGCCTCCAACAGAATCAGTGAGTCTGAGGACAGGGCAGGGGAATGCGCTCAGGCAGACCAGCAAAGAGAGGAAAGAATGAAAAGAAATGAAGGCAGCATTCGTGACCTATGGGACAACATCAAAGTAACAACATTCACATCATAAAAGGAAAGGATAAAGAAAAGGGTCAAAAACTATCTGAAGAAATAATAGTGAGAACTTCCCTAACCTGAAGAATGAAGCAAGCCTCCAGACTCAGGAAGTTCAAAGAGTTCCTAATGAAAGAAACCCAGACAGACCTACATCTAGACACACTGTCATCAAAAGGTCAAAAATATGAGATAAAGAAATCATAAAAGCACCAGAGAAAAACGAGTTATATACAAATGAGTCCCCATATGATCATCAGAGGATTTCTCAATTGAAACTCCACAGGCTGGAAGGGAATGGCATAACATTCAAAATGTTGAAAGAAAAGCATTTTCAGCCTAGGACACTATGCCTTGTAAGATTATCATTTGGAACTGAAGGAATGATAAACTTTTTGGATAAGCAAAAATTAAAGGAATTCATCACCACAAAACCAGCTCTACAAAAAGTACTAAAGGATATTCTATAAAATGTAAAGAAATCCCACCTAAAAACAGTAAGACAGCAAATATACAATAAATATAAAAAGTGGGAAGGAGGAGAGGAAAATAAAAATGTGGATGGTTAGAATGAGTAGAAAACTGAGCTTTCAAATAAAAGTAGGAAATAAACACAGAATTCTAATGCTAACCTCAGGGTAACCTCAAAATACATCTCCAGGGAAAAAGCAAAGAAGAAAACAAAAAGGGAAACCAATCAAAACAAAACTACACCTAGGAAAAGAAAGTAGCAGCAGACATTAGAACTCTTGTGAGGCATGAAATATTCATAGACTGAGATGCAATTTCAATATCCTAAAATGAATATAGTATTGTAAACAAATGACAAAATTATTACTGAAAAGACTAAAAGAGTAACCTTGGAGTCCTAGCAATTCGAGTTCATGGAGAAATTACCAGGACTCTTGAGCAGACCAAGCCCAGAGTTGTGTGCATGTTTGTGTGGACACCTTGACATTCACAAGGCCAGCCTGGGGGGCAAAGGGAGCCCCTGGCATGGAGGCCAGTGTCCGGCCCTGACCTGGTGCTGCCCATTTACCCAGAGCCAGCCCAGGGCTTGTTTCCAAAAAAAAACCCTGCTGATAATAAAGTGCTGATTTAAAATAATAAACATGAGGACTCTGATGCTCACAGCAAAACCTCAGTGAAATAACAAGGTACCGAAGTTACATACACACAATGATGACAAACTGGAAATGCTCTGTTTACACCTAGATAAGGATCAGGAAAGACCACAGAGACTTGGGTGGGGGATGTGGGGGGATTGAGGGGGTGACTTTTGGCAAAGTTGTTTGCACGCTCAGTATTCGCTGTTCTTCGTGTGCAGATGGGTTGATGCCTCACTGTCCTCTTCTAGGCTTCCTTCTTGTCCTGGTTTTTACACGAAACCCATATAGGCACTCTTCCTGTCCCATCCTGGGATGACAGCACAGCCTGGAGCCCAAAACTGGGGTGGATTTGCCTGCTCTCACCGCTTCCCGCACACCTCTCCCATTTCCACACCCCGGGTGGCTCACAGTCCCCACCCCAGCTCCTGTCTCAACTCATCCTGTCACGGCCATGTTCCCACAAGGAATATTCTGTTGTGAGTTTCTCGCCTCCTTGTTCAATCCCCAGGAGGAGAGAGGTACTTTGCATTCTATTTTACATCTCCTAGCATCCACTCCAACAGTATTATCAAAGTACTTTGAGACACAGAGAAGCAGGACAGGGACCCAGATGCCTGAGTCCCAGAAAGAGACTGACTCTCAGGGCAGCCTCAGGGACGTGTTCTGCCCTGAGCCCTGAGCCCTGCCATACCAACTTCTCACTCACCAGTTACCCCTCCCGAGTCATCCAGCCCCTCTACCTTCTCTCAAACTCCATGAGCCTCAGCTTCCACATCTATAAAATGGAGCCAGGATTAAGGGGGGTGTTGTGTACAGAATCCCTAACTCCAATCTGGAGCATCACCTTCCTCATGCTTCCTCCTTGTCCCTTGGAGCCTGATGTCCATTCACTGGGTGAGCGGTTTGCTATCTAGTTTGTAGCTGTGAAAGGAAAGATATCCAGAGGTCTATCAGGTTTAATTTGTGAATAAAGGTCTTAATAGGCTCTTCGACCCAGGAGTGACTTTTGTTTCCAGCCTTTCTGCTATGAAATAAGGTCATTAAATATTTCTCAGAGGTTCTAGCCTCTAATTCATCATTAACCAACAGGTGAGCACGGGCCTGTGAAGGTCTCCAGAGAGACACATCTTCCCCTTCATCCTCACCCATCAACTGCTGCCTGGTCCTGCCAGGGCCTCTCCTTCTGCTCAACTGCCTCACCCTGGGGTTGTTTGGAGCTGTAAAAGGCAAACCGAGCCCTCACAGGTGGTGTCAGGACCCAGACAGAGGGGGAGCCTGGGACAACCCTACCAGCTGCAGCTGGGTCCTCCCGACCCCAGCCTGAGATGCACCCCAGCCCCGCTACTGCTCCCCACCATAGCCTTTTGCTGACTGTCTGACCCCTTTATTCCCTGACCTCATGGGTTGCAGGGCCTGTACTCATTACTCATAAAATTCAGTTGCTCACTGATAAATGAAGCCGGGCCCCACGCATCCACAGCCCTGACTCCACCTGCTCTTCCCACCTGAACCCCAACTGCCAGCCTCCTGTGAAAGCCCAGGGCAGACTGTAGGCTTGTCTGACATTCCAGGGAGCCCTCTGTCCACTGTGTCTTTCCTGACCCCCTCCCAATAGCACATGTTTGGGGGACAAGGGGTGCAAAGGAAGAGACCCAAACACCAGATACACCCCTTCAGTGCAGCGGGTGGCAGTAGCAATAGCACAGACCCCCAGAAATGCAGTTTCTGCTTCAAAAATGAAACTAGGTTCGTCCCCCACCAACCCAGAAGGGAGCCTCCGGCCACAGCCGCCAGGTGATGAGAAGCAGAAACACATGGGCAGAAGGAAGGGGGGACCCTGATGTGGGGGGCTCCGCCATCCCTTCTCGCATCCCTGCCTATCCTCCAGGGAGCCCCAATCCCAGGAGGTGACACAGGCCCAGAGGCGCAGCGGGCTGGTGAGTGACGCTCCCCTTGCAGCTGGGGAAGAAGGCACCCAGGTGCTTCTCCACAGCAGCACGGGGCCACCAGGAGCACGGTTTCCACCATGTCAGACCCCGTGCACGGTGCTGCGACATAAGACTTCGGTAGGTGGACCTGGGAACCTTCAAAAGTCTTCCAAAAACTCACATTAGTCCCAAAGAACTGACTCGGAAACTTCTGGAGCACAGCCTGCTGCAAGCGGGGCGGGGCCTCCCTAACTCCATCTCGGGCTTCCTAGCAGACCTGAAAGTCACCGTCACCCCCCACCCCCAACCTCTCCGGTCTCCAAAGTCACGTTCAGGTAGCTGCTTCCACATCAAGCGCATGCTCTCCTGGGAGGTGCGCACTTCTATTCTTGACTTACTTTTTTTTTTTCTGCTTCCTAATCTCTTGGAAGTTGTGTTTCTTAGCCGCACCCCCAGGACCCCAGCCATCAATGTTCAGCCTCTGGGCTCTAGGGGGGAGAACGCATACTGCTCCCGCCATGGGCAGCACGGCACATGGGAAGCCGGGTGGGCCCCACGCAGTGCTTCCTCCCGATTCCCACCAGGAACGACTCCCCATCTTCCGCAGGCAGCTTCCAGCAGGCCCTCCACTGGCGGAAACGAGCTGAAGTTCACCCACCCAGAATCACGACAGTAAAGGCAGGTCGTCGCCTTCTAGGAACAGGGCACTGGGAGAAAACCACCACATCCTGCAGGGACCCACAGGCACTAGCCCTGGGCCGGGCTCCTGCAGAACCAAGAGGCACAAAGCTTCCATCAGAGGGCACGGCGCGTGAACCAGAGTGGGAAAGCAGGAAGACTTGGGGTCACAGAGCCGGGAGAAAGTGAGAGAAAAGCCTTGTTTTCCTCTCACGGAGTCGGAGGCCCACAGGGCCCTTCAGCAGCCACCAGCCACCACCACTGGGTGCTGGAGACTCAGCAGCAAGCGCAGGAGGCAGTGAGCCGCCCCCGGCCCAGGCGGAGGCGCAGTGTGCGGTACCAGGAGCAGCACTGGAACAAGAGCCGAGACATGCCACAATCATGTGACAGCCACAACCAGCTGCGTGGCGCTGGGAAGGTCCCTTTCCATCTCAGGGCTCACGTACAAAGTAAGGAGGTAGCAGTGGGACAGCTGTGGAAGCCACAGACTCTACGCCCCAGGGGCCCCCACTGTGGCAGGTCAACTGTGCCCGCCTGTGTCCCCACACCGTCACACTGCCTGGGGCAGCCTGGAGATTGTGACACTCGCACCTTCCTCTGGACAGCCCTTCGGGTGTCTCAGTGCACCTTCACCCACGTCTCCTTTGCTCCTGACGACAGCCGCCTTTCACAGGCAGGCAGACACTGGTCCCCATGCGACAGAAGAGCACTGATTCCACACAAGGCAGTCACTTGTGGAAGCCAGTCACTGACAGGCAGAGGGCAGCAGTCAAGGGAGCCCTCTGTCCCCACCAGGTCTTCCTAGCAGATGGGAATGGCCAGGACAATGCTGCCTCCAGACTAGGCCCGTGTGGGCCTCCCTGCCACCCACTTAGACTGGGCTCACAGTGGCCCTGAGGCCCAACCCCAGGAGGAAGCAATGTCTCACCACCCTGCAGGCCCGAGGGCAAATCACAGACACACAGCAGTACAGGAGCAGGGGGTGAGGGGGAGGCACTGTGTCCAGCACGAGAGGCCCAGAGGAGGCCTCTTAGACACAATGCTTCACGGGCAGGAAGGGAAGCCACAGGGTGGGACAAAGGCCAACTCACCTCCCTCAGCAACTGGATCCCATTCAGTGTGTCCTGGGGCTGCTGCTGGGCCATCGTGATGCCCAGGACCAGTGTGTGCACAACACAGGATGCCACAGAGATGAGGACGATGGGGCTGAGGCTGAGCGGCAGCGTGATGAAGAAGGAGAAGACGAAGAAGGCCTGCCAGCCCACCGTGTCGCTGGCCGCATGCACAGGGGCGAAGTTCAGGCCCAGGTAGGAGAAGATCTGGGCCGTGATCAGCAGCCACAACACGTATGGCACCACCTTGCGGGTGACCCGGTCTGGGAGCAGCCCCTTCTTGCAGAGCAGGAAGAGGATGATGTCCAACACCAGCCCGATGCCGGCCACCAGGAGGGGCGCCAGCTTGTCGGGGGAGTAGACCACAGCGCACATGACCACCACGTAGCAGTCGAACAGGGCCGCGAAGACCACCAGCACCAGCAGGGTCTCATGGCGCTGCCTTTTGAAGTAGGTCTGGTAGAGGTTCTCCAAGGACTCGGGCACGAAGGTCAGTCTCATAAAGCGAGGCAGGCAGAGGCAGGACCCCGTGTTCCTGACGGAGATTTCATGTGTCCCGCCCACCCCGCGGTCAGGGTCCGAGGGCAGGCTGACAGAGTACTCGGCAGAGTACTCAGCCGAGTACTCGGGTTCGGAGAAGCCCTGGTTCCTCGGCATCCTGGCGAGTGTCTGCTCCTACTGATCCTGGAGGAATGGACGGGGGTCGGAAGAAGGGCTCTGGATGGGCCGCCTAGCAGGGCTCTCTGGGGCCCAGGGAAGGCTGAAGGCCGGCCACCGGCAGCAGGAGAGCAGCCCGGGTTTCCAGAGCACCGGTGGCACTGAGCATCTGGAACTTAAAAGCACACTGCTAAGGAGAAGCACCTCTTCCTTCGCACCTGCCTGGTTTCTCCAGGACCCGCCCTGCTCCTAAAGAGCCCAGCGCTGCGGGAGGCTGGAGACCAGGCCTCCTCAGGCCACCCCCACACTCAGTCCTGTCCGGGCCAAAAGCTCCGTCTCCTGTCTCTACTTTGCCGCGAGGCCTGGCCACCTCACATCCTGGCACCCGTGGTCTCCCTCTGTGTCATTTCTTCTCCCTGCCCTGACTTCCCTTCCCTAAATCTCCAGGCCCGAGCCTGCAGCTCAAATGTGCCAGAAAGAAGGCAGAGACATGCTGGGGGCTCCCGAATCTTCCTTCTGTTTACTTTCCTCTTCCCACCCACCGGGCTCCCCACCTCGAGGCACAGCCGCCCACAGGAAGGCGGCCCTGCCCTTGCCCCTGCCTCTCTGCCCCTACCTGTGCGGGAACTCGGAGCCGCGTGGTCCGGGCCGGTGCTCGCGCGGGCTGCGGGGCCGGGTCACGCGTGCGGCTGGCGCGGGTGGGAGGGCTCAGCGCGCCCGGGGCTGCTCTCCACGGGGCGCGCTGCCCGGCCAGCGCCAGGGCCCCGGCCCCGGCCGGAGCGTGACTTCCCCGCCGTCAGGCCCGGGATCCAGCCGGGAGGGGCGCAGGGCTGCCCCGCAGCATCCACCGGCGCCCGGCCGCGGGAGGAAGGAGGCGGCGGCGGGGACTGGAAAATTCGGGGGCGTCCGCCCCTCAGGCTGCGGCTCGCGGGCGCCGGCCGGCGCGCTGGCGGCGGACGCCTCCCTGTCGCCCCCGCAGTGGTCGCGGCGGCAGCGGCGGCGCGGCTAGGGACGCACGCGGGGCCCTTCCCGGCGGGAGCGCGGGCCGCGGCCGGGGAAGCCCGCCAGCATCCTCTGGCCCGCTCGCGCCGAGCCGAGCTGCCGAGTCGGGGCGCGGCGCGCTGCACAGTGAGTCCCCGCGCGGCGCTCCAGGCCCCGGGGCCACGCGCGCTCCAGGCCCCGGGAGGCGGGCGGCGCCCCTCCCTCCTCGCAGTCACCGCCCTCCCGGCGAGCGCCTCCCGGAGTCGGGCGTGGGGGCCGAGGCGCCCGGCTTCAGACCCGGACCGGCCGGGCGAGAGTTGGAGGGGCCCCGCGGCCCCGCGCTGCAGCGCCGGGCGGGAAGGATGGGCGCATCGACGCCTCCCCCTCCCCGGCAGGCCCCGGCTCGGAGTGAAATACGGGGAAGCGCCCGCCCGCAGGTGGGGCGCGCCCGGGGCACCCCGCGACCCCTCCTTCGCCGAGGCTTCCTTCCGGCGGGGAGAGGCCGGGCCGATGTTTGGGGACGGCTACCCCGCCGGCGCGCCAGGCCTGTGTCCCCGCCCGCTCTTGCTGCTCCAACCCGGAGCGGAGCGCAGCGCAGCGCCTGGCCTGGCCTGAGCTGAGGGCTGAAGGGCCAACTGCTGAGCTTTGAAGGAAGGAAGTAGGAGTGGACCAGGTGTACCGGGCACGTGGAGCTGGAAGAGAGCCTGATTCCAAAAGATCTGCCTGTTTGAAATGTGCTTGAATGTACAAACTCCTTAAAGTCTCGAATGCTCCTTTGACTAGTTAAGACTGTCAGTCTCTTACACCATAGTATAAATTATTTTTTTTTTGGCCTTGATAGAACATCTTGCTAAGATCAACCACAGACTTAAGGAATTTAGATAAAAGGAGAGGAGGAGATAGGTAGTTTCAGAACACAAACATGTGCTGGGGGGAGGAGGGCTGCTAAGGGCACTCCACGGTGTTAGGCAACGGAACGGCCTCCCCCAGAGGGCAGAAGAAGTGGGTCCAAGAGGACAGAAACTCTGGCATCCAGGTTCTGGATGGAGATGCCTCTTCCAGCTCCTCAGAGTCTTCCATGAATGCCCTTTCCAGAATCTTAGACGTCACCTCACCTCCCTCAGGGAATAGGTTAATCAGAGAATTGATCCTATAGCAACTTTCTATCAGTTCCTCATAGGAATACTGAAAAGTTGCCAACTTCATCCCAAACTTGTCAAGACTGATTACAAAGGGGGAGGGGTGACAGAATCTTAGATTTAGAAGTGGGTGGAGTCTGAATAAAGCAGCACTTTCCCCTATTGTTTTAATGTGTTTGGAGTATAAACATTTTTTTTGAATTGTTACATGAGGTTAAAAGAGTTACATTTAACAAAGAGACGTGTTAATAAGAGACCAAAAACTGATTATTATTGTTTGGCCTGCTTCACACAATAGACACCCACATTGCACCCTCTGAGTCCCTCCCCCATCCTAGCACATCTGCCAGCCCTTGGGGTTCTCCTGTGGGGCTCTCTACTTGGCAAGACCATTCCCAGCCTCTGTGCCCTGTGAGTTCCCTGCTGGGCCCTCTGCTGCCACTCAAGAAGGTTCCACACACATATGGCCCTGGTAAACACCTGTCCCTTCCCTGGCCACTGGCCTCAGTACTTCACTTCCTTCCTCCCTCCCCACCCCGCCCCGCCATCCTCCCCTCTTTGCTGTGGACCCCTGTTCAGCAGACAAGTGCCAAAAGCACACTGAAAATCCCGAACTGACCAGATACCAGGGAAGACCAGAGGTAACATTTAGTCCCTGCCCTTCCAGGTCACCATGTCCACTGACTCCCAGGTACCTCTACTGTCAGACATTGCCTGAAACAGAACTTTAAAGGACTGGAGGGGAGGATCTAGCTGTGCACTGCCTTCTGGGTGACTGGAGCCTCCTGACAAAGGCTGGGAGGAGGGGAGCTCCCAGGCCAGCCATCCCTGCTCTGCATTCTGCCTTATGGACATGGCCTTTCCCTGGGGTCAGAAGCCCAGTGGGACAGGTGCAGCCTCTCGCTGGGCCTCCCTGGAAATCAGAGTGAATGTTCTAGAGCAAGAGAGTTACTCAAGGACCCACTCACAGAGGAGACTAGGAGAAAGCAGCTACTTAGGGGGCTGTGAGAGCTTCACCTGTCTGGCTCCCAGCTGCTCCCCCATTCCTGGCACCTAGTAGGTACTTGAACAGACAAGGAAGAAGTGGTTGGTTTCCCGGAGACAAAAGTGGGCGGCTGTCCCTGAGGAGACGAACAGGCCTCATTCATTGATGCTGAAAATGTCCGGGTCCAGGAACAATGTAAAATAGCCACAAGCAGAAAGGGTGGGTGGCGCCTTTGGTTTCTAAGCTATGCATTTGTACCGTGATCTGGACAACTGGCAGGTTGCTTTTGTCATCAAGCACAGTGAAGCTCCCTTTAAAACATGCATGTACACACACACACACACAACCTGAGACCATGGATGGCTGTGTGGTTGACTTGCCTGTGACAAGTGTATCCTAAACTGAAGAAAGAATCATGGGCTTTTGCAGAAGCTTGGAGGGCTTCCAAACTCCGACCCTGTTCCAGGGTCTGCTCTGGATTGAACACTGCTTTGCTGAAGGCACCTTTTGTTTATATGGCTTGAGATGAGATGATTGCTGAGAATTCATTGCTATTGGGTAAACAAGAGTGGCTTGGCTCTCTGGGGAGATGTGGTGCCTCCTGAATTCAGCAAACAATAGATCAGAGCAGAGCCCTGGTGTCCTGGGGAAAGAGAAGTGGGAGGAGAGAAGATCGTGAGCTCCCGGGGCTCCAGGCCCCAGGAGAGCCGTTTGGGGCCTTAGCTGAAGGCAGAGCCTGAGACTCAGGCCTGTGTGCAGACAGTTTAATTGGGCAAGTGATTCCAGGGAAAGGAGGCAGGGATGTTGGGAAACACAAGGTTGGACAAAGGGACTTGTCCCTCAGGGGCCCTTGAGGGGCCATGCAGAAGGACCTCAGTTTCCACTTCAGGGCGGGGGGGCCGTTCATCACCTGCTGCCCTCCCTCACTGTAAGGGCCACCATCTGGGGTGCACACTCCCAAGGACTCCCCAGCCGAGCAAGCTGCGGAGGCTGAGCATGGTATGTGAACAAGGACATGGTTCAGAGAGGCCAGATGCTTCCCCGGGTGTTAGCAGCGACTCTGGAATAGACAGGTAGGCCGAGAGGACATGGGACTGTCCCCGGCAAGCCCAGACCCCTCCTCAACTGCCGCCTCAGAGTCTGGACCCTATCACCTGCAGGAGAGTCATGTAGAGCAGCAGAGGGAGCTGCTGGGTCAGAGAACTCAGCCTGCGTGCTGGCCCTGAGGTTACCTGGGACCTTGGACAATCAGCCCTACCACGTGTGAGTGAGGTGTGTGATGCCTGAATGTGAGTGTTATGCCTGAATGTGAGTGTGATGCCTGAGTGTGAAGTGTGTATGATGCCTGAATGTGAGTGTGATCCCTGAGTGTGAGTGAGGTGTGTGTGTGTTATGCCTGAGTGTGACTGAGGTGTGTGATGTCTGAGTGTGAGTGTGTGTGTGATGCCTGAGTGTGAAGTGTGTGTGATGTGTGAGTGAGGTGTGTGTATGTTATGCCTGAGTGTGACTGAGGTGTGTGATGTCTGAGTGTGAGTGTGTGTGTGACGCCTGAGTGTGAGTGAGGTATGTGATGCCAGAGTGTGAGGTGTGTGTGATGCCTGAGTGTGAGTGAGACGTGTGTGATGCCTGAGTGTGAGTGAGGCATGTGTGATGCCTGAGTGTGAGGTGTGTGTGTGACGCCTGAGTGTGAGAGAGCAGGCCTCTCCTTGGATTAGAACCAGGCCCCTGTTTTGCTCCAGCCCATGGTGGAAACAGTAGCTATTCCATAACCTTGCCATGGAAGTGCTGTCACACACATGTGAGTCGGTCCCCTGCCTCCCAGTGGCAGTAAGACAGTGACAGTGGCCCTGGTGCCCACTCGCTTGGGCACCTGCTATGGATGCTGCTTTCTGGTTCTCACCTCCGGTAGGTACTGCTATGTGCCCTCTTACAAGTGAGGAGAAGTCCCGGCGAGAGCAGGTAACATGCAGGGACCCCCATGATGAGAGGGTGGGGCAACCAAGTCCACGCAGGGCCAGCTCGCGTGGGACTGCTGCTTGGGTCAGCACCCGGTGCTCTGAGGCGGGTGCCTTGCTGACACCCACAGGAGGCGGGAGACGCCTGATCCCCTGGACGTCAGAACTGACCGGGACTCGACACCGCGCTCCGCTCCAGCCGGACAGGGAAGTGGAGGCCCTGACCACTTAACCCAGGAGAGGGCCCGGCACAGGCACGCAGAGTGTGAAGCGACGTGTGAACTCTGAGTAATCCGAGGACTCCACGGAAATGTCACGTTTCCCAGAGCTGGAGATGGGTCCCTCTGGGAAGAGACACCATAGAAATACATGCTAACAAGCCTCTCCCGAGCCGGCTGGGGAGAGGAAGGAACAGAAAAAGATTTTAGAACAACAAGAGGTGGCTATAAAAGGTCCAGACCAGAGAAGGCGGAGGCCTCCACCTCTATGGTCCCTCTCACAGGTGGAAAGTCACTGATACCCAGGACAGTGCGGCAGCTGAGACCTGGGGGGCCAGGCTAGTGGGCCTTACAGAAGGGCTGGCTTCAAACCCTCATAGCAGATGCAAAAACCTAAATCATCCCAGTGATGGCGCCTCCCCACCCTGCCCCATGTCAGGAATCTGGAATCACCTTCGACCCTGCCAGTTCTCTCACCTCCCCCCATTTGTTTTTAAAGCAAAGGTGCAGGAGGAATGAAGGTGAGTAGGCCGGCCAGAAGAGAGAGGAGGACGAAGCACTTCATTTTTATTTAGTTGTGCACATTGGTTACCCCACCCCGCCCTGGCCACCCCCGGCCCTGGGACTTGAAGCTTGGGATGTGTGTGGGACTGTTCCAGGGGTACTGAACCTCTAGGCCACCAGGAAATGCCACCCCACCCCCAACCACTTTCTACAGTCTACCCAGGGTGATCATTCCAAATTCAAATCTGATCTGATCCCCATCTTCTTTAAAACCTGGTCACTAGTAAGTCCAGGGTAAGAGGGCTGCCCAGCTCTTAAGGATTAAATAAGACATTATTTGTACTCAGAGGTCAAGGACCATGAGTCATTCTTTACTTAGAAATCTGGAGTGGGTTGTTAGCTGGTAGTGCCCAGAAGATATGTCCAAGGCTGAATCCTGGAACCTGGGATTGTGACCTTGTTGGAGTAGTCATCCCCAGGTGGCCCTAAAGTCAATGACAAGCATCTTTAAGCGAGACACAGAGAGACAGAAGACAGGCACAGAAGAGGAGGTGATGTGAAGGTGAAGGTGGGGGACTGTGACCACAGGCAGGAGGCAGGGAGCTGGAGGAGGCCAGGAGGGGGTCTCCCCTCAAAGCCTGAGGAGTGTAACCCCACCTACACCTTGATCCCAGACACTGGCCTTCAGAACTCAGAGAATAAATTTCTGAGGTTTAAAGCCTCTAATTTGTGGTCATTTGTTTTGGCAGTCACTAGAAACAGACAGGATCTAATAGCATGTTTTCCACACCTATAACACTCACTAGGATTTATTATAATTTTCATGACAGACACCCCACTTGCCGGACTGTGAATCCACAGTCAAGGCCTTTGTTCACCTTCATATCTGGAAACCCAGCCAATAGTCTCTCAATAAGCCTTGTTGACTGGAAGAAAAAAAAATCTGTTTGATTCCCTTCTCTAACTACAGAGCCTTTTCAGTTAGGGGACAGATGCCCCCAAGCTGCCCAGAGACTTGCAGGGAGCACAGAATCTGTCTGGCCGTTATTCCCAATATCAGTTTTACTTCAAGTGATTTTTTTTTTTTTCTTAGAACATGAGTGACTTAGTGGGGAAGTCAGTAAATCACTATTTTTCTTGTGACATTATCAGACACTGATTGTGGTGTGGAATGCACGGTTCCTGTGTTTTTAAAGGACAAGACTGCAAGAAAGTGGAAACGCAAAGGCCATCGGTGCTGATCAAGCTCCCAGGCGTCCCGGAGGCCTCGCTCTCCCTCCTCCAAGAACAGTGGAGGGGCCCAGGTCCACCGCGACACCCCTGCCCTGCCACTCCCACTGAGCTTCTCACCTTCCTAAGTATGTCTTCATGCCCTGTCACTCTGAGTATGCTGTTCCCCCTGCCCAGATGTCCCTTCCCTCCTCCATTCACCTGACAAACTACTGCTCATCCTCAAAGGCCTCTTCCCATATCGCCTGCTCTGTGAGGTTCCCTCTGATCCAGGGACTTGCTGCCAGGGCAGTCACCCCTTCAGTCCCCTACTCTGGATGAGCCCATCCCATGTCTTCTAGTCCACCCACCCCAGCCCGGTGTTGTATTTCTGCATAGCACCTTCTACCTAAAATAATAATATATAATTATTTGTTTGTAGGTCTTGTGTCTCCCCATGGAATAAGTTCCATTAAAACAAGTACACCGTTTTCATTTGGTATTTTAACTGCTGGGTTCCCTGTGCCTAGCACCAAATAAGTTCATTATAAATTCTTCCTTTTCTGTAAGTCCTGTAACAGATGACCACACACTTAGTGTCTGAACAGTACAAATGTGTAATCTTACAGTTTTGGAGTTCAGAAATCCAAAATGGGTCTCTTGGGACTAACAACACAGCCTGAGCAGGGTTGCATTATTTTCTGGACATACCTTTCCTAGCTTCTAGTATCTTCCAGAGCCACATTCCTTGGCTCATAGCCCCGTCCTCCATTCACAGCCAGCAATGTTGCCTCCCTCTGATCATTCTTCTATAGTACATTGCCCTCTGACAATGCCAGGAAAGGTTTTCCAGTTTTAGGACTCACTGATGAGCTTGGACCCATCTGGATAAAATCTCAATCTGAGGTCCTTATCTTAATCACACTTAGAAAAACCCCTTTGCCTGTAAGGCAATACATTCAGTTGCTGGAGAGTAAGCAGATGCCACTTTGGGGAGCCATTGTTCTGCCTGCTTGAGTAGGGTCCTCATCACATATCCAGGCAGCTTTGACTCAAGCAAGGACCCATGTTAATCTCCTATTCAAACCTTCCCCAGATGTTTCTATCTTGGTGCTCCCCTAAATGGTACTGGCACTAGTGGGTTAAATCTGGGGATTGTAAAGTATTTTAAAGGTCTGGGAAATGGTGTTTTTTTGAGAAGCGGCTCCTGAAATCTTCTAATGCAGGAGAAAGCTGTAGAAGGCTTTCCCCACCCCTTCCAGGACAGCTCATCTGCCTTAACTGGACAGACCCATTGTTCTGCCCTGGGGCATGGAACCAGCAGAAGAATGAGCTCCTCCATTCACCAGATTCATTTCAAGACTCTTTCCCAAACCCCTCTTTGCTGCACTCAAAATTGTCTCCTAGAAACACAGTTCAGACTGTTTCACTTTCTCAAAAAATAACTATGGTTTTCCTGCTGTCTTTACTAGTGCGTGATCTTTGGGAAAAGCCCAGAATCCAGGTCTTTATGCCCCATGTGTAAGATTATCACACCAGACAGAGAGCTGAGAGCAAGTAGAAAATGTATTACAGCAAGAAAAATAAAATACCTGCTCAGGTGAGGAGAGGCCAGGTTTGCATGAACACTGACACCTGTCTCACTTGGGATGCACATTTTGTAAAAGGGATCCTTTTGCTGTTCCTCCCTGTTTCCACCTCAGGGGTGTTCTGGAGAATTCCTGGGCAGGGATTTCCAGGGAAAAGGTGGCAACTTCGAGGACTAGGTGTTCTCTTTGCTGTGCATGCTTCTTACCCATAATTCACTGTTATAATGTATTTAACGTATGGGCCTATATACAATTTTATGTGAAGCAGATTATAATGAAACAAAGGTGATGCCCAGGTGGCTACAGTGGTCAGTGTGCCTTCACAGCCAACTGGTTTGAACTGGCTCAGCCGGGCTGACTTTTTGGTTCCATTTCTTGGCTGTAAGAATGTATGTGCTGCTCTCCCATTGGTGAGAATTTCATCTGACCATTGCAGGGTCTGGTCTGCCAAGGTGTTCCAGCCCTTCCCTGGGGGAACGTACCTCACACTGGCAGATTCCACCCTGAAGTCCTTAGTGTGCTTCAGTAATCTTCACAATAGGCCTATAAGCTAAATATGATTGTTATGTCCACTGTATAGATGAGAAAATTGAGACTAGGTTCAGTTTTCCTAAGGTTCCAGAGCTGGTAAAGGGCACCGCCCAAGTTTATGTCCACACATCTGACCCAGAGCCCGGCACTGAGACACTGTGTGATCGAACCTACATCACTGGCCATTGCTAGAAGCATCAGGGACTCGATGGCCTGCCCTCTGCTTGGATGGGGGTCAAGTCAGTGCTGGGTCACAGCAGGTGGGTCAGGAGAAAGCAAGGGAGTGAGCAGGCCCTCTGGAGGGAGGCTGGGCCTTTGCCTTAAGGCACTGGTTGGTTCAAATCCAGAACCCTCCTGCAGCCTGGGAGGTGGGAAGGCAGTCCAGGGGTGCGGAAAGGGAGGGCAGACCCACAAGAGAGCAAACTCCAGGGGAGGCCTGCAGCCAGGCCCTAGAGGGCCCAGGCCAGCTCCATCTACACACTGCTGACCCACTTCCCATGTTAAACTCAGAGACAGCAGAACATACTCCAACAAGCGTATTGATTAGTTCGGAGCAATGAGGCACAGATTTACAAAGCTGACGTCTCTCTGCCTTCTTGGTCTTTCAGGGCACCCCTCTCTCCCTTTCTCTTCTTCCCTGTCTCTCTCCTCAAAGTGCGCTGTCAAGAACAGATCCCAGAGTGGGATTCACTGGAGCATGGAGTGGTCTGAATGTGACTGCTGAGGCCTGGGGCACTCAGGAACTCCACCTCTGCCCGCTCCTGCCTCAGAGTCACTTGGGAAGTCGACGCAGGAATCAGGCAGGTCGAGCCCAGACCAGCTTTGTTAGGGATGGAAGCGGAGTTGGAACTTGGGGCTCCGGCTCTGGCCTCACATAGTCTGTGTTAATGCTTCACCTGAACTTCGCCCCTCACCCACCCCCGTCACGTGCATGACCGTAGGCATCCCTGCAGGGGTGGAAGCTACCCTGGGGAGTCTGGAGGGTCGAAGACAAAATATACCCCATCTCCTCACCCAGTCCAAACGAAAGCAAAATGCGGAAACCAAACAGATAGGGCTCCACTCCTACCCCTCATTTGCCGGCAAAAAAGTTCGCAAGGCCAGGAGGGCTCTCCAGGGGTCTCTGTAGAAGCAGAAGGGGAGAAAGAGGGTCTCCACTAACAGGGGTCTCTACATATATGTGCACATGCATGCAAACATACTCCACACACACACCCATGTGCACAGTGAACACAGACATGCACACCCACACAAGCACAGTGCCGTTCACGTGCATGGACACACCACCTACACACACCTTTGATCAATGTCAAGGAGTAAGTCAGGTCGGGGAGAAGGTATTTTGTAGGCAGGTGACTTTCCAAGCCCAACCCTGCCTCAAATTAGAGCGCAGATGATCAAAAACAGAGCAGAGAGTAGAGAGAAGAGGCCCCTGCCTGATCCAGAGCAGACCCCTCCCCAGTCCTGGAGCCCGGCCTGCCTCCCTGCGTGTCCTTCCCTTCGCTGCTATGCTTTCCTCTCAACAGATAAAGCTGCTCCTATGCTAAATCACAGACAAATGACAACACTTTTTGGCACTGCATCCCCCCAGATGCCACTTTATCTTCCTCCACATCAAGCCTCTTGCAGAAGTTTGCTAAATGGCCTTCATGTTTACTTCAAGATAGGGGACCAGAAAAGGCCCTGCCCAGTGGGACACACTTGAGAAGGGAGGGGACAGAGAATTTGCCCAGTGGTGAGGAAAGGGCCCAGGGGCAGAGGGTACAGAATGCCAAAGGCAAGGATGAAGGACGTCCCCGGAGGAGGTGGGAGAGGGGACTGAGGATGGACGGGAAGGGGGAAGGGGAGTCGTGCCAGGTCACACTATCAAGAAGCTGCCTGATCACAGAGGGTTCCCAACCACAGAGGGTTCCAGACCCCAAGTTAAAAGGAGGCTTCACATTTCACAGTTAATGATACCATCGGGCTAATGTGTCCTGACCAGCCGCATTCTCTCTGAGGGTTGACTGGGGATAAAGGATGGTTTGGAAAAGGAAGAGACTGTCAAGGGAAACCTGGCAAGAAAGCACCAAATAATAACTCCTAGAAGACAGGGGTCCAAATTTATGTGTTGCTCTCTAGGATTTGTTCCACACGTCACTCAAGCCTCACACAGGAGATGTACGCTCAGGTTTTCAAATTACACACACATAGCCAGGTGTGTTTGCAGATAGTAATTTTTATACCTATTAGATAATTCATTTTCATCCCTGTTGCATTCTTAAGAATGATGCTGTTTATTACCACACCAGCAGTGGCAGAAATAAACACGCCGGCCACTTTGCCATCCCTTCCCCAACCTTGCTAGATCACAGGGGTGAGACCAGACACAGACACAGCCAGACTCGTTTCTGAAAGGCTTCTATTCCATGGGATGCCTGTTAAGCTTTCTCAGAGCCAGACCAAAAACTTAGTACTATTAAAAAAAAAAAAAAAGATTGATTTTAATTTTAAACATTCCCTTTTCACGATATTAAAACTCATCTCTGTAAAAAAGGTTCAACGTGCGTTTTAGCAATTCTCTCACCCATGCTCTGCAGCAGGATGCCTCTAGCTTCATGGCCCCAGGCCCGGCAGACGGAGCTTGTGACAGCTCTCTGGCTCCGGGAGCCCCAGGTCAGGATGGCGCTGTCCCTTCCATTCATTAACAGCCCTCACCCAGCCGGTTTGGACGGAAAAGCTTATAAGTCACTCTATTTTAGGAGCTGCCAGCTTTGGGTGAGTCTTTCTGCATGGGCCGTGGGGAGCCCACATCCAGACCATGAACCTGTCTTCTGTCTCCGCTGTGCTGGCCTCCATCAACCTCTTTAAAGAATTACTCCCTTGGAGCAGGGGCAGATTTTCAAAGGTCCACATTTCTGTGCTTCTCTTAATAAAAGCCTCCCCACTCGCCACATACATTAAATTAGAGGGAGCTGGAGACTTGCCATCTTGTTCAAAATTCTGCATGCATGTCACTATGAGTGGGAATTGCTTTTGGAAAAAAAAGTTCCTCATTCAAAGAAGCCGTCACATGAAAGCTAATGGCTTTCCTTTGCAATTGTTAGAATAACTTTACACAATATAAAGAATAATTTAAATGTGAGCTATAAATTGATACTCATTGTTCATCTTTTTCTTTTTTCTTTTTTCTTAATCCCAGGGTATAGCAGAGTGATTGGCATTAAAAAGTTACTTAATACATGCTTGATGAAGGCAGAAGTCTCCGGAATAAATGAATACATTTTAAGGTGTTCAAAGTTCTGGGATTTATCCCTCTTGAGGGTAAAACTTGTAATTTAACACAGAGCTTTTTTTTTTTTTTTTTTTTTTTTTTTTTTTTAAATAATAAATGGCAGACAGAGTTCTCAGGCATCTCTCTCCAGGGGTGCGGCCAGGGATGTTTCAGCCATTGGTTATGTTACAGTTACTGGGATGACTTCTTCCCAGCTTGTCTTCAGTAAATTCAAAAGTGTTTAAACAGAAGAGAAAAAATGTATCACCTCTCCAACAAGTCTTTGATTAGGAACTTTACTTGGTTTGGGGATAGGCTAGGTCTAAGTTTACTTACTCCAGTGGCTCGATGTATCTTAAGGTCCGCTGCTGTCACAGGCTAACCGTCCCCAGGCTGCAAGACAGCAGCACAATCCTGCATCATTGTAAATGAAACATTGTTCCACACAAGAGGAGGAAGCCTTTCCTCCCATTCGTCTCTTCGGGACATACACACTTTCCCAGATGCTTCCTAGGACGCCCATTAGTCCTTTCGCTTAGAGTAGGTCACTTGGCCTCTTCGCACCAGTCCCTGGCGGTGGAAGGGCTGCGCCACCGCAGCTTCGATTACTCGGCTTCGCTGCCGGCCGCGTGGTGGAGAAACAGGCGCGGGACAGCACTGGGACTCTGCCAGCAGGGAGGGGAGGAGCGGCTGTTGGAACCGGCTGGTGGCCCTCAAAGGCCACCCTGATTCCCAGCCAAGTCAACCCTGACATTTTTCTGCAGTTTCTATAAACTAGAAAAATGTAAGCCCGGACAGATGTAACTGAGAAAATTACACCCCGGTTTGATTATTTAATGAGCAGCGTGTTTGCGCGCTGCGGGCACCCGGGCTTATTTTCTCTCTCTCGGGGAGGCTTCCTTTGAAAAAAATCAATTTTCAGGTTTTTTTTTTTCTGGAACTCTTCATAGAAAAGATGCGGTCCTTGTCTGCCAAGAAGTCACGCACTGGGGAGACCCTGGCCTGGTGAGGAGGGTGAGCGCTTGGACCTGGGGCCTGGAAGACGTGGTCGGGCCATGACAGGAGCAGCAGCAGGCAGACCAGCGGGGAGGAGTCAGAGGGAGCGACGCACCCAGGCCTGGGTGGGGGGTGCAGCAAGCAGACTGAAAAATGCTTCTCCTGGCCAAGAGGAGGGGTAAAGCGCCGTCCTGATTCTAGCGCTCCCCTGGGAAAAGGTGAGGCGTGGACGTGAAAGGAGAGCGGGGTCTCGTGTTGGCTGAGTTTTCGTCTCCAGCAGGCCATGTTTAACACCAGACCTGACTGATTTACCTTGAAAGAAATTTACATTTTTCCCAGCTTTTTTGAAAAACGAGAGCTGGGAAGCCCAGATAACATCCACCTTATGGGAAGAAGAAATATCTTTGAACTTCTGAGTCCTACAGACTTGTTACTAAAAATGTCAAATCTGCGACATGGTTTTGTAACATGAGATGCGATCATCAAAATTTCATGTAGCAGACATTTAAGGGATTTTTTTTATTAAAAGAAATGAAATGGTTCAACAATGTCATTCCTAACTTTAAGACAAGTCTCGTTCACTTTTTTCTAAATTAATTTTAATTCTCCTCTCTTGGGGAAGGTGGTAGAATTATATGCCAGAGGTCTAGAAACCTAGTATTTATTAATCTTGTAAAATTTCATAAAATAACTGTCTTTCAAAAGGACTCTGGGTGTTATATAGCCAACAGCTGCATCTCATAAGCCAAAGCTCAGAAGGGGAACCCTTTTGCCCAAGGCTTCTCTACTAATTAGCAGGAGAGTTAAGACTCTGGGTCAAGTCTTCTCTTTCAGTTCTGCTTCTTCTGTCTGACCTGAGAGTGAATTTACAGATATGTAGCTACATTAAAGGCATTGAGAGTCCAGGCAGAGAGTTAGTTTTTCAAAAATCTATTAAGTAACTAAAACCTTTCCCTTCTTTAGTCTGAAGTTTCTGCTAATGTAAAGAAGCAAGATTTGATTACTGCCCAGAGCCACCTTTCAAAGACTTTCCCACAAACTGCTTCAGAATGAGCTTTGAAAAAAACTGGTGCTCTATTTCTTTTTGCATCTCGTGGAACTTTTTTGGTAATTAAAGTAGCTGACATTCATTGGGAAAACCTAAACAAAACAGGCAAACGTGGTACAAAAAGTCAGACCATCACTACTCACCCTACCCCTGACAAATCACGCTCAGACAACCACTCTTTAACTGCTTGGTGCCTTGAAACGAACTTTTCCTCCCCTAGTGCTGGCGATTCTAATTTTAAAAATTTCGCCTTCGCGTTGGGGTGGATCTAGAGAGGGAAACAGCCCTTTTAGCTGCTTGGGTCCTAATTGTGATAAAATAATAAATTAGGGATGTGAAAATTATCCAGAAACAAAATCCTTAGGCTGACACCCACTCTTAGGATGTGCGTGTCCCTCCCCCAGAGTTAGTTCTTAGGTCCTCAAGCTTATTTAACCTTCTGGTAATTGCCTGGGTCCATTTCCCTTAAGGCATGGTTTGCAAGCTGTTCTGGAGGCATCAGAGGTTCTGTAAGATTTTGTTCAAATTTTTATTAAAAAAAACTGTTGACAAATATATTCAAATGTGCCATATTCCATATTTTAATTCCATATTTTAACGAAGTTAAGTTATTGTGTTAACTCCCTCTTGGCTTGGGCACTAGTCTGAAAGAATTTTCTTTCATTCCATGCACACAGGCAGGGTTTTAACTTGTGACATCAAGGAGGAAAATTTGACCTCTGGTCTTTTCAAAAGTATAGGCCTATTTGTGTCCATTTAAACACCCTGGTACAAGCAGGTACAATATTACTTCTGAGTGAAGCAGAGTGTTTTAGAATCTGGATCTGAGGTCGACGGTGCAGTCTGGGAGCCTGGCTTCTGAAGCGGGGCAATCACTGGTTTGAATACATCCCCGTGTAGCCCTGGGCAAGTCACTTAATCTCTCTGAACTTCAGTTTTCTTATCTGTAAAATGAGCATTTTATAAATGAAATTCATGTTCTTATATGTCCTTTGGTTGTTTCTCTCACTGGGAACTTCTCTTTGGCCATCTTTCTAATATTATATATTAGAAATGTTATATATTAGCAATACATAGAAACATAATATTGAATAACTTTTAATATCTAATATCTTTCCATTTATCCTTTTTAAGACCCCAGCCATCATCAGCCCCATCTTACCAAGGCTTTCTTCCCCTTCCCAGAAGTCCTGTTCATGTCTTATGAATGAAGAGCAGCTCAGCTCTTTGCCTGAGTACACGAAACCCTTGTACTCTCTATCTAAAATTTCACCAGGACACCTCAGCACACAGACACCCTGCTCAGCCGTGCAGTCAGTGCAGAGCCTGAGGAGGACGCTCTTAGCTCACAGTGTTTTCCTGACCCCGGGGAAGTGTTCTCTCCAGCATCTGTGAGCAGGCGCAGGTGGCATGAGGATCTCTCATCTGATGTAAGCTCTGCCCTACAGGTTGTTTTCACAAGTGACGGTGAACTTACAATTTATCCTGATGGAATGTTGTTCTGCATTGTCTGACACTGGAGATCGCTAGAGTACAGGGTGCGGTCAGTAAAGAACATTCAACGGCCTCTACTTAGGGCTTTTCTATTTGCTTCCTGCTCATCAGAACCGAGACCATTTATTTTGCTTTTATTTCCTTTCGAGCCACAAAGATGCCTTCTCCCTTTAGCATTTGTTTTTGATTAACCTTCTCTCACTCTCTGAAAGCAGCAGCCTGATATCTGAGGTATAAGGCACTGCTTATCTTAGCCCTCTTAATCGCAGCAGACTTTCCTGTCTTTTCCCTTTGTGGGCTGCAGCTATAGATTTTATAATCATCACAAACTGTTTTGGATGCAGGGAGAAATCATTTTCTTGAAGTCATAGCATCTTTTAGAACAGTCAATTGATCAGAACTTCAGCTGGATGATATCAGAGGCACACTAATCATTTAACTAAAACAACTTCGATTTTAGGTATTTTCCTTCAAAATGAATAGACTTATCAACTGGTGTAGAAGAATATGTTAATGTTTTAATTATAAGTATAAAAAATATTTCAAGGCCCCTAAAGTCAAGAACTATTCCACCAGGCCAAAATGAAAAAGTGAGCTTTGTATAATGATAATGGTTAAGTTCTTAAAAAAAAAAAAAAAAATTAAAAAAAAAATCCTGCAAGCTGCTTTGATTTTAAGTATGTAGTAGCAACAGGATTAATTAAAAACTGAATATCTTGAAGAGTGACACAAAAATGCCTCTTCAGAAACCAACTGTGCTCGATGGTAAGTACAGAGTTAATACTGTTAAAGTGGTTACCTTGGCATGTCCTGGTGGGGCAGTTGTCGGGTCAGTCACCTGCGAAGGAACCCAAGACACACACTCCTGGGAAAACAACCAGTGTGAACAACTAAATAAGAATAAAATAAAATGCTTCTTCCTCCTCCCTCTTCCTGCCTGCCTGCCTACTCACCTGCATTCCTGCCTGCAACTTTCTTTAAAAAGTTTTTTTTTTAAATGGCTATCTTACCGAAAGCAATATACAGATTTAATATGATCCCTATCAAAATTCCAATAATGTTTTAAGTAAATCCAATAAATAATGTTAAAAGTATATGGAGCCACAAAAGACTCCAAATAGATAGAGCAATGTTGGAGAAGGAAAATGGAGATATGACTTTACCTGACTTCAAACTGTACTTAAAGTGAGAGTAACGAAAATAGTATGGTACTGGAATAAAAACAGCACACAGATCACTGGCAGAGTTGAGAGCCCAGAAATAAACCCATAAATATATCAACAGTTAACCGAGGACAAAGGCGTCATGACCATATAATGAAAAGTAGAAAAATCTCTTAAGACAAATAGTGTTGGGAAAACTGAACAGCCCCATGCAAAAGAATGATCCTCTTTATGTCAAATATAAAAGTAAATTCAAAATGAATTACAACTTGGATGTAAGACCTCAATCCATAAAATACATAGAAAAAAAAAAACCAAACAAACAGCAACACAGGAGATATGTGCCATGATATCAGCCTTAGAGATATCTTTGAGGATCAACCCCAACAGCAAAGGGAGAAAAGCAGAAACAAATGGGACTAAGGAAAATTAAAAAGCCTTTGTTTAGTGAAAGGAAGTATTAGAATAATGAAAAGACAACCCACTGAATGGGAGGAGATATTTGGACATCACACATCTGATAGGGATTATAGGTCCAAGGTACATAAAGAACTTAAATAATTCAACAATAAAAAAGCAAACCACCCAATTTTTTAAAAAGGGCAGATTTGAATAGATACTTTTCCAAAAAAGGACATACAGTCAAAAGACACATGAAGAATGTTCCTCATCACTTATTATTAGGGAAATGGAAATCAAAATAATGAAATATCATCTCGAACTTGTGACAATGGCTTATATCAAAAAATACGTAACCAAAGGGTTGATGAGATTGTGGAGAAAAAGGAACTCACCTACGCTATTGGTGAGACTGTAAATTGGTGACCATTTTGGAAAAGAGTAGTGAGGGTCCTCAAAAAACTGAAAATAGAATTCTTGTATGATCCAGGAATCTCACTGTGGGCATCTCTCTGAAGAATATGAAATCATTAACTTGAAGAAGTACATGCGCACCTATGTTTATTGCATCATTATTTACCATCGCTAAGAAAGGGAAATAATCTAAGGGCCCATTGATAGATGATTGAATAAAGAAGATAGGAATATATATGTATATATATGTGTGTGTATATGTGTGTGTGTGTGTCTAACACAATAGAATCCCACTCTAAGATGATGAAATTTGTCTTTTTCAGCAAAATGGAAGGAACGCAAAGAGGTTACATTAAGTGAAGTAAGTCAGAAGGAGAAACCAATATTGAACAATCTCACCTATAAGTGGAACTCAAGGAACAAAGCAAATGAATTGATTATAACAAAATTAAAACAAAGCAGCGGAACTGTGGTTACCAAAGAGGATGAGAGTGGAGGGTGGGAACTGGGGGGGAGGGGATCAGGGGATGATGGTGGTGCCCCCCACCCCCGCACCATTTTTATTACTTGAAGACAAGAGTTGTGGCAGGTTTGCCCCCCCCCACCCACCCCGTCCTCCCAAAAATCAGAAATGAAAGTGCCCTGAATAGAAACTAAAAAACTAGATAACATTGTGCATCCTAAATTGGCCCTAAAACAAATGGAATGAACCTAACTTTTCTTTTCAGCTTACAAGTGGTTATTAATGGTTTGAAATACAGCCAAAGACTCGTTGAGAAACTCCAGGTAATTGGATATAATGTATAAAATGTTAACTCTACTTAGATACTGTACCAGTCAGAAAACCACCACACTCCAGTCCATGCTTGTGTCCCTTGGTGTCTATCATTTTCTAACACTCTTGCTTGCAAGTAACAGAAAGTCAAATCCAGTGAATTTAAGCAGAATATGATGGGGAGGGTGGAGATTTATTGGAAGAAATCTGGGGTGACTGATGAATTTGAAGAATAATCCATTTAGGGGAGCTGGGAGAAGGGAAGTTTTAGCCCTCAGGACTGTCTCTCAACATCTGCCTCATTCTCGAGGCTGGGCCTCAGGCTGACTGAAGGCATCAGCAGGACTCCTCCTTTCTTCCCCTCGGAGGCAATTTGTTTTCCTAGATCCAATTAGAAGGATCCCAGGGAGAGAAGCCAGTTGGTTCAGCTGGGATGATGGCATTCCTGCCTGCTGGCCCCTCTCAGCAGCCAGGGGAGAAGGGTGGGCCTTGCATTTGGCAGCTTCCCTGTAGAGCTTGTCAGCAGCAGAGAGAAGCGTGCAGGCCCCCAACAGAGTGGGGGCCATTCGTAAGCACATCTGTCTGACTTTCCTAATGAAAATTAAAGCTCTTGTTTGCAGCCTTTTGTGGGCTGGTTCTACTTCACTTTCAAATTCTGGCTCAGAACAATCTGTTGCTTAAGGGTTCTTGTCCAGAGGCCAGTCGATGACCCTATTAAGTTATTCAGCCAAGGTCTGCATTGTTATTAAAGTAACAATTTCATCTGAATTCAAAAGGCAAACATTAGCATCTTTCTTAAAAAGATTCAAGCACTTTCATCACAGTTTAATAAGGTCACAATAGCCTGATGGACCAGCGAATAAAATTCCCTCCATCCGGCCAATGGGAAACTAAAACCGGATGTCTATTTACCGTCTCAGTTTGTGAGGCACTGGATTGGCTTCTGGACTAGAACGCTTGACATTAAAGGTCAGCATCTCCATAAATAAGTGCAGCCCACAGACCAGTGTTTGATATTGGCTTTATTTTATAAAAATACACAACTTAAATACATATGACACTCTCTTTACAAGACATAAGCAACTGTTTGCTTTAACATTTTCAGTTATTTCCACTGAAAGTACACATGTAAGTTACCTCGTAAGAGCGGAGACTCCGCGTTCACAGCCAGGGCGGCGACCACCAGGGCGGTCACTGCAGGAAGTCACCCCGAACTGTCCAAATTTCCAAGTCCATGACTTTATTGCACAACCGTTTATTGCACGCTTGTTAGACACAATCTAACATATCCACACCACACATTTCAGCTTTTGTCTTCTCTCTAGAAACATTTGATGGAAAACCCAATGCACAAACAGCATCAACTGTATCTTGTAATGGAGCTAAACACCAATCATGAAAAGGAGGAACCTCTCCTCGTGGCAACACTTGCGATGGATGGACGTGCTTAGCAGTTATATTAGTTTCCAAAAGTTATACAAAAATGTTGGCCAACTCAGTGAGCAAGATGGAATATCACTGAGAAGAGTTCCAGCACCTACTGAAGTGACTTATAGGAAGGGGACTGTCACTGGCAAAGGCCACTACTGTACATGGTTCCACCCTTTCTAACTTGGGACTGAAACACCTCCCTCGCCTTCTAGGTTTTGCCATTGTTCTGAGGAACTGCTACTTCATTCCTGATTCAGACCATACACGGCTGCTTAATTTTCCTTTCAGAAATTGAGCTGCCTTATCTATGGCTCATTAACGAACAGTGAATTAGGTACCAGTTTATAGGTATAAAGAAGTATTGAGAATTCAATGCATAAGAACGTAGGGAAGCAAGTTTCCTGAGGTCAAATGTCAGCCTTAAAGAGTAGAGTGCAACTAGAGTGAGAGCGCTTCTCCTGGGGCTGCAGCAGAATGCCCCCCATCTGGACTTTGAAGTTAAGAGGCTAACGAAACCAAGGACACGTGTCTATGCAGAAATAAAAGGATGATGCTGAGGTAAAAGCAACGCTGACAGCAGAGAGCATCGGTGCAGAAGGAGGTGCAGGAGGGGCCAGAGGAGCAGGCGGGCATCTGAAAGCGCGTAGGGCGACTGGATGATTAATTTGAAATGTCTCCAGGGATTTCTAACAAGTTTCAAAAGTTCATTCTTTGTGAGTCAGATGTGGAATAAATGGCTTTTAAAAAACAATAGCTGTTCAAGCTTTTATTCTTTTTTGAAAAACAGGATTCTCTATAAATTTTTTTTTTTTTGTTCAGTCCATTGCAATTATTCTGCTAGCTATTAGTCTCAGTGATGTATTTTGAAATCTTAACTGGCTGAAGAATTTTAATAAGATTGAACTACAAAGTACATATTTGTACCAAGAATTTAAGTTGATGCATAGAGGGCTATAAAGTTTTATAAGAAGTTTGTAGCAGAAAACTTTTCACTGCAAGTCATGCTTTGTTATCTCTTAATATTATACTCAATGACAGTGGAAATTAGGAAAGTTCTAGGAGCCTGAAGCTTAACTTTCTTCTTTTCTTTCTTTTACTTAATTGAAATAGCAAATGAACATTCTAAGCACTTATAATGAGGTATTGGGAACTGAAGACCAAGACCTAAGAATGAATTAAGACTAGGCTAACTCTCACCAAGTTACTCTTTGTCTGAGGTGAGTGGAAGCAGGAAAGAATCCGCTCCTCTAACTCCCGCTCTGTACAGTGTAGTTAAATGAGGTGGCCAATCTTTATTTGAATGGGGTGAAACTGGCCCAGCTTTTGCACAGGGCCACGATCCCTCATTTGTGTGACTCCTAATTCTATTGAAAGAACAGATCATGTTTCACGACCTGAACTAGAAGACTGTGAACAAAATTTAGGTCCAGAAGAACTCTGGGTTAGAGTTCTGCAGTCCTAGAAGCCAGGTAAAATGAAAAGACCAGAGGAAAATCCCACAAGAAATCAGATCTCAACTCACAAGGAAAGCATTTTCAATGATCACCAAAAAGAAAACTCAAACTAGAAAACAGTGCTCTGGGTTCCTGACAAGCCCAGTGCGGCTGAAGTGCGATCACACAAAGTGAAGCTGCTTTGAAGTGGAGAAGGATCTAGAAGACTGCAGCGGGACCCAATTAAACGAAAGTGGGTTTTCTTCTTTGGTGGAAAGGGAGGTGCTATTTAATGATGGCTATGGGAGAGCCATAAATCCACGTTCATACCAAATCCATGGACACCACATATGTTCATACCAAATCCATGGGGAGTAAGCACATTTATACCATAAAGACCCAATCCATGCGGCACAGCCACAGGGAAAATCTGGATAATGAAAGAGAGTGAGGATGTAATGAGTCATGGGCGAGACCGCGTCTATATGCTCTGAAAGGAAGGCTGGTCCTCGCACCTGATCTTCATCCTTCCGTTGGAGACGATGGCAAGAGAACGTATTTCTCTCTATGAAACTAATTTTCATAATGTACAGTTTAAACGTATTACTATTCAGAATTTAGAGCCCAAGCCAAAATCACAGCTGCCCCTCACATCTCTCCCCGCGCCACCCAAAGGTCCACACCTGTTTCTGGTCGAGCAGGCCCAGGTCAACACTCGTAAGAGAGGATGGGGAAACAGCGGCAGGTAGCCAGGGATCAAGAAGAAAGAAATGATGGCAGCTGTGGGTATAAAAAAATGAGAGGAAGAGAAAGAGCGAAAAAGAGGGAACTGACAGGGATGAGGACACCAAACCTGCCTGAGCCAGGCTGGCCGTGCCCTGTGGGAAACAGTGAGGCCGCAGGCACTTCTGCCTTGAGTTTGCGTCTGGACTCCAGGGGTGACACCCTCACACCCAGGGCTAGAGGAGGCCTCAGGTTCAAGGGCAGCAGCCTGTGTAGCCGCCTCTGGTAGGACAGGCCTGTCTCTCCCCCTGGTGGTAGGAGCAGGGAAAGAGCATGAAAGTCAGAAAAGGCCTATTAATCCAGAAACGCGTGGCCCGGCGTCACGCTCTGCTAAAGGGCGGCCAGGACTTCACCCACAAACGAGACTGCTGGCCGGAAGACACCCAAGCAGCTCATTGTAAAAGGCGCAGTGCGCTCGAGGACGCCAAACTTCCAGGCATTCTGATAGTGTCTGCTTGTTTGTGTTGTCTCCTTGTCTGATGATAAATTAAAAAAAAAAAGTGAAAGAGCCCTCGAGTCCTCCTTCCTCCCTCTAGAAACCTCGTGGATTTCCTGAGCGAAGTGCCCACGGGAGGCTACGCTTATGGAACTCTCGGAGGAACGAGGGAAAGACAATCAGATTATTTGGAAACAGGAAACGATCTGCAGGATATCTGTGGCGCTCGGTTCTCTCCACTTCATCTCTGTAAAACGTCTGTGAAATGGTCGCAGGCACCTGAATTATTGATTTACACAGAACAACACGCGAACGAAAAGAGCAGGACAAATCCGCGGTGGCCATCACCTCCAGGCCGAGTCTGCGGCTCCTCGCCTCTACTTGATGCTCTTCAGGAGGGCTGTCCGGGCGCTCACCACGGCCTTGAAGGCGTCCTCGCTACCCGGAGCCACGCACTTGTCGGGGTGAAGCAGCACAGCAAGCTTCCGATAGGCTTTATTGATTTCGTCCCTATGACAAGAAGCAGAGCCCTGTGTCAGCGCAGGGGCAGCCTCCCCGGGGCATCTCAGCTGTTTGGAGAGTATAACCCCTCACCCTTTCTCAAGGTGGGCCTGAAGGACCAGGACGCAAGCACGCCACAAAGCAAACCATATGTAACATAGAAATAGGAAACAATGCAAAAGGAAGTAATTGCTAAGGAAATCACAATATATACATGACATGTTACATCACGTAAGTACCAAGGAAAGTAAAAGGAAGATCAGATGAACACAGCAGCGCTTGGCGCTGGCAGGCACTCAGCACATCTTTGCTGAGCAGGGCGATCAGGGGAGGGTCCTGGAGGTGGCGCTGGATGAATGGGGGGCACAGGGATTAAGAGAACAAGTGGAAGAGAGCTGGTGGAGGCTAGGAACCAGCATGGACACGGCACGAAGGCTCATGAGGACAGTGTGCTGGGAAGACAAGAAGCAAAGATGGCAGGGAGTAGAGGTCAGTAAGTGAAAGGCCTTGGAGAAAAAAAAAGGGATTTGATAAAATAGTAGGTGTTTCATGAAAAAATGGAAATGGGAAGGCTGCTTCTTAATCTTAGGAAACGAACAGGTTATTTAGAATAACCCAAGCCTGAGGATGAGAGTCTAGATTATGGTGTTTGTGGAAGCAAACAAGGGAAGATAAAAGAGATGGTGTAAAGAAATAACTGGCAGAAGCAGAGGATGGGCTGAACACACAGGTGGAGAAGACATAAGATCAAGGGTTGAAATGGGTTCCCAGGTCATGGGGAATCTGAGACCTAGTGCTGACCAAGGAGCGGACACTGGAAGGGGTACCTGAGAGTTAGTGAGCTCCCTGAGGCCAAAGAAACATGAGAGAAAATATTACCGAGACAGGAAAGGAGCGGTCACAACGAACACTGCCCCCAGCACCAGCAGAGCTCAGGAGACAGCCTTAGGCTTCGGAGCATCTGAATGAACAAGGTATGTTTAGGGAGGGACCTGGCTCTGTGTCTGCTTTTCACCGTCCTCCAGTGTCAGGGCTCCCAGAGGCTTGTCAGGAGCCAGCAACAGCCCGGCTGGATGAGCTCTGTCCAGCAGCCGGCTTCCTTTCCCCCGCTTCCCGCTGTAATTCAGGGTCCCAGCTATCCAATACAAAGGGGTGTGGTGCTTTCCCAAGTGCCCCGGTTTCTCTTCTTTAGAAGGTTTTCTACTGTGGCTCTCCAAATTAGGGAGCGGGTCTTTGAAAGCTTGATGTGACCGGAAGTCTAGTGTAGCCACATGGAGAGAGAGGTCAAAGGGCCATGGTAGCACTTCTCCTCACCCTGGGCACACATTCGAAGGTCTTTTCTGTTCCCTGCTCGTAGGGAACAAAAGTACATCTCAGTAGTCCTTCAGAATTTTCAGAAGCAGCCCTTCTGAATTTCCTTGCTTTAACCTCACATGCAGTTTTTCTACATAGATAATAATCCTGATACAACCTCACAAGAATCACGTCCTCCCTCTGAAGAAATGTGAAACTCCAAAGACTCTCTGTCCTGAGGCAGGAAGAGCAGCCTCTCTCCTCCCGGGCAGTGACCTGGGAGGGCCCGCCAGCCACTCTGCTTCCTGATGGAGCATGTCCACTGGGGTTGGGAGTCAGGCCTGGGCCTCTGCACTGAGAGCGCCCTTCGAGAATTCTAGGCAGCAGGAGAGGCTTTGAAGGAAAAAGCTTCTGGAGAAACAAGGCTGTCAAGTATGTAGCAAGTATATTAATTCTGCTAAAGTCGAAGATTTTCTTCAAGTTTTAAACATAGCATTGAACAAACATCAACATGTTCTGCAATTTAAAAATGTTTTTAGATTTTGCTCAAATGTATTCAATAACATGCAACATTAGCTCGACAGATCCAGAGGAACAAAGATAAGAAAATGACATGTTTATATTGGTTATGGATATAGAATTTACAGAAGTCCTATAATTTTGGTAGTAGATTCTAACTGACCGCAGCGAATAAATAAAGAACCAAGAATTTCTTTATCCTGAGTGAATATTGTGCTAAGCTGACTCATAATTAGTTTCAGAGTCACTGTCCCTTGGAGAAGAAATGGAAGAATTTAAAATGAGACTGTGGGAATCTAAAAGGACAGCTAGGAGATGCCAGTTAACTCTGCTGTCTACATGAGGTCACGTGAATTCCTCCACACGTCTAAAGCACCCTCATAATGCGTGGCAAGCTGAGGTCACCAAGAGTTGTCTTTCATCCTCTCCTCCCCTCTTTCTTTCTGGACTTGAAGATAAGCTATGAGACCCAAATGGAGAAGAGATACTTAGTACCATAGGTGCTGACAAGGCCTGTGAGATGTACTTTTGTCAGAATCAAGGTGAAACGGAAGAGAGAAGCATAGGGAAGACAGGTAGGTACAAAATAAAGAGACCTGAACACCCTCATAAATGACAACATTCATAATAACAGTAGCCGCATATTGCCACATGTCACAGAGCCACACTGAATAATTATTTTTGCGTAAGTAAAAAGAATAATGACCATATTTATTTTCCTCCTGAATAATTCTTTTGGCTAAAATAAAATAATTAAATAATCTAACATAAATACCCCCGCACACACCAGTGAGGGACTGGAGGATTTCTGAGAGAACAGACGAGACAGAGACAGCCAGGCCACACAATTCAGGGTCAGGAAGCAATTCTGCCACTTACTCCTGGGCCCCTGCACGTGTGTTCAGTCCCACCGAGTCCTAGTTTTTTCTCACTTACAAAATGAAATGTTGGGTCAGGTTGATTACTACTATTCTTTCCTCTTCTAAAATTCTGGGATTTAAGAACTCTCTTTTTCAAAGGTTACATTTGCTACCAGGCTCCTATCCGACAGACACACACAGAGCAAAACAACTCAGAGAGCACACGCGTGCATCTTCATGACACGATTCCCGCATCTGTAACTGCACCCTTTTGTTTCTCTGCTATTCCGTTAATTCAGTGAAGGAGAGTTATTACGTAATATAGTGTATATCATACACCTCCATATTCCTAACCAACCCCGTGAAGACACAGCACACCTATCAGTTTGAATATGGTGTCTCTGTACAGAACGCAGCACCAGGGGTCCTGGAGCACTGCTTACCTTGAGGCCCCAGGTTTCACTCCCAACATGTCCCAACTGTCTTTACTGTTTCGAATTCTGCGAATGGTGTCTGCTTGTTCTTTGGTGAAACTAGCACTGTTATTCGTGATAGGACGTTTCCCGCCACTTTCACATAAGTCTACTATAGATGCGTAAAAGGTCTGCGGAAACAAAACACAACCTAGGAGGAAAACCTGAAATGGTGTGAATGTACCATATTGTATACAGGTGCTGCTCTGTTACGATATCCACCTCAAACCTATTTACTGTTAAAATGCAATACACCTTCAACAAAATAATTTAATTTAAAAAAGAAAGCACATCCCAGAGTAGAAATGACTTTAAGAAAATAGGAATTCCCTTTCAGCATCGACTTATAGAATTTTTAATATGCTCTAGTAACTTAAAATTAATGCTAAACCAAATAATATACTTTGGAAGTTTTTTTCCTTTTAATTATATACGCATATATATAAATATATATGTGTATATGTATATATAAGTATATATATATACTTATTTTTTAAAGAAAAAGGTGCAAGCAGGAATGAAGGCAATAAGCAGGCAGTCAGAAGAGACAGGAGGAAAGAGCACCTCATTTCATTTTACTTGTTCACACTGGTTGTTTCTGAACCTGGGACTCAAACCAGGGGCATGTGGTTTCTCCTTCAGAGATGATTAACCTAACTGCTACTCCACCAGGGTGCACACACACACACTCACATGCAAGCACACATACACGCACACACATGCACACACACGCACCAAAAAGTATAAGGAATAACATTTAAACGGTTCATAATCTTACTACCAGATGACCACATGTGAGGTTAAAAAGCAGCAGATGAACATTATGAGAAAGAGTCAAATAGTAAAGAAAAGTATAAAATGAAAACTTTGCCCTCCATACCCCTCAAGTTCCTCTCCTAAAAGTAACCATTGTTAATAATTCTAAGTATCTGTCTAGAAAACTTTCCTATCGACATACCTGTATATATACACAAATAGAGGATAACACCGCTTCCCAAGAGTATAAATCCAACCAGCCTCCTGTCTGCAATGCAGCCCTCCCTGCCCAGGAGATTCTTATCACCTGCTTTTCTTTCTTTCTCCTTCATTTCTCTAATAAACTTAAAAAACTTCAAAAAAAAATATGTATATAGGATAAACACAAAAAAGAACAGATTAAACACACTGCTCAGTGTCTTGCTTCTTTTCCCCACACAATAATACATCTTAGAATCTTTCTCTAGCTGCACATAGATACCTTCATCCTTTTAGTGTTTTCCTATTTGACTACCAGTTTATTTAATTAAATCCCCATTCTGGGACAAGCCAATTATTCACTGTTTCCAGTTTTGTTTTTTTTTCTACTACAAACAGTGCTTTAGTAAATATTTTGTGAAAATGTATATCTCTGCACACTAGAGGGGATAATGCTTTAGGATAAATTCCTAGAAGCAGAACTACCGAAGGAGAGTACATGTGTATTTTAATGTTTTATGTGGACCACTTCCACACGAAAGGATGCACTATTCACACACCATCACTGAGCATGAGCACCCCCTTCCCCACCCTCGTTGATATGGGCTTGGCTCCAGAACCCAGCCTTAGAAATAGTATCTCACAGTTTTGATTTGCATTTCTTTACATAAAAGGGAAACTGTATTTTTTCACGTTTATCAACCTTTCTCTATGCTATTCCATTCTTTGCCTATTTTTATAATGTTTTCCAAAGTGAAAACTATTTTTTTGATTCCACTCATATTTCACACTGTGCACTGATACTATTATTATTTTCACTCAAGATATTAATTTTTTTTTTAAAGGAAAGATGCAGGCAGGAATGAAGGTGAATAGGCAGGAAAGCAGGAAAAGAGAAGAGCAAGAAGCATTTATTTTGTTTATATTTAGTTGTTCACACTGGTTTGTCACCCCCCCCATCCGCCCCCTCACCCCAGAACCGGGACTTGAACCCAAGGGTATATGTCCTGCGCTCCTTCAGAGGTAACTGAGATAACCACTACTCCATCAGGGCATGCCTCAAGATACTAATTTAATACACTATAGCTGCTTTTAAATTGACATATCTCCTCTTCCCTCTATTTCTTTTAAATCTTTTCCTCTTCTTTTTCCCATCTTTTTGTAGTTCCTATTATCCTCTAAAAGTTATATTTTTCTCTTAGGCTCCTCTTTCTTATCTCCTGTGACACTGAATTGACTTTGCACCCTAAACAAGAAGACTTCACATGTGCGGTGTGTCAAAAAAAGTCAGCAGACACCAAGACATAAGAAGTGTTAAGAAGTTATATATATTATATATAAAATAATATAATATTAATATTACTCTTCTTAAATGTGGATAAGACAAAATCAAGTTTCCTCATGATAAGAAATATTTATTATGCATAAAGTAAAGAAAATACTTATTAAATTGAACCAGCAGGAAAGTTTTACAACACCGTTCGCCTTTTTTTTTTTTTTAAAGGAAAGGTGCAGGAAGGAATGAAGGTGAATAGGCAGGCAGGAAGAGAGAGGAGGAAGAAGCATTTTATTTTTACTTGTTCGCACTGACTGTTTCCTCCTGAACCCAGGACTTGAACCTGGAAGCATGTACCCTGCATCCCTTCGGAGGCAACTGACTGAATCGCTACTCCATCAGGGGTGCACCTGTTAGCTTTTTTTTAAAGACTAATTCATCCATTAGTTTTACCTGAAAGGGTAAAAAGCAACCTAAAAAGAATCATAGTTCACAGATGTTTCTTATGCTACATATCAGTAAATCTTTTTTTAGTCTATAGGTATATCTAAAATATAAACAGGCACAGATTTCTGAGGGAAAAAATACTCACTCATAACACGCATGGTTAGAGAAGACCAGCTGTGGTGTGCTGTACAGAATGCTAGAACTGAAGTCAGAAGTGTCTAAACTCCGTGTTGAGTTCTAGTCATGATGGACTAACAGGTAATAGACGAGGCTTCCTGCCATCAACTACCATAAAGTGGACCATCATAGGAGACAACCATTGTCAAGCACTGGACAAGAGCAAGTGCGAGGTAGAGCCTTGGTTTTCCACCTGGCGTCTGCCTCTTGTCATGACCACTCTGTGACCCTGTCACGGAGAACTGGAGTCTGAGCAGACGCAAGGTTCCATTTGCTACAGAGGCATAGATGAGAGCTGAGGTTGTGAAGCGGCGTCTGCAGAGCAGGACACTGGAGAGGAAGAAGGCACAGAATCGGGCCCCGGAAGTTCATGCAGGAACTCCCCACTAGTATTTAGCTGACGGCTAGCCTCTATATACAGGCTGAGATGACCCAAGGCTTTCCAGAAAATATATGATAGCGCTGAGAACAGAACTGATATATGGGAGGTCCAGTAACGTGAGGAAAGGGACGTCCTGGGACGCTGGAATTCAACATTTCCAGAGTGGAGAGATGGCCTGAGTTAATATCCCTTATTAACAGCCCTAGCATCTAGCTGAAACACGACAGAAAGATCATGCCTTAAGAGTTAAGACTCATCCGAACTAAACCTAGAACCAAAAGCTAACAAGATCTGCAAGAGAGACAGAATTTAGAGATGAAGTCCCACCAAATTAGAAGGGTCTGGGAAACACTTGGGCTTCCGTAAGATCTTTGCTACTAAAGCAAAGGCGTGAAATATAGACTGAGGTGCAACTTTAATAGCCTAAATGGAATTTAGCATTGTGAACTAACGAAATAATAAACCTTACTATAAAAACAAAGATCTTTGTTATTCAAGAAAAAAAAAAAAGTCAGGTCTATACAAGTTCATGCAATCTGCCCACAACTGAATTCCTTGCTGAAACAAGAATCAATATTCTTCTGAATAAATTAAAGAATCAACAGGCTCTATAACCTATTATCCACAATATCTGACATTCAATCAAAAGTCACTACTTATACAAAGAAACAAAAGTAATCCATAGCCAGGGGGAAAAGCAGTCAGTAAAAACTGAACCCATGATGGTTAGATGTTGGACATAACAGCAGACAAAGTCTTTAAAGCAGTTACTATAAATATTTCAAAGAGGTAATCGAAGATGTGTTTAAAGAATTACAGGAAAAATACTCTTAGTGAGTGAACAGACAGAGAATCTCAAGGGAAAAGGAAGAAAAGAAGGAAGCAGGAAGGAGGGAGAGAGGGAGGGAGGCAGGAAGGCAGTCTGGCTAGCTGACTACAAATCCAAATTCTATAACTGAAGAGTGCTGAAATGAAAAATTCCCTTAGTGAATTCAACAGCAGATTGAAGTTAGATCCACAAAGACCATGTAATTTAAAAAATAGAGGAAAAAAATAAAAGAAAAATAAGCATAACCTCAAGGACAATAGGAGAAAATCATATGGTCTAATATACATGTAATTAGATTTCCAGATGGAAAAGAGTGAGAATAGGGCTAAAAATTTTAAAGACATAATGGTTAAAAAAAACTTCCCAAGTTTTAATGAAGAATGACTGCCAGCCACTCTGAGAAAGTCAACAAACTCCACATAGACTAAATGTAAAGAGAGCCATACCTGGGCACCTAGTCCAACTATGGAAAACCAAAGACAAGGGGAAACTCTTGAAAGCAGCTAGAAGGAAAAAAAGAGATAGATTATGTACAAGAGAATACAGAGTAAGAATGAGTGCTAACATCTCATGAAAAACAAGAGGTCAGATAGTTCTTTAAAGAACTGGAAGAAATGTAATCTCTAACAGACCTATTTACATCTCTTGGACTAATCACGACTACTCTCAGATGCCCTCATATCTGAAATGAGAGTAACACCCACTGCACATTAAGAGTCCTGAAAGAAATGAAACATGTAAACTCCAGAATTGTAAAATAGTGCTCAAATGGCTAAGTATCATCATGGCAAATAGAGTTATGAACCCACATAGGTCTGTGTACTCAAAAAATAGAAAGTATGCTAAACCAACATCAGCTTCATTAGATCTTGAAACAGAAACTCCTGATGCCCAGTTCAGCCTGCCAGCCAAGGGTGAAACCTATCTTCTAGTAGGAGTGACATCTTGTGAGAAGGAAATTTAGCATAAAAGATAAGTAAAATCCCACTCAATAATTAAGAACAACTCTTTATAGTAATAGCTACATTATTTGAAATGCTAAAAATTTCCAAAATACCAGATATATTCATAAGAAAAAAAATGCATTATGCATGTCACCACCTACTCCCAAATGTATCTATAATTAAGAGTTAACTTTACTGTATAACTTATTATTTTAAATAGCCTCGTTCCCTTAAAATTATTCAAGATTAGTAAGTTTTAGAAAGTGGCGATCTATTCAGGTTGCACTGGATGCATGTCTTCCTGCTGCCTACTTTATTGGTAAGACCTAATTTTTATGTGCGACGGGCTGAATTCTGCAGTGACAATCCACTCTTGCTAACTGCAACCCCAGGGGCTACAATATAGGATTATATCAGCTACAGCAAGGCAATTTTGCCAAAACAATGCTTCCATTTTTTTATGCATGCAAATGTAACAACATTAACCAAAGGTAGTTTTGAAAATTTCTTCCTGCTTAAGTAAGTGTATAATAACTGTGATTAAACTTGATGGTCATCAGAAACACCTGAAAAATTTTTTCAAAATATAAATTTCTGGGCTCCATCTCAACATTAAGATTCTAGTAGGTCTGGAGCCCAACAGTGTGTATTTTGAAGAATTTCCCTAGGTAATTTTGATGACCATGATGCTCAGTCAGGCTGGATTTATATCAATGGGATCCTCCCAACTCATGCCCTGCTCCTCACTCCCTCACATTAGCTTCTGAAAAGAAAGAGCTTATTCTAATGGTAAATTCCAACAGTCTTTTGCTTTTCAGCATTTAAGTTAAAATTGACCATGGTCAGCCTTGACAAGAACTCAACCACAAAACACTCTAAGTTACCTGGAACATTTCATTGATTCCTTCTCCAGTTTGTGCTGAAGTTTCAAAGTACAGGAATCCTCTGCTTTCGGCCCAAAGGCGCCCTTCACTTTCATCCACACAGCGGTGCTTGGTACAGTCGATCTGAAATACAAAGTTGGGGACAGAAAGAAGAGTTCAACACTATCCAGTGAGGTCTTCACCTTTTACTGAGGCAAAAATTCTTAATCAGCCTCAGCATGGGAATATAAAATTATCCAGACAAAGGAACAAAAATTGCTAACATTGAATGTAGATTGATTTTCTGTGGCAAAGCAAGTTTATGCTTCCACACCTCCGACTTTATTCCTTAAGACATCTCACCACCTCTATGAAATGTGGCTTGGTAATAGCTGCCCCATTCAGGGGGTCAGACCTTTTCATAGCCCACATTTCACGTAACTCCTGCCAATCAGGTCAGAGTGTGATCATGAGGGTTCACCTCTCCTACTCAGTTTCCAATTCCTTCCCCAAGTATGGCATCAAAAAGCAAAGAAAAAGGATAAAAATCCTAATATACTAGATTTTTAAAAATTGTTTTTGGGACATAGGTTTTGAGAGGTTGTTGGTTCTGGTTTTTCTTTGATTTGTTTCCCAAAGTTCAGAGCTGCGCTCCTCCCATAACGAACTGAGAAAGCTGAACATACCATTTCGAGGGAGTTACCTTGTTGGCACACACCACAAATACAATATTTTCCATGTTGCCATGAGGTCCAAGATCTTGCTTCATTTCTGCCAGCCACGCGTCAAGGGCATCAAAGGATTCCTTCTGCCCAACGTCATAGACCAGCAGCACTCCCTGTGTGTCCTTGTAAAACTCGTTTCGGACCTTCACATGGAAGAACAGATGCACCGAACATAGCTTTGTGATCTAAAGAATGTATCTCACAGACATTAACTTAGCAAAGTCTTTTCTTTGGCATATTTATAGTGTTTGCTCGTGTATCTCAATTTCTACTGGTCTCTGAGGGAGTTTTTATAAAATCAAAGTAACGTGATGAAAAGCACCTGCTAGCACGGAAGGCCTGTAATGGGAACAGCCTCCGGCCCCACCGCTCCTCGCCTGAGTTCCACTCCCCAGAGGGAAACAATCTTTAACTGCTGTTAGTGCGCCTCAAAAGAACACACATTATATAGAGTGAGGAAGGTAAGTGAACAATTACAAAGAACTCAAGGCAAAAATGACACAAGTATCAGCCATAGCCATTTACACATCACAGCGCAAAGGTGGCCCCCAATGCCGGGCAGTTTTCCTGTGACTCTTGGGTGTATCCATCAGCTTTCGAACTCCCAGCTCAGAGCCTCAGTGTAAGGAGATGGAAATGAGCACAGGCTCTGGAGTCACACAGATCTGGGGCTCACACTTACTTACTAGTTGTATGATCTTGGGCAAGTCACTTAACCTCTCTGCGTCTCAGTTTCCTCATCTGTAAAATGGGGATAATACTACTTACTTCACAGGGTTATTATGAGGATTAACTGAGAAAATGAAGGCAAAGTACTAACTGGTGCCTGGAAAACAATGGGCACCTCCTCCCTTCCTTCATGCATTCCTTCTCTGACGTGTCCTCTGGGGCACAGCTGTACTTCTGGGAAGAGGCAGCATGAAGCAGAGGGCACACTACAGAGTCAGAGGCAAAGGCAGGCTGCATGGATGAGAAGTGATTGATAGGCTGGGGGCTTCAGGCCAAAATTCCAGTAAGAACCTTGACAGACGTCATGTGTTATACGTTCTTTTCAGTAAATTCCAGAATGTACTTAGACTCACACTGGATATGGAATAGGAATGAAGAACTCTTATACACATCACGCCTGACACGTCTATAGGCTTCCGAGCCTAGGCAGATATCTGGAGCAAGAATGCAAATGTGTCGATTTGCAGAAAAATAACATGATCCTCTAAAGTTAGAGGAACAAAAGACTGACAGCAGCAAGGGCCCTGCAGTGCTCATGTACTTTCACTCCGGCAGGAGATAAAACCAGATTCTTCCTTCTTTCCTATAACTTGAGGTTCAGCTCCCATGCACCACACTCAGGGTTTTAACTGATGCCTGTTTCACCAAGACAGTCACTCCAGCCTGCCACCGTAATTCCCCAATCCTGTCCTGGGCCCTCGTGCTTTCTTTTTCAGTCCTGCCTCCGAAATCAGTAATATCAACCACTCACACCATTTCACCTGTGTCATCCTCCAAGATGAGCCCTTCATCTGTGCTTCCAGAACTGCATTGTCAGCGAGCTCTAGACTGCCAGCTGCGGGTCCTCCTGGGTCTCTAATTCAGTGTGCACAACAGGAAAAACTCCTACTTTTTCCTTCTCTTCAGCTTCCAGAAATGAAAGGAGCGCCCCACTCTTCGAGTCATTCAGGTTGAAAATCTGGTGTTAACTTTGCTGCTTTCCTCTCCCTCTGTTCAGCAGATTCAAACAATCCTGGAGCAGTCACCTGCTGCTATGTGACTTGCACCCGCCACTGCCACTTCCTGTCCATCTTTATTGTCAACATCGTCTCCTGACTGCGCTGCTGCAAGAGTCTCCTCACGATGACGGCGCTCTCCCTGGCAACATTACACACTGTGCACGATTCAGTTTTTAAAGGCCTAGCTCAGATTTGTTTAATGTTTCTCCATGGTCAACCCTCCCAAGTTGAAACGCTATTAAGTGATGTTTGAAGTTTCTGATCAGTCCTCTTCCAGCTTCCCAGTCTTACCCTCCTCCTCCCGCCTGTATTTCAAATGGAGAATCTCTCATTCCTCAAGCCTGCCCTCTGCCTTCCTAACTCTATTTGGACGCATACACTTCTTTAGCGGTAATCTTTCAAGATTTAGCTATAATGTCGTATGTCTCATGTTTTCCTCTTGCCCATTTCTCACCATCCGACCGCTGCCAGATAGAACATAATCTCTATACGCCCTGGAAAACCACACCACTTTGCACTTCTGACAGTGCTCCTCTCACTCCCGATCTCGTTTTACAGGTAGACGCCCCGCCACTGCCTTCCCCACTGGACTGTAAGCATCTTGATGTCACCATCAGTGCCACCCATGGGCCCCAGCAGGTATAAGAATTTGAGACAATATTTTAATAAAATGGTAGAATGTGCTAGAGAACAGGAGAGGCCAAAGCAGAAAAGAATTTCAAAATGCAGACAATGTGACCCAGAAGATTTGCTTATAAAAAGAAACTTAAGGAAGCTCTACCTATTTCTCTTTCAAGGGATACAAGTTCAAGTCTGGACGTAGAAACTCACTACCCATGTAATCTTGAAAAAGTTATTTTATTACCTCAAACCTTAGTTTCCTCTCTGTAAAATACAAATGACAAGCAAGCAGATGTCTAAATGGTCTCCTATAGTTCTATTCTGCTTGTCTTCCAAACAGCTTTCGAATGTTAGTCCTGGCAGACTTGCGCCAGTCAAAGGATAATAGGACGCTAAGGGAACTGGGGTTATTAGTTCGTAAAGCAGAGAGGACACACTTTCTAGCTTGTAGTTTAGAGAAAGCTGTGAACTTAACATCACTCAGGACTGAGGACATTTCAATCAGCCTCTCCCTCACACCACGGAACCCCAGACTTTAGCGCGTGCACCAGGAAAGCAAGACTGGTGGTCAGATCCAGCCCCCGCCCACCTGCAGCCAACCTCTCTGATGCTTTCCTCTGAGATGACTCTCTCACATACTAAGTGAACGGCCTTCTCCAGCAGGGCCTTTGGGTAAAACTGTCAAGAGGACTGGTAACAGTATAACCATGTCAGGCACCAAAGATTTAAGGACTCTTTCACCAGGGATGGTGAAAACGGTGGGTGCTTCACAGGATGTGTGCCGGGCAAAGGTACACTTTGGTCAGTGGTCAGTTTGGGGCCTTAGAAAGAGGATGGCTGACTTTGGTCTTGTCAATAAAAAGGATTTGAGCTACAGACAATAAATGTTCAACACAAAAGGAAAGATCAAGACTATTTTAAAGAAAATGTACTTTAGAAGTTGTCATTTCAAGGAGCTTCTACTTACTATACCGCCACTTTTATAAGCTGCTCAGATAAAGCTGCTGCAATTCCAGGTTGCATTAATAAGATTCGAGTGTCTAATGATAGAAAGTAACAGAATAATCAGCGTTTAGACAACACAGATATCTTACAATATTGTGTTCACTTCTTAGCTCCCTATCAGCTAACTAGAGGTTACCCACAAAGGATGCCGAGAGGCCTAACTGGCAGGAATAAAAATGTTTCACCTGGAAAGAAGCAGATTCACAAACATTAGAAAGTCTTTTGCAGAAGCGCAAGCTCAGCGTGTTCTGCTTCAAAAACGATCAGCATCCGTGGGGAAGCTAAAGGAAGGCAGCCCTCATAAAGGAGAAGTTACCAGGCAAGAGTTTTTAACTCTGTAAAGAATTAACTCACAAGGCAGTGAGACGCCCCCATTAGAGATTTATTCTCCATACCCAATCTGCACCACTCAAAACTGTCAAAAATATATTGTCCTTGGATTTCCACCAACCTTCATTAAGTTTCTTAACCACCAACACTCAGCTTAAATGCTGCTTCCTTCAACAGGATTTCTTGTCCTCCCAGATAAGCTAGGTCTGGGTATTAAGTGTTTGTAACCACTCTGTCATTTATTTAACAAGTGTCTCCTCTGAAGTATTTATGTCCTATGAGAACAGAGACTGTGTACTTCCAGTGTCGGGTGCAGAAAGTGGTCTATTGGTATCTGGTGAATGAATGATGGCCAGCAACCAGGAATAGTGCAGAAATAAATCCTACAAAGGGTATGAGTCTGGAGCACCTTAGTTCTCAGGCTCAAATCCTCCACTTTCGTAAGTCGGGTGTAATGTAAGGTTGATGTTAGTGTACCTCGTTGCTAGAATCTGTGTCAAACTGTGATCATATAGAGCCACCGGGCCTTTTCCACTGGCAACAGTCTACTTCTGTGAAGTTGACTAACCCACTCTAGGGTTTCACATTTAAAAGTAACTCATTTTACCTAAATATTTGAGTATATTCACCAGATGAAAGATTAGACCACCATTAAAAGTTGCAATTCTTTTCAGAATATGGAGTAGATAAACTTTCCTCTATTCTCCCTGCTATTAAATAGAAGTAAAAATACTGGATATTATACACAACACTTTTATAAGAAGATTCTGGAAGGTAGAGAGAAGAAGGGATATACGTTAGGAACCTCAGGACCTGATAATAACACAATGGTAAGTTTCATGGAAATTATTTTGCCTCTTCTATCCACGTGAAAATGGAAATAAAAGAGCTTAGTCGCTGGGATCAGCAGCAGAGTGGAGGGGCAGTGGGAAGAATCAGTGAACTGGAAGGCAAGACAAAAAAATGACCCATTCTGAACAAAGGAGAAAACATATACAAAACCAAATAAATAAATAAAAAAGAACCAAACTTCAGATACCTGTGGGGCTCCACTAAGACCAGAGAGGGAGATGGAGAGGAGAAACAGGGTAAAGCTGAAAATGTACTCAAAGACAGAATGACTGGAAACTTCCCAAATTCAGCAAGAGATAGAAACCTACAGATTCAAAGAGTGGAGGAAGCTCCAAAAAGGAAAAACCCAAAGAAATTCATGCTAACATGCATCACATTTAAATTCCAAATATTAAAGACAAAAGAAAAATCATGAACCCAGACAAAGAAAAATTATATCATTCGTATAGGGGAAAAATCATTTCAAACAACAGCAGATTTCTCATCAGACCATGGAGGACAGAGGAAAGAAGCACACAATTTACTTTGCAAATGTTGAAAGAAAAGAAGTATCAGATCCTATAAGTTACAAAAATATTCTTCATGAATGAAGGGAAACTTACACATTCTCAATCAAGAACTACTAAAAGAATCTGTCACCAGTAGACCTACACAAAAAGAGCTTTCTAAATAGAAAGGCAATAATAAAAGAAGGAACCTTGGAACATAATGAAGGATGAGAAAACAGAGTAAGCAAAAATATGGGTGAATACAATCGGTTTTCCTTCTCTCTTGAGTCTTCTAAATGTTTGAAAGTTAAACACAAATACTCTCTGATGTGGCTCTAAATCTATGTAGAGAAAATATTTAAGACAATTATAAAAGGATGTGAAAGGAGGGAAAGTTTCTACTCTATACTCAAACTGTTAAAATAAGGATGCCTGTAGATTGCAATACTATACAACAGAACATCCAGTAAAAACTATTCAGCAAGATTTTCTAAAAAACACTAAGACAAAGCAAAATGATATTCAAAAAGGGTTCAAGTAACCCACAAGAAGATAAGAAAAAGAAAGCAGAAAAATGAAAAACAGAAAAAGCCCCACAATAGACTAGAGCCCTGGTATCTCAATAACTGCATTAAATGTAAGTGGTCTAAATATACCAACTGAATGTCAGAAATTGGGATAATAGATTAAAAATCATAACCCGACTTATGCACTATCTACAGGAAAGTCACTCAAAGTGTAATGAAACACAGAGGCTGAAAGGTAAAGGATAGAAAACTGTGTATCATACAAATATTTGAAATAATGAAAGCAGAAATATCTATAATAATCAGATAAAGAGATACTAGAGCAAAGAAAATACTAGACAGAAGGAGACATTATACCACAAAGAAGTATATGATGAATTCTGAATGTATATGCAGCAAACAATATAGTGGCAAATTATACGAAGCAAAATCAATAGAACTGAAAGGAGAAACAGACAAATTGATAATTACAGTTGGAAATTTCAACAAACCTCTCTCAGCCATTATTAAGACATTAAAAAGAAAATCAGCAAGGATATAAAAGAATTCAACAGTACCACTGACCAACAGGACCTAATAAATATTTATAGAACACTCCATCTAATGAAAGCAGAATACACATTCTTCTCAAGTGCCCATGGAACATATACCAAGATAGCCCATATCCTGGGCCATGAGAAACAATCAATCAACAAATTCAAAAGAATTGAAAGCCTATAGTGTGTTCTCTGATCACAATGGAATCAACCTAGAAATCACTAACAGATAACAGGAAAATCTCTAAACATTTGGAAACTGAACAATATGCTTCCAAATAATCCATAGGTCAAACAAAGTCTTGAGAGAGGAAAAAAAGGCAAAACAAACCACACTGAGTGAATGAAATGAAATATGAATTAAAATACAAGTCAAAATTTGTTTCTTTTTAGAAAAGAAGAAAGTCTTAAAAATCTAAGCTCTATCTCAAGAACTTAGGATGAGAGTGAAATACACCCAAAGAAGGAGTCAGAAGGAAAGAAACAGCAAATATGAGAGCAGAAGTAAAATGGCCAAACTAGTAACAATCTCCTCAGGGAAAGTGAAAAACCCAAGGAAGGGAGAACAGAAGACAATGGACATGAGATTCATTGTGAGACTACTGAGCAGATGAGCACAAACAAGTGGGGGTCTCTGGGGAGAGAAGCCGCATGGCTGAGATGAACTGGAAAGACCAACCTTCCCTGGCTACGACAGAGGCCACCGTTACTGAATTCTTAAGTCCAAGTAAGAATGCAGTTATCCTTTCACATGGGCTAAGGTATACAGTAAAAAGGCCTTCAAAGGTTAAAATGTTTCACCTAAGTGTCAGAAACATTAGCAATGAAATTTCCAACCCTATTTAAGGGGACAGTACAAAGGATCACGGGTACCCACTAAGTTGAAGTTCAGAAGGGAAGCCACCATATCAGCTAAATATACCTGTTTTTACTCTGATTTGAATACTGGTTGCTTCAGATAATTGAGGATTTTCCCCTAAACCTGTGGACAATATCAGATATAAGTTTTCTCAAAAAGGCTGTCTTACCTCATAGAAGAAGGGATGTCCAGCCATATCAAAGATGTTAACTTTGATTTCTCTGTCTCTGACTTGTACCCTGAAATAGTCAAATGGAAACAATTCCAAAGGTCATGCTCTCTGAATTCACATTATATGTTTATGTTATTTATGCATTTCATAAGCGTATGTGTATGAAATTTAAGAGAGGATTTTTCTATTGCTCCTTCTTAATCCCAGATGATCTTTAAAACAGCTGTGAGCAACTTGGCAGATGACCCTGTCTCCTTATTTGAAGGACACTAAACTTACTTGGGATAAACATCCTAGTTTACCTTCAACTTACTTCATGATACTTTAATCCACACTCTTTGACCAACAAATGGTAGTTATGACTACGGTATTAAGAAAAATTGCTTTTGAACAAGCAAGAGTGAGATGGAGGAAAACAAAACGTTTTATTTCATTTAGTGTGACATCTTAATTACTACCAGTTATGCTTGGTTACTCTGCAGTATAATAACAAAGATGCATATTATTAACGATAATCTGTTTAATTTTCTTGTGATCTTCATTTGAGAAAGAGCAAGTAAATTTGCTTTCAGAAATTTGAAAACTGAAAAAAAACAAAAAGGGAAATATCAATCATTCACGTTAAAATTAACTACTGTTACTATCATAATATATTTGCTTCTAGTCATTTTTGTTTAAAGAAAAACCATTTTGAAAATGAATGAATGAAAAGAAATTACTGGCAGCCCTGGTGGCTTATTGGTTAAGTATGCCAGGTATAGTCCACACTCATCCCAAAGACCCAGACTGGAGATGTGGGGCTAGGAGAAACAACCAAGGTGAATAGCTAAATAAAAATAAATAGAGATGTTTCTTTCTCCTCTCTATTCCTTTCTGCCTGCCTGCTTGTCTTCATTCCTACCTGGACTTCCCTTAAAAAAAATTTTTAAAAAGAATGCAATTGTTCAAATACTGAAGAAAAAAAGAAAGATGAAAGTTTAAAAGTTATCCCAAATCTTATAACCAAAAAAAAAAAAAGCCTTCATTAATATAGATTGATACAGGAGACAAAAAAACTGAAAGTTGTCACTTTGCAGCCAATGTTGAGAAACAGAATGTTTGGCAGCCGGAAGCAAGACCAGTTGCTGTTTAACTCCCTTCCACTTACGAAACTCAAGGACTCCATCCCCACCCCTCCGCACTCACCTCTAAATCAACAGCTCGGCCAGAGGGCCTAATCGGAATTCCACCTCTAGCCCCCTCCAGCATGAGTCAGAGAATACCCCCTTAAAAGCCCCTCTCACACTGCTTCCCTGGAGTTCTTCTGTCTCTTCTCAGAAAAGAGCTCTCCCAGGCCTGCACATGGGACAATAAAGTCTTGCTTAAAAGCCCAAGGGCTCCCTTGTCTCTGCCTCTTCTTGCCGAACCAGCTTACACAGATGAGCATGGTGCACCCTGGTGGAGCAGCAATTAGGTCAGTCACCTCCAAAGGACTCAGGTCACATACCCCTGGGTTCATGTCCCAGGTCTGGGTGGAAAACAACCAGTGTGAACAACTAAAATGGAAATAAAATGCTTCTTCCTCCTCTCTCTCCTGGTCAGTTTGCCTACTGGCTTCATTCCCACCTTCACCTTTAGTCTCTCTCTCTCTCTCTCTAGATGAGCATCACTGAGACTCTTTCCATAGATAGTTCAGACTAATAAACATAAATATTTTTCTAAAAATGAGATCATCCTATTTTAAAATAAAAAGCATACACTTTAATTTCTATTGAATTTAACAAGAAAAAAAATAAAAGTAAACTGAGGGGAATAATTGAGTTTTTAAAAATAAATGTTCTCTTACCACAAGAAATAATGTTTCCTAAAAAAATTCCTCTAAGGTTAAAAACTAGGGAGAATTAACAATAAATTGCAGAATAGACTGTGTCTTTAAGTGACATGTCTCCATTTCAGACAGTACAGTTAGTTCTCTCCTAGGGAACTTGAGGATATAGCCATTGCCTCACTGTCCCTACATTGCCTCTTAGCTTATTCATTATTATTATTATTATTTCTTTGTCCAAGTTTATAACATCCACTTTCTGTTCTGAAACCATAATTCTCACAGTTGTTTTACATTGTTTGTAGATTTAAATCAAAGCAACCACTAATTATTGTTATTTCTTTATTCCTCAATTCTCTACCATATTTCATCAATTCTAAGATGCATCTTTATTTTCATTTTAAAATCAGGATCTATCTCTCCTTTTTTTTTTTTTTTTTTTTTTAAAGGAAAGGTGCAGGCAGGAAGAGAGAGGAGGAAGAAGCACTTTGTTAAGCTGCTCCATCAGGGCGCCACCAGGGATCCATCTTTTAAAAGAGAGTGTGAGACGAGCTAAATAAAACAACAACAGAGTTTGAGGGCATCTGGAGAGGATCTGGTATAACAATTTATATTCGAATACTTAACTGTAAAAAGAAAGCAGCTGAGAATAGATGGAACTGAAATCTATAAGGCTGGGAATTAACAATTGCATTCACACCTTGAATCTCAAAAGAGGTCAATTTCTTTTCAAAGCCAGACAAAGGAAATCACCTCAAGAAAAAATGGTAATTCATTCCCTTCTAGGCAGTGCTTTCCCAGGTTGTGGCCTAAGGACAACCTACATAACAATATGGGGAGGGCTGTTAAAATGCAGATTCCTATGCCCCACCTCAGACCAGAGAATCTGTCTTAGAGGGAGGGTCCCAGGAAGCTGCATGTTTACAAGCTCCTAGAGTAATTCTTAGGAAGACTGAAGTGTCTGCAGTATTAAGAACAGGAATGGGACAGGCATCTAGAGAGCATCTCGGTACCTTTTCATCCAGTTATGGTTCCGGAGGGTTCTGACTTCTTACTGATCCCACTCTGCTGGCCACAAATAACTGAGTGGGGGAAAGACACTTATCCTTACTGGATAATAAAAATCTTCCCTGGGATTGGGGTATTCGTTTTGGTCCCTCTCTAGAAGCAAAATGTACAATGTGGGCCAGAGAGCTGCTGGCAGCTGTGCAGAGGAGGATGGAGGGTAGAGAGAGAGGTAGTGAAACAGTCTGGCTATATCCTGTCCTTGGTTCCTGCCATCTCTGAGGCCGAGCCTCATCCTGTAATGGGATGTAAACTAATTAACTGACCCTCGCCCTTTTTAAACTTCACTTGGTCTGAGCTGGGTTTTTGCCAATTCTAGCCTCGTGATTTATGATGGGGCAATCATGTTTTTCGTAAAATCTTCAGTCAGAAACAAAATAGTAGACTGAATAAACCCTGCCAGAAATGGCATATTGTAATTCTCATTTCTTAATGTATAAATAGCTACTTTTACAGATTCAAAACAAAACTGCCTTCAAAAGGATATTCTCCTATATCATTGGTAAAATCCTGAGCCTTGAATAGATGTGCCCCACCATTTAGTTTAGTTTACCTTCTTAAATGTTGCCCTCATATTCTAAACTAGCAAATTTCCTCTTTAGATGTATCCCTCTTATTTCACAGAAAACATTTATTGAGTGTCCACTATGCAGAAGCACTGTGCCAGGCACAGAGATAATAGCTCCTTCTTCATGGAGTTTATAACCTAATAGGAGACACTAAACATATACAGACAATAGAAATACAACAAGTGAATCTATTAAGTGTCATAATTAGCATAAAGAATTTTAAGATTTCTGTCATTGTAACTGAAAGGAGTCCTGACTTCAATAAATGGAGTGTTCATAAGGCCTGATGGGAAGAGGAGCATTTTATACCTTGGATAAACAGAGATGGAGAGTGAAAGGAAAGGGCATTTCAGGTGAACAGAATGAATAATGGCACTTGAGATAGGAGTGCTGAGGGCAGTGGATGGAGGGAGTAGAGGAATGTCATGAAAGAGAAGGGGAGAGACCTTAGTTCTGTACTTCGGGGTAATTATTTCCTGCTAATGCAACACTGTCTCCCCAAGCTCAACTTACCCTTAATTTATCTCCAAATAAATTCATACTTCTACCCAATTTTACTCTTCTCAGATCATTTTTGCCAGATTCCAATAGGCTGTAATAGACCATAAACGCATAAAGGAAGTCTTTTGATAAAAAAATTTCCACATAATACCTATACTTTTTCCAGAGACTATTTCAAATGCTCTAAAAACACACCTGCCCTAAGTTCAGCTTCGAGAGAAACAGGTTTCCAAGAAAGCAGCATCTGCTAGTTGACTTCGCAGCTCACTGCTGCAGGTCCTCTCCTAGCAGAACCTGGCAAGACAATGTGCTCAATGATGAGTGAATGATGTGGTCATTAGATATTTGTAAAGATCTCAGTCCTGGGTTTTCCAGTGTCTCTTCAGAATCTCTATTTCGAGCTAGATCACTTGAGAAGGGTCCCAAATTTTTAAGCAATTTACAAGTCCAAAGAAGCAATATACTCACTTTGTGACTCCATAGTCGATTCCAATTGTGGCAAGGTATTTAGATACAAATCTCTTCTCACAGTATCTCTTTATAATACAACTCTAGAAAAATAAAAATACACGCATTTAGTACATACATTCTGAGAATACATACAAAGAAACACATGCCTGCATTATGATCTCTTCATTCACCGTTATGAGATAAATCATTTTCAAAAGTCAAAACTATAAAATCACTGAAACAAATGCTAAAAGTGAAAATATAATTATTTTTTTAAAGGAAAGGCAGAGGTAGGAATGAAGATGAGTGGAGGGAGCAGGCAGGAAGAGAGAGGACGAACAAACGCTCTCTTTTATTTAGTCGTTCATCTAGGTTGTTCCCATGAACCTGGGACCTCGCGATGCATGTGGCCCTGCCCCTATTCCACGGGGCGCACCTTCAAGAATTATTTTTACATTTTTCCCCACATACATGTGTTTTCAATCCTTTTGCTCTTTTCATGTGAAGACTTCTATTATTGAACTTTTAACAATGCCACCAGAATATCTGTATAGCCTTGACCTCCCAAACAAGACCTGATCTGCATCAACAAATATCTACCAGTCTAGTTTCTGCTTGGTGTCCTGTTATTCCTGCAGATTCAACGTGTCCAACAATTAATCTTATACATATAATTAGCAGCTCATCCTGGTAACATTCTAGTTCTGTTAATAATGCCACCATTTTCCCAATCATGGAGGATCAAAATAGAAAGTCATGTTTGACTCTAGGTCTTTCTAAATCTTCTTTGGAATGTTTCTTAACATTTTTCTTTTCGATCTCATTCCCATTCATATCACTTTGGCACAGGTCCTCATTATCTAGTCCTAGACAATTGTAGGGAATTCTCTTTTTAAAGAAAGGAGGAAGAAGTATTTTATTTATTTAATTCATCTTCGTCATTCCCACTGGTCCCAGAACACGAACCCAGGACCTTGGGATGGATGTGGACTATGCCCAACCCCTCCTCCACCAGGGCGCACCTAAGGAGCTCTTTATTGGTCTTTCTGCATCCTTTTCCTTCTAACTTCTATCAATGCCACACACATTAACATTATTATTCATCTCTTTGACTCCAAAATTGTCATGGTTTTTCATTACCCCGAGTTTGAATTCCAAATTCTTCTGTCCTTCATTCAAGGTCCTCCATAATGTAGTTCCAATCTGTCTTCTCTGTCTAAAGCCTTCTATAAAAACTTTCCATTTCTGAAAAACTCCTAGGACCTGGATTCCTGACTTTTGTCATTACTTTTCCTTCTTCTTGGAATGAACTTTTCCCCTTCTTTCCAAGTCTTACTTAATCTTTAAGACCCAAATGAAACTCTGAGCACTCACTCAGATGATGAAAGATTTTGCCTGCATCTGAATTCACTTAGCACTTTACACATATACTATGATAAATATACACTGTGTGTGCCATCAGTCACACACTGCCTGTATTGCTAGTTACCTTCTCATGTATTTATTTACCTTATTCCTTTAGCTAGACAGTAAACTGCTTGAAGACAAGTGCCAGTATTTTACTTCTCTTAATCCTTTGTGGCAATTAGCTCAGTGTCAAGGAATAAATAATTTAAAAGACTTCATTTTAATAATAATCTTTTACACTTATGAAACTTTTCATTTATTTGAAGTGCTTATAATGGAGTTTACTGCTCATGATGAAACTCCATCTAAATTAAGTAGGACAGTTATGTTAAAAAGTATTTAATAAGCTCATTGTGCATTGAAGGAAAACACTTTCTATGGAAAATATATGCATGTCTTTTGTTTTTTAATCTATAAAATTTTATTGAAGGAACACTGTTACACGAAAACATATAGGTTTAAAGTGTACATAATCATAAGTCAACATGTGTATATAATACACTAAGTTTATGACCAATAGTCCAATTCTGTCCTTCTTTGGAGTGACAACTGCTGAGAGGCTATACTTTTAAAAACATTTTATAGCTTGAAATCACTTCTCAAATGTTTTCTTTAATAATACCCTAGAAAAATAAATAGAATCTTTTCCTAAATTATTCATGAGATTACAGGACTTGTAAGTCCTTTAACTCCAGTCGTAAGTGTTTAGGGAGAGGCACATTTGAATAACAGTATGAATAACCATTCCCCATAACACAAAAGACAGAGTTTCAGGAACTTAGGATCTTATAAACTAAGTTAAATAGCAAATACAAGCTGGGCCTTACTAGCCTGAGCCATAGAAAGGGGCTAAATAACAAACAGAGAACTTTTTGTCATCTCTATTTTTATTAAATGTTAGGCTGGCCCAGGGACAAAAGCAGCAGCGGCCATGCCCGGGGGAAAAAGGTGGAATAAGGGATGCGACCCCCACACCTGGATTCACAGGGCCAATCCCAATCGCCATATGGGAAGCCCCGCGAAATTCCTCTGCTTAAAGAGCCCGCTCCCCTTTGTTCTGGGCGCGACTTCCAAGCCCGCGACTTCCCGGCCCTCTGCGGACTAGGGAGTTTCGCCCGGGTGTGCAAACCCCAATAAAGCCCTGGCTATTCGACATTTTTTGTCTGATTGAGCTTGTCTCCTCGCGGAGCCCAGAAAAACCTTACATTAAGTAGATTTTTAGAACTTTTTCTTTTTAAATGTAGTTTCCGAAATCTTAGCAGGTTTAAGCCTTTTCTCCTAAAACACACATGCAAAATTTATATGAGGCATACCCTGGTGTCCTAGTGGATAAGTCCACTGTCTGTAGTTGTCACAGTCTGTATACAATCCAAGGACCCAGGTTCATGCCCCGGGGCCGGGTTGGGGGGACTGACCGACACAACCAAGATGAACAACTAAATAAGACAAATAAAATGCTTCTTCCTCCTCTCTCTTCCTGCCTGCCCGGCTACTCACTTTCATTCCTTTAAAAAAATTCACATGAAACAACCACTTGAGAAGAACTAACTAAAGTATGAAAAGGAAGAATGGGGAGGGCAGTAGAAAGAGCAATTTGTATTGCAGATGTTAAAATATTGTCTGAAACCAATCAAGACAGTTTAACGTTTGCACCAGAATGGACAGATAGGTGAGCAGAACAGAATAGGGAACCCAGAAATAGATCTCATTATATAAGGCAATATAAAAAGTGACCAAGCTTCACATTTAAAGTCAATGGGGAAAGAATGATTTATTTAGTAAAATGATACTGGTGCAATTGACTAACTGGAAAAAAAGTAAGTGCCCTTAACTTCTCTAAATACAGAAATAAATTACAGATCATTTATGATTAAATATGTCAAAATAAAACAATAAAAATTTCAGACAAAAATGTGTAACTTATGTACAATCCTGGGGAAACCTTTCAACCAAGAAAGAATACCCAGAAACTATGAAAGAAAATATATAGGCAAACTTGAGAATATATAAATAATAATAATAAAAGCATACAGCAAAATATCTATTAAAACATTAAAAGACAAATACGATACTGGAGTAAATATTTATAACTCATATGACTGGCAAAAAAATTAATATCTCCAAGGCCTTCAAATCAGAAAAAAACAATATCTGAGAACTGGGCTGGGGCTCTGGGGTTGATTAACTGCCAAAGCAAAAACCTGAGTTAGATATAAAGAGCACAGAGAAATTACAAGTTTTCCCAAGAAGGGGATTAAGTCTTTGTGAATCCCCTTTTTCTTACTGCATCTCTAGAACCTCTAAAACAATGCTTACTAATAAAGTAAAATAACAAGTATCCTTTTTTTGTATCCATTTTTAATAAAAATGGTCTTAGCATTTTACCATTTGGTATGTTTGCTATTGGCTAATAACACAGTTTATCATATTTAAGTGGTTTCATTTTATTCTTATTGTACATTAAGTGCTTATTAGGATTGAGTAGTTGATTATATTAAAGATTTTTATAGTATTAAAAATATTTCCTCTAGTAATCAATTGATAAAACAAATTACATTAACTTCTTGATAAAAAATGAACTATGTTTACATTCCTAGGATAAGCCCTAATTGCTAACAGTGAATTAGTTTTGATATATTGTTGAATTCTATTTGTTGATATTTTGAAATTGTGCTTTTATTTTTTTGGTACTATATTAAATTCTGCTATCTAAGTCACCATGACTTCATGTAACAAACTGAGGTACTGCTCATCTTTTTCTTTGCCTTGGGACATGTTAAGTAACTAAAATGATTAATTAAGCTTAAATAACGCTTATTCACAAGGCCAAGATACCTTTTTGGATGGAAAATATTTTCATTATTTTCCTAAATTCTTCTTAGAAAACTGTTCAATTGGTGTTCTACTTCTCAGCAATTTTGGTAACTTACCTTTTGCTAGGAAATCCTTTATGTCTTCTACATTTTCAGATGTGCGCCCACAGAACTGTATGTAGTATTCTCTAATTAGCTTTTCCATCTCTTCCAGTGTGTGATTATGTCTTCTTTTAAGTACTGATCTTCTAGTTTTTTGTTTTCTCCATTTTTCTTAAACAAGATTTTTTAGGGCTTTTTCTCTTTTCATCTAGTCTTTCCAGAGAATTCCTTCTCCATTTTGGTTTATTTCTTGTCCTTTTTCTAAGTTGCACTCATATTTTAAACTGAGATATACCATGTCATAAAATTCACACCTGTAGGGTGACTATTCAGTGGTCTTTCATCTACTCATAAAGTTCCATTAAGTTCCTTTAGCTTGTATCTCTTCTTTAAACACGGTAAAGCATTTTCCTCTGACTACAGGTTTAATTTTGTTCTGAAGGTGTGGGTCTGGATTCTCTTTTTCATTTCTTTCTACTTTGTCATTTGTTTAGATTTGCCCTTTGAACCAAAGATTATTTATGAAGTATTCCTTAATTTTAACTTAAAAATTCTATCTTCCTATATTTTCCAAATTCTATAAAAATGAAGATTTATCACTTTTATAACTAAAGCAAAATGCTTTTTAAAAGTTACTTTAAAATCTTTCATTCATGTAAAATTGATTTTCGAAAAAGAATGCAGTAGGAATACACCCAGTCCCCAAACAGTAAGTAGTTGTTTGAACAGTACTGAATAAACGGTCCCTACTTTCCCATGATTTCACTTCATTTGTTGTGAAAGGATTTTCATTATGTGCTTGGGGTTTGTTTCTGAACTTTATTCTATTCCACTGATGTGTCTGTATTTCCTTTCCAATATCAACAGTAAAAGCACAGTCGCTTTAAAATGTTTTAATATCTGGTGCTAGTAGTCACCTCTCATTTCTTTTTTCACGATTTTGGAGTTATTTTTAAATTTTAGTTTAATTTTTCATGAGGACTTCAGTACCTTTGATTATGTCTTGAAGAAAAAAATGTCTTATTGGCATTTGAATGAGTTACACGTATAGATTATTTTGAAGAACTGACATTTCTACAATATTGGGTGATCCTAATTAAGGACAAAATATTTGCCATTTGCCAAAGTAATTTTATGTTCCTTTAAAGAGACTGAAATTTTCCATGTATCTCTTATCTTCATATATGTTCTAAACCTAGACACTCTATTTTGGCTGTCACTGTAAATGAAAAGTTTTCCAAGTATATAGTCTGAACAACTGTAATTTTCTATAGTAACTTTTGTGTATTAAATGTGCCTTACTGAATTTTCTTATTTTCATCTAGTAGTTTTTCAATTAGTCTCTTTGGGTTTCAGATAAACAATCATATCACTGGCAAATAACAATTTTCTTGCCTCTTCCCTTACATGTTTCATATTTTATTTCTTTCTCTTGTCTAATTGCATTGTCTAATAAACCTAGAACAAAGTGGAATGGACACTGTGACGACACTGGGGCATTTCAGGTAATTAATGTTGCACCAGTAAGCACAGTAAAATTACAAAAGTGAAACATGCTTGCTTAACCAATTTAGTATATAACTTTCTAAAGGCTTTTTTTCTTTTTAATGCCTGGTACATGGTTGACCTTTAATGAATGATGACTTTCAGAGAAGGCTATGCTACTACTTCTAAGCCTACACTCTGATAGTAAGCTGTACAGGATATTGCTAAATGGAAAGAAAAGACACTGATAAACATTTACTGAGTATGGACTATGAGCAGGCCACTGGCCGGAACACTCTCGAAACACAAGCCCTTTTGGCGTGTAGATCCTACTTGGAGTTTGGTTTGATCGCAAACAATGATGGAGAGGGCACTACTGTGTGAGAAGTGAGAAGACACGGGTTCTAATCTTGCCTTGGTCACAGATTTGATGACCTTGGGAGGTTCTTAACCAACAGTCTCTAAAAAGAGGCCATTTGAGTGAAGAAGAGAGAGCGTCTTAGAATTCATTTGGGGAAAGGCCTCTCATCCTCTGCGCCCCCCCACCCCCACCAGATACTGGAGCGCTTATAGCTGATACCCAGGAGACAGCAAAGGACAAGAACAGTGGAACTGTAGCTTTTTAAAAAGAGAATGGTTGTGACACTGCCAGAAAAAAAAACAAAACAAGATCCATGATACCTCCCCTGTGAAACACGCCAGCATCTGTTACTCTTTCATGGTGGAAATGCAGATTCTGGGCTACAGGTCTGCAGAGCGACGTTCTATAAATCCCCAAACCTCACACACACCCCTGTCAGTTCCCTCGGTTCTCAAGCACGGCCAGGGGGTAACTAAACTTGTATTCTCCAAGTCCCGGCTGGGAACCTCCAATGCAGATATGGTATCTGACCAGACGATCTGACATAGGACCTGGGCCTCCTTTCTCTGAGATACATTGAAGGGTTAGAGCCCACTCCAGACATTGTCTTGGGGAGAGTGACGTCGGCAGAGGCGGAGCAATCTAAAGGTCAAAAAGGTCAGGAGAGTTTTCCTCGCGGAGCCGCATCCCCTAGGAGGAGACCCAGGCCAGCTCAGGGGCGGGGAGGAGGCTGGGCCCCGGGCTGTTGAGTGGCCGCCCTCCCAGCCAATCGGCACGTCGCCCCGCCGCGCTGAGGTCCCGCCCCTCCCGGCGCGGTACTCACTTTCCCCACTTCGGCGTTGCCCATGGAGATGACTTTGATGCGCAGGGACTTGCCGGGCTCCTTCCGCTTCGGCGTGTTGGCCTCCATTGCCCTCGCTCTCTCGGGGCCACCCGCCTCGGTCTCTTCTTGTTCACCAAGCGGGCCCGTCCCTCAGGCCTCCTCGTCCAATGGTGGAACCCCTGCTCTCGTCACCGCCCCAGCTCCGCGGCTCGCCATCCCCGCCGCTGCCTGGTAGCGGCGCGGGCGGTTGGGAGCGCAGGGAACTGGGGGAGGGCGAAGAGAGTCTCGCGATGCTAGAAAGGGCGGCGTGACGTCACTGCCAGTGCCTGGAGACGGGGCTGTGGTTACCTGTTCCCTGGGCTGCGCGACGGCGTCGGAGGGTGGCTGGCTTCGCCCTTGTTGGAGAGCGCGACCCTGTGGTCACGGCCGCCGGGACCGCAGACGTTTGTTGCGTTGATAGCGGTCTGGAAGTCTCTATAATAAAGGCTTAGTTCAAGGCCCAGCTTTGCTGAAATGTCGAAGTACAACACGGGCCTTTTGAGTGTTTTATTCTGGATTTTCAGTTCCCGGGTGCTGGTCAGCTCCCCACTGCTTTCTCCAGTATTGTTTCCCTTATTCCGATGACCACAGAAGCAGGGAATTGGGGAAGTCGGGTCCCTGGCTCAGGAAGGTGGACCGTAGGCAAGATTAATCCCGTTCCTATAGAAAAAATAAAAAGGATTTGCAGTCAAAGGGTTTTAGTTTTCGTTTAGTCCTTTATTATGTAGCTCTAACCTGTACGCAGAAAACTCAGACATTTCTATGCTGTTCCAGTTCTATAAAGCAATATAACTCCCATTTTCCTCCTGTCCCTGCCACTTACACTCAGACTTAACCCCATTTTCTGTTCTCGCCTCCCTTTAAAAGATAATATGATAAAGTAATAATGAATTCTAAGATAACCACTTTTCTGTTCTCATTCCAGTGAAATCACTCTGAGAACAACTGTAATTTTTGAGTCAATAGCCTCAGTTACAGATGATAAATAGAATTTGACAAATGATTTAGTGCCTTGAAAAAGAATGGCTGCCAATTCCCCAGTAAATTACAAAGGCGAGGGGGCCTTTGCTTCTGTTCTCACATAGCTTCAAACATCGCCACAGAAATACATTGCAGGAAGGCAATAAAGGTTCAAAATTTTTAAAGTAATTTTAAGCCAGATTTCCAAGCACTTTAATTTAGAATTTTAAGATTAAAACATTGTGTTCATTTTTTTTTAAAAGCTTTTATGGATTGTTTTCATAACCAACAAGTAATACAACTTAATTCAATGAAGTTTTTAAAATTCTTTACAAATATAAAATGTTAGTCCTGGTTAGAATTTTGATAGTTTAAAGCCTAAAACAACAGGTTCTCTAAACACTTATATCTTAGTGTGATTTAACAAATCAACAAGTTCATCTTTAATCCAGTAATGGAAGTAGTATTGTGGAGGAATAACTGCAAAACATCAAAGCATCAACTATTAAAGACTGATTAGTTGTGATTCTGTTGCTCATAAGGGCAGTAAGATATGCCAAGAATTCAAATTTATATAATTTTTCATACTGACATTTTTGAGATTTTGTATGTATAGCCATGTTTTCTACTGGGCATATTAAATTAGTTCAGAATTGAAAAGCCAGAAAGTTAGCTTTCTTTCCCAGTTTTTAAGATACAAAGAAAAAGAGAAGCATGAATTATCTGTGTATTCTATGGATTTGGATGGTCTAGAATGGGGGTAAGGAGCATGAACTCTAGAGTTATCCCTTTTATACTTTCTATGGCATGACATGGGCATGTGGTGATAAAGATTGCAGAAGATAACACCATGCTGTCCTCCAATGAAAAGTAAGCATGCTTTCATTTACTCATTTTTCAGTAGTTTTTTATGTTGAAGATTTATTTTTTTTTTTAATATTTATTTTTTAAAAGGAAGGCAGGCAGGAAAAGAGGAAGAAACATTTTATTTATTTTATTTAGCTGTTCATCCAGGCTGTTCCTGCTGACCCCAGGTCTTGAACTCGGGTCCTTGGGATGTATGTAGACTGCACCCAATCTTTACTCCACCAGAATATGCCATGTTTTCTAATTTTTATGTATTAAAATTATATATATTTAAAAGTAAATTATGAAATATGTTGGACATACTTAAATATAATGGATACTATAATGAATACCTGTTGAATAAAATCCAGTTAAAGACTAAAACATCACCAATGGTCCATTTACCCTTCCCCAAATCTATTCCTCCTCTCTCTTTACAAAAGGTTGCGATTATCTGAATTAGTGCTTTTAATTTCTAGGCACTTAACAATTATTTTACTATGTATGTATATGTACCTAAAATGTTGTATTGTTTTGAATCTTCTAGAAATCTTTATTTTGAAATAATTTCAAGAATGGTAGGAAAAATTCCTGATTCATCAACTGCTATTATTTTGCCTCATTTGCTATATTAACTGTGTTTACTATACACATACATAAATATATGCACATTTTTATATGAATCATTTGAGAATAACTTGAAATGTGTTTCTTTATCTATAAATATGCCCTGGTGAAGCAGTGGCTAGGTCATAAGCCACATACCCCTGGCTTTGAGTTCCAGGTCCAGGGTCAAACACCTGGTGCGTGTGAGCAAATAAAAATAAAGATGCATCCTCCTCTTCTCTCTTCCTGCCTGTCTACCTATTCACCTTCATTCCTGCCTGCACCTTTCCTTTAAAAACAGAAACAAAAAACTTCAGTGTATATTCCCTAAAAAGAACTTTCTCTTCTATGGAAACTGTATCAAAATGGGGAAACATAATGCTGATACTCTTATTTAATCCACTAGCACTCAAACAGTATACTGAGGTGCCCCACAATCTCACAATGAATTCACAGAGGTTTATTACCTGTGGGATATTTTACATTCTAAATTTTCAAGGCAAATGAAAGTGAAATCTAAGAATACGCAAAACTACCCTCAGGGTTATTCACAATTTCAACAATAGATGGCACAGTATTCCTTGGATATAGCATATGGTTGGGAATCTGGGTTTTTCTGTGATTGTGATAAAAAGGAAGTACTGTGTAAAATTCATTGCAGAACAAGAAATGAGATGGGTCTTGCCCAATCTGATCCCAGGGTTTGAGAGATTGTGCAGTGATGCACAAATCCCATTAGTAAGCAACTGTGGTTATTTTCAAAGGAAATTGTATTTTTCTTTCAATTTATGTGTTTTATTTTTTCAGATGGCCATTAAATTGTTAGGACATAAATATTTAATAAGTTGTTTGGACATAGATATTTTCAGAGGACATCATGAAAATTATTGAGACAATAAGTATCTCTGAGCCAAAAAACATTTGAGAAACTTTGATCGCTCACCGTTCGTTTTCAAATTTCATTATTTGTTTCAGTAATATCTTTTACAAATGGGTTCCCACCCTAAACTGGAGACTAACCCAGCCTTATTTAGTTGCCATATATCTTTGGTCTCCTTTAATCTTGAAAGATTTCTCAGCTTTTCTTTATCTTCCAAAATGACAGTTATTTTAAAAATATCCCTCAGTCCGTATTTGTTTGGTATATTCTTGTCATTAGATTCAGTTATGTTTGATGGGACTACCGCAGAAACAATGTTATGTTCTTTTATGAGCATCGTATTAGAAGGTTAATGAGGTCAGTTTGTTCCATTTACTAATGATATTACCTTTAGTGAGTTGATTAATGTGTGGTATTTATTAGGTTTATCCACTTAAAGTGACATTTCCCCTTTGTAATAAGTAATTGGTAAGGGGAAACAAAGATATCCTTTCTTTATTGAAATTTGACCCTCAGATTTTCAGACTCCAGCGATGATTTTTGGTTGAAGAGACGATTGCTATATGGAATGTAAAATGATGCTTTTCTATTCACTTGCATTTATTACTAGGCAATCTACCATAGGGATAGCTTTCCTTTCTCATTACTTTATTAATTTATATCAGGAGGGACTCATATGCTTATTTTAATCCATGTTTTTAAAAAATTATTACTGTTATTTAATTTGATGCTCAAGCTGTTTCTTCAGTCTTTTTAATATATCTCCACCATTTTTTAATACTTTTTTGCCTTATGGTATAATGATGAGCCCCGGTTCCCCGATCTTTTTAGAGAATGGTATTTAGAAACTAATGTCTGGATGGTAGGTGTGTTCATTGAAACTAGCGTGTCTTTACTTTGACCCTTACAGTTGATGGAGCCACACACACACAACAACATACATGCATCTAAATCCACATATTAGAATAGTTCAGACTGATAGCCTCAATCCATTTTAGCTCAACAGGATTCGTTCTGGTTTTCCTCTTTTCCATACTTTAACTCCATTCAACAGTGAGTTATGAATTTGCTCCCATGATAATATTATGCATTTGTTCAAATTACTCATTTATTAAACCCAGCAATCCATAGGAAGTTGTTTCAGAATTGTTAATCCACACAATTTCATAAAACAAAAACCCTTTAAACTAGAGTTCAGTATTTGTTGATAGCTATTTTTTTTGTCTTAAACTGACAAATACAACTTGTTATATAGTTTTATTATGAGTATGGAGTTCAAAGTTTAATTGGATTAATTCTTTTTCTCATCTTCTGTATGGTTATGGTTTTTCCTTGAAATACAATCAAGTGTAGTTGTTTCTGATTGTACTTTTAGTCCCCCCCCTTTATTGTTGACTTCATTAATTTTTGAGTATGTAAAACATTGATGTATTTTCTAAAGTCAAAGTGATACAGATGGGTATATTGAATTGATATACATCCCAATCCTCTTCACCCTTCCCCACCTTTACCTACTGATGACAGCCAATCAGGACTCTCATTTATTCCTTCTGGTATTTCTTTTTATGGAAGTTATGTAAGCATTACACATATGTTTTCTTATTTCTCCTTTCTTACATGAAAGTTAACTACAGATGTATGAACTTTTAAAATTTGCTTTTTCACTTAATGTATCGTCAAAATCCCCGCCCACCAATATTGGTTTACAAAGATCATACTCATGCTTTTTTATAGCTACTCAGTTCAGTACTCCATTTTATGGACATAGCATGTTTTTTCCAATCATATTCATGGACATTTACAGATTTTCATTTTGTTGCAAGTGTGTCTTCAGGGTAAATTTCTTAAAAAGTAGAAATTGTAGGCACACCCCCGTGGAGTAGAGTTTGGACATAGTCCACATACATCCCAAGGGCCCTGGTTCTAGTCCTGGGACCAGCAGAAATAACCGGGATGAACAGCTGAAATAAAATAAAGTGCTTCTTCCTCCTTTTTCTTCCTGTCTACTTGCTTTGCTCACCTTCATTCCTGCCTGCACCTTTCCCTAAAAAAATAAAAGTAGAAATACTGACTCTGAGGAAAATGCATATTTAATTTTGTTACATATTGCCAAATTCTGTTATGTAACATTTTGAGAATGTTTATGTCAATGCTCTTAAGTAATATTGGCGTTAAATAATATTCTTAATATAATCAGTTATTTTGTGCTCCCTTTCCCTGGCATACATGTTAATGTTATACTTAGTTCATAAAAGAATATTTGGAAATTTTGTTTCATTTTCTATGCCCCAGAATAATTTATGTGATAAAATTCATACATTTGCAATAATAGAATCAATAATGTTATCAATATCCCATGCACTCATTTTCCTCATTAGCAATATCAACACAATCATATTTTATCCAAGCCTACTCTGTCTAACCCAGAATATTTTGAGACAAACATCTATAACAATATTCATCTTATTATGTATATATGTTACAAAGTAATACAAATGTAAACACAATATGACAGGCATGCTGTGATAGGCAGAATGCCAAGATGGCCTGCAGATTCCTGACCCTGGCTAATTCTCCCAGTTAATGAAACACTAATTTAGGTGCTCCTAAGAAGGGATTTTGCAGATGTAATTAAGTTTCCAAATCAGTTGTTTTTAAGATGAGTTTGTCTAATCAGGTGAATCCTTAAAGGGAAAGAGACTTTTCCTGACAAGAGATATTCAAGCAGTGAGAAGGATCCAGTATGAGGAAGCTTCCCCATTGCTGCTTTTGAAGATGGAAGGGGCTGTGTAGCAAGGACCTGAGAGTGGCTTCTTGGAGCTGAGAGCAACACCCAGCCAACAAGAAGCAGGAGAATGTCACCTTAGTCCTACAACCTAAGTAAGTAAATTCTGAAAAACAAACAAACATAAACAAAGACAAAGAACACATAAGCAAAAACCTGCACGAGGCTGGAAGGACTTGGCTGCAGGTAAGAACACAGCTATCTGATCCCTGGGTTGCAGCTTTGTGAGGTTTCTGACCTGAAGAACCCAGCTGCTCCATGCCTGGACTTCTGACCTACAGAATTGGCAGATGTTGATCGTCTGATGTTTGAAGCTGTTAAATTTGTAATATTTGTTATCCAGCAACAACAACAACAACAAAAATCTAAAACATGCACAGAAAAGATTTTATCTACAGATTCAATTTCACGAGAAGTTCTGCTTCTACTATGGCAGTAAAAGTTCTTGCGGACTAACTTTCTCACGGATAACTGTAAACTCTGGGGAAAAAACAGAAAAACAAAACACAAAACAACTAGTGGAGGTTTCTAAACAGAAAAATGAGGCTGAGGGTGGAGGGAAGTAAAAAACCTGGAGAAGGGCGCAGCGTGGTGGCTTAGTGGTAATGTCAGCAATCCCCGGCAAGTGTAGCCCTCATATGTTACCAGGACCTGAGTTTGTGACCTGGAGATGGTTCAAAGATGAACAACTACATAAAGTAAGTACATAAATGAAAAATAAATAGATAAATAAATAACTTCTTCTTCCTCCTCCTCCTTTCCCCTCCTGCCTGCCTACCCACTCACCTTCATTCCTACTGCACCTTTTCTTTAACAAACTTGGAGAAGCAACTGACATGGCATGAGTTTCTCCTGAGCAAAGCAAAGACCTTAGAACATACTGACTCTTAGTAGCCCTTCCTACCTTCCATCTTAGTGTGTGGGATTTTCGTTCTGAGCATGCACTACGTAATATCAGAAGACATGGCTTTTACATACCTTATAGACATCTGTGTGTTAGTTCTACCACCATCCCCAGGACTAAGTGTTTTGTATTTTCCGACCTGACCACAACGGCATACCCCTATATCACGTGCTGTTTTTTCCTTTCTATTCTTTTGGCAGGAAGAGGAAGCACCTTTATCTTCTCTTTATTTAGTTGTTCACACTGGTTGTTTGCCCCAGACCTGAGACTGAACCCCGGGGTATGTGGCCTAGTCTCATTTGGAGGCGATGGACCTAACTGCTGCTCCACCAGGGTGCTCTGATAGTGGTTTTTTCTGGTGGTGACAACTATATGCATAACATAAAATGGACCGTTTTAAAACTGAAGTCCAGGTGCATTAAGTACACTCGCACTGTTGTGACATTGTCTCCACCATCCAGCTCCTGAGCTTTTTCATCTTCCCACACTGAATTTCACCATCAGATCTAGCTCCACATCCTTCCCTCTTCCCACTCCTCGGCAACCACCATTCTGCAGTCTGTGAGTCTCACTACTTGACATACCTCATATGAGTGGAACCACGCAGTGTCTGCCCTTTGTGACTGACTTATTTCACTTAACATAATGCCTTCAAGGTCCTATATGATATTCCTACAATGGGACTGACACTCCTCCCCTTGAGAAGTGCAGGAGGGGGCCCTCTATTCCCTTTTCCTTCAACCTGGGTGGCCTTATCACTTTGATGCGAGTGACGCTGTGCCACTTTAAAAATGAGCGCATAAAAGGCAATGCAATTTCCTCCTAGTTCTGTTGGAATGTTTACTTTTGGAACCCAGAATCCACCCATGACGAAGTTCCAGCAGCTCACACTGACACACAGAGAGGAGCCGAGTCCCCATCATGATCCCACCTACATCCATAGCCACGCTCCCATTTGACAGCAAGCACCGACTTGCCAGCCATGGGTTGGAGCCATCTTGAAAGTGCCAAGGCAATAAAACAAGGATGCCAACAAGAAACGGAATATAGCAATATTGAATATATGGCAGGTGAAACCCAGTAATACAGACAGGTAGAAAATTACCATTACCTGCACAAGGAATTTGAGTGCAGAACACAGTGCCAATTCCTTGGAAGACATCCTGGGATGCCAGGTGAACTGCTGAGAGCTCACAGGCCATCTGCCCCCTCTTCTTTGATTGCCAAATTCATTTAAACCTCGGGGCCTTTATACTTAGTTTCCCTCTGCCTAAAACGCTCTTCTCCAGCGCACCCCATGCTCCAGCCATACTTGTCTGGTTACCCACTAAGAAGAGATTTGGACACAATCCAGTGTCTCCACCTACATTGTTTGCAGTTGCAGCTAATAACACCCAATTGCCTAATAACAAATTTGAGAAAGAGAGGAGAGGGAAGGGAAGGACAAGACGTAGAAGCGGGAAGGAAATCTCTAGTGCCTGCTTTTCACCTAGATCTTAGGAACAGTTTGGGCAAAGATAAGTAGGCAGGTTGATAAAAGTTGAGGATGACCATGAAAAAGGCAGGAATTATGCTGACTATGACGGGCAACTGAAAGAAGATTTTAAATGACCTATAACCCATCACTGTCTTATTCGTCACTCATATTACCAACTTGATGCAATTTTAACATTTTGCAAAGTTCATCAGTTTTCATCACTTTTTTATGGGGTAGAATTCCTTCATCATAGGATTTGCACATGTCCAGCTTTGATAGGCACTGCCAAACGTTTCTCCCAACTGACTTTACCAGTTTCCTCTCCCACCAACAGTGATTGAGAGAGTCCAGTTGTTCCAGATTCTCACTGGCCCTTAATTGTGTTAGCCTTTCATTTTAGCCTTCCTTATGGATTTCTAATAGTATGTAATTGTAGTTCTCATTTGCCTACCCTTGAATAATGAGGTTGGGTGCCTTTTCATATATTTCTTCCTTTTATAAGAAGTGCCTATTCTATTGTCTTGTCAAATGCCCTGTTGAGCTGTTTATTTTATCTTATGGATTTGTAAGAAACTATATATATTCTAAATATATATCTTTTATCAGATATATAAACCTTGCACAAGAATATTTATAGCAGTACATTAGTAATAGTCAAAAACTGAAATCAACTCATTTGTCAAGCGGTGACAATATGGATAAATAAATTGTGGTCTCTCCTACAATGTAATACTACATGATTTCTATCCAATAATATCCTATTACTATGACTCTCAAATGCAATGTTGAATTAAAGCAGCTCGACATGAAGAAGTATGCACAGGATGGGTCTAGTTATATAAAGTTCGAGCACAGATCAAGCTAATCAGCGGTGCTATCAGTCAGGAATCTGGTTGTCTTTAGTCATAATGGATGAAAAGGGGTTAAAAAGGGTTGTTAGGTGCCGGTCATGTTTTCTGTTCCTTGATCTGGGTGGTGGTTAAATAGATGTGTTCACTTTGTGAAAATTCACTGGGCTGCACACTTATGACTTGTGTACCTTTCTGTTGTATGTTCTACTTTAATAAAAAAATGTTGACAAAAACAATGCCACCTAATTTTCATAAGATCCTACACTAGAAAAGCAGACTTGGCCCCCTGCTTTTCTCTGCTCAGAGTTCCTTGTGCTTTTCCCGTGACAGATCTGGGTGTCCATGGGAAACAGACAGAGCTGGTGGTGGGAAGCGAGGGGCTGGGGAAATCTGGGGAAGCAGCAGACACCCCGCGGGCTGCTTCTCCATGCTGTGCTTCGAGATCCTGCTCAAGTCATAGCCAGTTGCCTGCCGTCCCCACACAACTGTCCCCCTGTGGCAACTGTGACTGTCAGTTGTCTTATCATAATTCACTGGGAACCCAACCATAACTAGTTCCAGCTTACCTGCCCCCATGACTGGTTTTCTCCAACTCAGCAAGAAAGCTGGCCCGGCAGAGCTGAAATAGAAAAGCCCTTCACTGGAGTTCAGTATGGGGTCACTGAAGTGGAGCCTTACTGTGGGCACCACCTAAAAAGGCCTTGGCATAGTGACAGTGAGGGCTAGAGAATCTGACTTCATGCACAAGCACTTTCCATACAGCAGAGTTCTTCGGATCCTTGCTCATGGCTTATTCATGGTTACTTTAAACATACTTGTATCGCCCAGCCATCTGATTTTATTGGTCTACAAAAAGATTAAAAGCGGGTAGGTCAGAGCACTCTGGTGGAATAGTGGTTCCGTTGCCTTCCGATGACATAGTTCACATACATGCCAAAGATTCTGGTTCACATCCCAGGGCCGAGGGAAACCAGCAAGACTACAACTAAGTGAAATGAAAGTGCTTCCTCCTCTCTTTTCCTGCCTGCCTGCCTGCTCACCTTCATTCCTGCCTGCACCTTTCCTTAAAAAAAAAAAAAAAAAAGAAGAAGCAGGTAGGTGAAATTTTCCCCTAAATGTACACATGTGTCTGGCTTTGTTAAGTTTAAGAATTATTCTGTATAGTTCTAGATACAAATGTGTATATGCAAATGTATGCGTGGAAGGTTATGTGTAAACCAATGTCTTGGTTATCATGAACGGTGTGTGAGAAAGTATGTACATTTGCATTTTGTGCATTTGTTGATTTCGTGTGTGTGTATTGGGTGAGGACTTCTGTGAATGAGTTTGTCATTTGGCATGTTTATATATGTATGTAAAATACATAAGTGAGAATATAGACTTCATGGGAATTGGTACGATACATAAGAGAGCATCTGTGGGACTGCTATAAAGTTGCATACATTCAGGCTAATGTAGCTTCTTGCTCCATATTAATGTGACTATCAGAGCTAAGAGAGAGATGACTACTTGGACTAGAGACCTGGGGAAAAATTTAACATGGATTTAAAAGGAAAGATTAAAATATAGAAGGAATGATGAATAATGCAACCAAAAGTTGCAATAGGGCAATGAAAAAGTTATTTAGTCTGGGAAAACTTCTACAACACTTGGTTTTTACTGACCTAGCCAAGTTTGTCTCTGACATGACCCTGTGTCACCGGTAAACTTCCTCTATGATAACACTTGTCACACTGAACTGCCATTGCTATTTTCAATTGCTATCATCTCCACTAGACAGCAAATTTGCTGAGGACAAGAACTGGCTCTCTGTACTTCACTTATGTTCCCAGCACTTAGCTTGGTACAGAATAAAAGCTTAATGAATATTTGGTGAAGTATAAAACTTGAGATAATCTGATAAAGCTGAGTATATGTGACTTTTGTTCTGGCCAAGGTCTATGACTTTTGTCCGGTGGCAGCGGAGATGATGTGGAAAGGAAATTAACCTGCACAGAATATCACTTCAGAAGTATTTATTCAGGAGTGGTATGAAGAACATACAAAAGTAGAGGCGGTTAGCAATCAGAAGCCCAGTAGTTAACCAGTCACGAGGTAGGAAGGAATCTAGGCTACAATGGCAGTGTGAATAGACCGTGAACAAAAGACAAATAATTGTTAAGACACTCTTGAAAAATAGAAAATCGGGGAAACTTGCTATATCTGATAGCAAAACTTATTTTAGACCTTCCGAGATTAAATATGAACTTACCATCCATGTATTCAGATCATCTATACTCTATCCATACTCCACCTTATCTGACCTACCGCCACTGCTCCTTAGCATAAAATGTTTATTTCAGCCTAATGGACCTTCTGCCTGTCTTCTCATTTTGGCTACTGCCTCCCCTCTCTTTGCCCTTTCCGGTTTTCCTTGCCCTTAATCTGAGAATCTCTCCTTTCTACCAACACTTGGCCCAGCCATGTTCAAACATCACCTTCAAAATCTTCTTTTTTGTTCTTCTCCAACTCATATTTATTTATTTCCTCCAAACTCTCATGCCCCTATTGTCTCAGCCATTTATTCTGGTGAGTTGTCATAGGTATAGAAAAAGAAAAGAGAAGAGGGAGAAGGAACCTGGAGATGACATTCAGAATTGGCCACATGCAGGCCTACTATTCCCTATCAGGAGGCACAGTCTCCATGAGCATGTACCCAGGACCTGACAGAAACCTGCCAAGAGTCACCCAACATATACCAGCTGGACTGTGTGGCGGATGTCGGGTCTCAGAGCTGGTGGTAACCTGGAGGCTGTTGTTGGAAGACAATAGCTGTTTTCACCCCTCTTCTTCTGGTTAACAGTTCTGGCTATGAAAACAAAGACTAAAGGATCAGGAACAGCCTACCCACCCATTAGGAGGAGTTTGGGTTCTGTTATGGTACTGCTACAGGCAACTGACAAAAGAAGACAACTCCCTATCAGTGACAGGACACTCCCAAGAGACAGGTCAGGGGAAAAGCACAGTGCAGACCAACATCATCATTTGAGGTTTCTCCTTTATTTGTTTTAAGACTATGTATCCCCAAGGTTTGGACATGCAGAGGCTCTGATAATTGCAGGTGCTGAGGAGAGGGCTGAGGGTTGGAGGACAAGAGTGGGTCACTCTTTTATACCCTTTTATACCTTTTGTATTTTGTGCCAGTTATAGTGATGGACTATTTAAAAGATGGATGTTTGAGAGAAAAAAAAAACATGAGCAAAGATATTGGAAGCGAACAGCAAACTGGATGGGGGGGCCAAAGAACAGTATTTGGATTTTTGTGCTCCATCTTATGAGGCTAAAAAATAAGCTAGCAAGGGACAGCATGCTCCTCATTAAGACTAAGATGGATGTGTTCAGGGCAGGCCTTCTGGCATGTCCAAAAGACTTTCAATTCAAATGTGAAGCAGAGGAAGCACAGAGCCAATCCCCAGCTGCAAACTTAAGCACCTCTGAAAAGATCCTAGCATCAGAATTATAACTGGGGAAGAGTTGCTTAGTCCTGGCTCTTTGGTTCCTGAAAGAGAAACAAATTAATAACTGCACTAAAATTGAAGCAGCCAAAAATACCCCTGTGTAGCTGCAAACCAGACACGAGCTGTTGACCTGCCTTCTGCTGGAAGGGGAAAGGAGGTCTGAGGCGCCAAGCCTTCTGCTCAGCTCCACCTGTGCACAATGCAGTGCTTCCTAAAGCAAGTCCCCACTCCCCAACCTTAAGAATTTTGAACAGAAATGATGAATAGCTTGGAATCTGGCCACAGCTTGGTCTCCATAAAAAATGACACTCTCCTGCCTGATTCCAGGTTCATCCAACACCAGTTGCCTCCACCAAACCGCTGAAGTTCAACCCCAGTGAGATCAAAACCAACTATGTGGGGTGCACCAGTGGGGAAGTCGGTGCCCTGTCTGCCCCTGCCCCCAGAACTGCTCCCCTGGGTCTGTCTCCAAAAAAGATTGGTGATGACATCACCAAGGCAAACGGTAATTGGGAGGGTGTGAGGATGACAGTGAAATTCATCATTCAGGACAGACAGGCCCAGGTGGAGGCGGTACCTTCTGCTTCTGCCCTCATCATCAAAGCCCTCAAGGAACTACCATGTGATAGAAAGAGGCAGAAAAACATTAAACACAGTGGAAATGTCACTTTTGATGAGGTTGTCAACATGGCCTGACAGACACGACAAAAATCTTTAGCTAGAGAACTCTCTGGAAGCATTAAAGAGATCCCTGGGGTTGCCATGTTGATGGTCGCTCCCTCGTGACATCCAGGGGACCTCAACAGTGGTGCGGTAGAGAGCCCAGCTAGTTAACAACCACAAAGGAAAATGCTGAAATAGAGGACCATTTGGAAAAAACAAAAAGAATTACACTCCCTTAATAGGGCATTGAAGTATAAGTATAAAAGAAGAGTGGACAGCCTAAGTTGATAGGTGTCACTCTTTGTGTAAAGTCACAAATTTCAACTAGTGAGAGTTGTGAGTAAAGAAACACACAAACCTCAGAGGGATGAAAGAGAAGGAGACCTTTATCCGGTATGACTGCAAGTTATGCATTTGTCTGTGTTGTCTTTAAAGGAAGCAAAGATGGCAGTTCCTGTGAAGTGTTTTTGTGGCCACACTCTGTTAACAGTGACACCATCCAGAGACTGGGGACATGGAGCTCAGTTTACTTTGGGGTTACACCAGGCTCATCCTTTATAGAAGCAGTGAGGATTAGAAGTCACCGATTTTATGCTTCAGACAGAGTCGCTGTTGAGTCAAGAAATTAACTAACGAAAAAATGAAGATAGCAAAGAGGTGAAGACACAAGAAGCAGTGAGCTGAAGGAGATGCAAAGTTGTTACCTAGCATTAGATCAATAAATGGGCACGTGTGTCTCGCTCTGGGAGGCTGGGTGACTAGAAGAGAACTGACATAAAGAACAGACTTGGTCGGGTGGCTTAGACTAAAAGCTAAGTCCAGCAGTCTGGTGCAGGACACGGCTTTATGCAGAGACCAGAGGAAATGTTACCAAGATACTCTCTAAAGACATAGTTCCACGTTGGATAATCAGTCTTTACTTCATTCATTCAACAAATATTTAATGAATACTGACTTATTCAACAGCTATGGTACTAGATCCTGGAGATTAATTATAAACAAGGTAGAGCTCTGACTATAGGAGTCTTATAGTTTAATGCAAAGCTCAGCAAACTACATCCCATGGACCAAGTCTAGCCTGTTTTTTGTAAATCAAGCTTTTTTAATCTTTTTTTTTTTTTTTTCCCTAAAGAAAGTCACAGGCAGGAATGAAGGGAAGTAGGCAGACAGGAAGAGAGAGGAGGAAGAAGCATTTTATATTTAGTTGTTCATCTTGGTTGTTCCCTCTGGCCCAGGATGTGAACTCTTGGGATGTACATGGACTCTACTCATGGCCAGAGTCAAGTCATCTAACCCCTACTCCATCAGGGTGCATCTGTAAATAAAGTTTTTTGGGATAGAGTCAGACCCTATTTGTATGCATATTGTGTACAGCTTAAGCTTTTGAGATATGTTTCAAGTATCAAAAGGCTCACCCTTTTAAAGTTTTCAGTTCAATGCCTTTTAATATATTCACAGAGTTGTGCAACCATCACCAGTCTCTAATTTTAGAACATTTTCATTACCTAAAAAAGAAATCTCATCTTCATTAGCAATCATTCCCCATTCTCTCCTCCCACTCAGCCCCTGGAAACCACTCATCTACTTTCTGTCTCTATTGATGTGCCTATTCTGGACATTTCATATAAGTGGAATCATACACCATGCAGCCTTTTGTGTCTGGCTTTCTTTCACCGAGCAGAATATTTTCAAGGTACATCCTGTAGCCTTATATCAATGCTTCTTGATATGAGTGGTCACTTTTGCATAGGTAAGTTACACAGCTGCCACAGGGATGATATGTTCAGTAAAATCTGAAATATTTTCAAATATTTATTCATTATTATCCAAAAAGTTTGTACCTCCTTGTCCAAGGGAAGGAAAGACATCTTAGAATCTTGAAGTTAGTGAAAAGTTTGTAAGTCAGCAAGTTCAACATCTCACTTCATTCTCAATTTCTTCATGAGCATTCCTCCCGGAAGTCTTATTCTGTGGAAAGAAGGCTTTCTGAGAGACTCTTCACTTGAATCACCAACAATTTATCAGGAAATATTGAGAACATGTAAACTAATTCCTAATGTAGAAGTGATGAGGAAGAGTGGTGTCAGAGCAGTCAGATTTGTACCTTAGATTTTAGAAAACCAGAACCTTATGAATAGAAGGAAATTCACCCAATAGTTAAATATTCAAAAATGGTGTGGGACAAATAAGTGGAAAGACATCTGTTCAGGGAATGGAAAGCTTGATATTGTTAAGAAACTACCCTAACTGATCTGTAGATTCAATGCAATCCCATCAGAATGCCAAAGATGTTTCTTACAGGGGAAAAAAAAATCCATCCAAGAATTCATGTGGAATCTCAAGGAATCCTGAATAGACAAAATGATTCCGAAAAAGAACAAAGTCAGAGGACCCACACTCAATGGGAGGGCTTGGGAAATCAGCGGGCACCTGTGGGTGCCACCTGATTGAGAAACGCACGTGGGGAGCAGAGGCCAGTCATCCTGCTGTGTGTGGCCAGGCCCACAATGAAGGACGGTCCTGTTTTCCACACCACCTTCCAGCGCCCTGCTGGAAATTCGTGGAGGCAAAAACCCTTTAATATTTACCCAAGCCTAAAGGTAAATGCCATTTTATGTATAAACACACACACTTTTTACATGATTTTACTGTAGACTGAATTTTCCACACAGGCAACAGCTAGTTATGTAGGTGGAAGACTGCCTTTTGTTTTGTTGGGAACTTTAGCAAAAGTTGCTCAGAGTTCAGAAAATCATATCATTGATGAAAACATTTCTATGATATTTGAGTGAACATACCTGAATCATCAGACTGTTTGTGTCTGTCTCACTTGTAGTGATTTTATGAATATATAGAAGCATCTTGGTTTAACCTTTATTTCTAAATGTTAACTACAAAGATGAAAGAGCAATAGTATTTCAATGAAGAGTGCCTTACTTTTCTGGAGTCCAAACATTTTCGTTACAAGTAGATACACGTCTCTGCCTATTTTAGTCCAACTACTGGTTTAGCTATGCCTGGACATTTATGTATTAAAATGCAAATTATTTCATTTAAAATTGCATGCCTTTACCTTACAGGTAGGTATTAATTTTAGGAACCACGTGATTATATAAGCTATATTGCTTATGGATTTCATTTAAGTATGTTACAAATAGCTTTAACAAAAAACTGTTAGGTCTTACAGGATTGGAACAATTTTTGTAGAAAACTAAATGAATTTTTATGAATATGTATTTTAAAAGAATATTGAATGAACTGCAGTCTACGACCCACACACATACACACACACCTGTGTCCCAATACACTGCACATACAAAGCAAGTCCCCTCAAAGCTTATTATTACAAGCAGATATATTTCAAATGATATAACTTCCTATGGAAAAATTGAACCTAACTTGTCTTTAAATATCCTTCCTGGCCAGACTTGCATTCTTGGAACCAGATCAAACAAAAACAGTTCTGGTGTATAATAATACCTCTCTAGCTTAAAAAGGAATAATTCTTGTCCTTGAGATTTCACAGCCTACCTCGCACTGATTTTGCAAGGCAGGTTCCATTACGTAGCATTGCACTTTGCAGCATTAAAATTATAGTGTCTTCCTTCTATAACTTCACTAGCCTCTTCTGTCCAAAGTGACATCAGACTGGATGACTGGACTGCTGTGTGAAGACTGTTCATCTCCTTTTGCACTTTCCTCACTGCAGAGCCAGCGAGCAGATCACCTAAAGATTCAAAGTTGGGAGCCCCTTGCTCCTTTGCAATTTTTTTCTCCTTCCTCACCCCGCATCTGCGTTTTCCTGTGCCCCTCCCTCCTTCCCACTCTTTCTTCCATTTGCTCTGCCTCCACAGTTTGAGTCACAGGCTGCATCCCCGTCTTGCACTCGTGATCATTAGTCAGGGCGGCGGCCCGACCACCTCTGGTTTTCCCGGCTGGGGCGAGCTGTGCGCAGTCGCACTAATTCTCTGTGGGCACCTAGAGGGCGATGGCGGGCCACCTCGGCAGTTTGTGCATCCAGGTACCTCTGGAGTTGTGGCAGTGGGGGCCAGGGCGGACCAGTGACAACCGTGAACTCCAGTGCAGACAGGAGCTCATCACCTGCCTGCGGTGTCACTAGGATCCGAGACAGGCAAGAAGAGAGAGAGATCGCACCTAGCTGTGCAGAGAGCCCGCCCTTAACCTCCGTCCCTTTCTGTGCCTTAGTTCTCAGTCCTCCATCCTCACACTCCGGCAGGGCAAACAGATCCTGGTGATTTTTTTTTTTTTTTTTTTTTAAAGAAAGGTACAGACAGGAATGAAGGTGAGTAGGCAGACAGAAAGAGAGAGGAGGAAGAAGTAGCTTTATTTTATTTTTATTTGGTTGTTCGCACTGGCTGCTTCCCCACCACCTGGGACTCGAACCCAGGGGCATGTGGCTTGCTCCTTTGGAGGTGATTGACCTAACCACCGCTCCACCAGGGCACACCTCCTGGTACTTTTTAATACTTGCTATGAGGCAATGCTCTGGAGTCCCTAGAAGAAAATATCATCTCTAAGCTTCAATGATGATTATGATTATTATGAAAATCGGTGCTATTCTTTTAAAATGTATGGTTATCACTATTTCATGGGTTGCTCAGCTAAGATTCCAGGGCAGAACTGGGACCATGGCTTTGTTTAGTGAAGGGGAACACAGAATGCCTGGGAGGGTGTGACTTCTTGTAGCTGCGACAGCAATGTCTCCCCTGAGGATACGGGTCCCAGAAATAGGATGGAAGAGAAAAGATTTTTCTCCACCCCTCTTTGTTCTGAGCCTGGCTTCTGCCTCTTCCCTCAGGAGGAAACTGGGTTGCAAGAATTGAAGTTCACGATGGGAATGGTTTAGGAGAGCCTCATCCTTTCTATCAGAGACAAAGAATGTTAGCCTATCTCACCAATGTCTTCACTCTTGTGTCTCGAGAGAAAGGACAGCTTTGCGGTGGAATGGCAGCTCTAACCAGCAGAGAATTGCAAAGAAGTTATAGTTTATCTCCTTTCCCTTCTGTGTCCCTCCCTACGGTCCTTTCCTTTTTCTCTTTTCCTCCTGACTTAATTCCGTGCGGGCAATTACGTCGCTCAGACTGTTCTATCCAGAAATGCCTCAGCCAGACCTCTTGGGACAGCAATGCACATTATGAAATAAATTCTGTTTTCTCCTTCTTCCACACTTCATTGCAACTCTGGTTCCCTTGGGGTGGTTTATCTTACCTAGAAGTTTGGAGAAAAGCATGTAAGTAAGCTAATTCAAATTAAGTCAGGCAAATGCTTTTCTTAAAGGGTTTGGCTATTTCCCTTTCATCCTGAAAATAACCACTCAGGACACCCAGCTGGGCTGGGAGAAAGGAAACTTCTTTAAGTCAAGGCTCTCCTCTTTTGTCATTGTGTGGTCTATCTGCTCTGTAAGCAACTTTAGAGAAGGCCAGCCTCTCTGACCTCCTTTCATGCCTGCTTATCTTTCCCAGAAACCATAAGCGAAAGCTAGAAAATACCCCCGTAATCATCTCCTGAAATGCACTTGGGATTCGTAGCTCGACAGGTCCTTGAGCTGACGTGGATACCCCCGTCTTGGGAGATGGCCCTGATCTTCACTGTGCCAGTGCAGGTCCTCACATCCCTGGAAAGTGAGAATTTCCAGAAGCGGAGGAGATAGTTGACCTCTGAAGAAAATGGGTGTAGTGGATCATGTGTGATGAGGAGGGATTCAATTAACAAATAATGAAGATCGCCAGCCTGCACGTGTCTGATATATCTTGTCTGTTTTGCTACTTCAGAAGAAACTTACAGGACAGGAGGGCCAGAATGGGACCCAAATTTTATTTTAAATTCTTTGGAGGCAGGTGAGAGGCAGCCTAGATAAAAGCTCTCTTCCTGATTTGGTGGGTTACAGAGATCCATGGAGCTGGAGCTGGTGTCTGTGATAGTTAATTTTATGTGTCAGCTTGACTGGGATAAGAGATGCCCAGATAGCTGGTAAAATATTATTTCTGGGTGTGTCTGTCAGGGTGTTTCTGGAGGAGATCAGCATATGATTTGGTGGACTGAGTAAAGATCACCTCACCAATGGGGGTAGGTGGCATTATCCAATGTACTGAGGGCCTAAATAGGACAAAAGGTGGCTTCTTCTATTTCTTTTGTTAAGATCCTGTAGTTTTCAGTGTAGCAGTCTTCACCTCCTTTGTTAAGTTTATTTCCAGGTATTCGATCTTTCTTGGTGCTATTGTGAATGGAATTCTTTCTCCTCTACTTCATTGTTTGCAGATAGGAATGCTACTGATTTTTGTCTGTTGATTTTATATCCTTCTACTTTGCTGAATTCATTTACTTTCTCTAGCAGCTTTTTCATGGAGTCTTCAAGATTTTCAAGGTATAATATCATAGCACCTACAATGATGATAGTTTTATTTCTTCTTTTCCAATTTGGATTCATTTAACGTCCTTTTCTTACATTACTGCTCTGGCCAGGACTTCCAGAACTGTGGTGAATACAGTGGTGACAGTGGGCAAGTTTTTCATCACTGAGTATGATGTTGGCTGTGGGTTTGTCATATATCACTTTTATTATGTTGAGGTATGTACCTTCCAGTTGTTTTGGTGAGGGTTGTTATCATGAATGGGTGTTGACTGTTGTCAGATGCTTTTTCTGCATCTACTGATATGATCATATGGTTTTTCATTTTCACTTTGTTGATGTGGTGCATGACACTGATTAATCTGCATATGTTGAACAATCCTTGCATCCCTGGAATGAGTCCCACCTGATCCTGATGTATAATTTTTTGATGTGCTATTGAATTTGAATTGATTAATGTTGAAGATTTTTGCATCTATATTCATCAGTAACATCAGCCTGTAGTTTTCTTTTTTGGTGCTTTCTTTGTCTAATGCTGGGATCAAGACACAAAGAGATGGGAAAACATTCCATGTTTATGGATTAGAAGAACTAGCACAGTTAAAATGTGCTAGTTAAATGTGCTAAAACCAACATACAGGCTTAATGCAATTCTCATCAAAATTCCAGAGACAATTTTCAAGGAAATGGAGCAAACAATATGGAAGTTTGTATGGAATCACAAAAGATTTTGAATAGCAAAAGCTATCCAAGGAGAAAAAAAAGAACAGTGGAGAAATCACACTCCCTGACTTCAAACTATACTACAGAGTGATTGTCATCTAAACAGTATGATACTGGAACAAAAATAGACACACTAATTATTGGAATCAAATTAATGGCCCAGGAATAAAGCCATATCTGTATGGACAGTTAATCTATGACAAAGGTGCCAGGAGCACACAATGAAGTAAGGAAAGTATTTAACAAATAGTGCTTGGAAAACTGGAAGGACAGCTGCTAAAAAATGAAACTAGATCATTCATTATAATCATACACAAATGTTAACTCAAGATGGAACAAAAACCTGGATATAAGACCCCAAGCCATAAAATACTTAGAAGAAAAATGTGGGAAAAACACTCCATGACCTCAACCTCACAGAGATCTTAGGGGAAAGAACAGCTATGGCAAAAGAGGCTGAAGTAAGACTAAGCAACTAAACAAAACTGCATCAAACTGAAAAGCTTCTGCACAGCAAAAGAAACCACCACTAAAACAAAAAGACAGCCCATGAAATTGGAGATGATATTCATACAACATGCATCAGATGAGAGCTCAGTCTCCAAAATATATAAAGAGTTCACATACCTCAACAAGAAAAAGACAAATGATCCACTCGAAAAACAAGCAAGAGAACTGAACAGACTCCTATTTAAAGAAGATACAGATGGCCTTCAGACACCTGAAAAAATGCTCTACATCGCTCGTCATCAGAGAAATGCAAATAAAAACCACAATGAGATACCACCTCACATCAGTGACTATAGCCTCTGTCAAAAAGAGTGGCTACGGTGGGTGTTGGAGGGAGTGTGAAGGCAAAGGAACCCTCTTACATTGTTGGTGGGAATGCAAATTGGTACAACCTCTTTGGAAAACAGTATGGAGGTTCCTCAAACAACTAAAGATGGATCCACCATTTCATCCAGCAATCCCATTCTTGGGCATGTATATATACCCAAAGGATACAAATTCGCTAGTCAGAAAAAAAATATATGTACCCCTATGTTCACAGCAACACAGTTCACAAACACCAAGACATGGAAACAACCTAAATGTTCATCAACATATGACTGGATAAAGCAGCTGTGGTGTATATATATGTATATATGTATGTATATATATATATATATATATTCAATGGACTTCATGCAGCTACTGAAAAAAAAATGAAATTGTGCCCTTTGCAGCAATTTGGATGGAACTGGAAGGGATCAATTTAAGTGAAATAAGTCAGAGGGAAAAGGGAAAATACAGGATGGTACTCTTATATGGAATATAGTAAAATGAAACAAATGAACAGATAAACTCCAGCAAAAGCTCACGAAATGATGGCTGCTGGGGGTGGGAGGGGAGGGAAGGAAAACGGGGAAAGCGGGTGGTGAAGGGCACTGGAATTCTGGTGGAGGGTATGGTGTGAACTATAGACTGAGGTGCAGTTTCAGTATCCCAAAATGAATAAAGCGTTCTGAGCAAAAGAAATAATAAATATTACGTTTAAAAGGGGAAAAAATGTGGAGGAAGGGTGACTTTGCTCTCTGCTTGAACTGAGATATCCATCTTCTCTTGTCCTCAGCATCAGAATTCCTGGTTCTTGGCCCTTGAACATAGACCAAGACTTAGTCCATCAACCCCCTGATTCTTAGACCTTTGGACTGGCACTTACACCATGACTACTCTGATTTTCAGAATTTTGAACTGCGACTGAATTACACCACTGACTTTATTAGTTCTCCAGCTGGCAGAGGGAGATCATGAGCATTCTTAGCCTTCCTAATGGCTTGAGTGAGTTCCTATCATACAGTTCTTTATGTGTGTGTGTGTGTGTGTGTGTGTGTGTGTGTGTACATGTCTGTCTATATATTTATGTAACACTGGTTCTGTTTCTCTGGAGAATCCTGATTAACATAGACAGCATCTCTGTACAATTTCTCCCAATGAAAGACTAAACAGAGGTGAAATTTTTATTCTCCATCCAAGTTTGCCTGCTTATCCACATGTGGAATGTTGTGGAATCAGATTTTATATATTTGTCAGGATTTTGCCAACCCAAAATGCAGGAAGGAAGGTATTTTTTGACTCATGTGGGAAGTCTAAAACATGACCCTTTAGGTGTGACTGGGTTTAGGGGTTTAAATACTGTTATTAGTTCTGTCTCCCCATTGTTGGCTTATTTGCCTTTGTGCTGATTCATTCTCAGGTAGGATCTCCCCACCTTAAGACAAAGATGACCTCCAGCAACAAAAGAAATTATCTTGTTTCAGCTGTGTCTTTCCTGCTAGCACCTTTGAAAGTCTCAAGCCGACTCTGACAGGTTCTGGCTTGGGCCAGGTATCCTTACACGCACCAATCACTGCAGACAGTAGATTCCTCTAATTGGCTAGTTCACACTATGAGTCCACTATGCATGATCAAAGGACTGACTATCCTATTAGGTTGAGGAGGAGCAAGTTTCAAAAAGAAAATAAAAGGTGCACCCTGGTGGAGCAGCAGTGACATCAACTGCCTCTGAAGGAAGCAAGCCACACATCCCTGGGTTTGAGGCCTGGTCTGGGGGGAAGCAACCAGTGTAAATAATCAAATGGAAATAAAATTAAAATGCTCATTCCTCCTCTCTCTTCCTGCCTACCTGCCTACTTGCCTTCATTTCTGCCTGTACCTTTCCTTTTAAAAAAAGAAAAGAAAATTTAATATATCCACATGCTTTTAAAAGTGTCCATCTACTCGCTCAAAACCTAATTCAAATGAACATGCATTAGGTTAGAAGATTTGAACAGATAAATAGTTGTAAGACATGCTTTTATCCTTTAAGAACATATAACCTAGATGTTCTGGAAGCTGGTCACATTCTTTTTTTTTTTTTTTAATCATATGAGGAAACACTAATTAGTTCATTGGAAACTCTTCCAGAGTGCTTCTTAATGCCAGACATCAGGCTCGATTCCTGTCCAACAGACATGAAAGGCAAGCCTCTTCCCACAAATGTCTTACAATCAGGTGGGAGAGACAAGCAAACCAGCAAACATGCTCAATGCAGGGACAAAAATGCGGTGACAAGTGTGCTCAGGGTCATGGGAACCCCAAAGGCACCTCTTCAGCCAGCGGCTCTGGGGAGCAAAGATGTGAGCCAATGCTTGAAAAACCAGCTGAGGTGGGCTGCGGCTGGAGAGAGGGGAAGGGATGAGTGTGTGCAGACGGACAAAGGGGTGAAGGGGGATGCTATGCATGAATGGTGTTCATGAAGGGGAGCAGAGAGACATGAATCAAAGAGCAGGAACCAGCTCACAGGGAGCCTGTGCCAAGCTCACAGACTGGAGCTTGCCTCTGAAGATTCACACAGGGATTGGATGTGTCCAGATTTGCCACCGGGCATGCTCCTTCTGGCAGCAGATGGAGAGGAGTGCAGGCTGGAGGTAGAGTAGGCAGAAGACTGAGGAGGCAAAGCACTGAAAACAGGGTCAGGGTTTCTCCACAGAGAATGCCAGCTAGTAAAAGCGGAGAATTAGTTAAGTACCAGTTAGCAACCCCACTTCAGGTATGATTGTCAACACATGCCAAGATGTTCAAATATCTCAAAGAATCACTCCATGGGTTAGTAATTGGAGGGGAAACTGTACCTTTGCAATGGAAACATCAGGTGACTGTCACCTTACCCTGGAGGTCAGACTTAGTACAGCAGGATGATCTGACGTTCTGTATTCTTCCCCAAGGTGCATAACCTGAATCTATTCATGAGGAAACAACTAGACAAATCCAGAATGTGGGAACTCTGCTAAGAAAACAGGCACTCTTAAAAAGTTCAGCGTTGCGGAAAAACTGAAACATACGTGGAGACTGTTCTAAACCAAAAGCAACTAAGAAGGCCCAGTAACGACCTAAATGTGCAACCCTCGATCAGAACCTTGAAACAGCTCTGATGGACATTTGGGGGACAATTGGAAAAGTTTGATTAGGAACTGAAGGTTAGATATTAGTTTATTTCAGTGTGATAATATTATGTAGTTTTATTATTCTTTGGTGCCGCTGGACTATTAAGGAGTGATGTGTATTGAGCCTGAAACTTACTTTCAAATGACTCCAGAAATGTACAATATAATTGTACACACACACACACACACACGTACACACATGGATACTTTTTCATATGTGTGGTACATGTATGATATATATGGATACCTATACCTACAATATAAATTATGGGAAATGTATAATGTGACAAAATTTTAATTTTTCTGTTTAGGAAAAGGATATTTTTAGATTGTTGGGGTTTTTTAATATAAATTTAAACATCATAAGACAAATGAAAAGAAGAAGTTCCTATTAGAGCTTATGCTGAGACAGTGGCAATAAGTTTGGGAAGGAAGGCTGGAGTCAAGATAATGCAGGAATGTCAGGATTCTGCCCCAATCTAAAACACGGTTAGGGGTCGACCTGGCATGGACGTGGCAAGCAAAGTCAGTCAGGATGTCCCTTCCCGATCAAACAATCTATGATGTGCTTTCTTTCTTTTTTTCTTTTTTCTTTGTATAGAAAGGTGCAGGCAGAAGTGAAGGCAGGCAGGCAAGCAGAAAGGGAGAGGAGGAAGAAACAATTCTGTTTATCTTTATTTCAGTTGTACATCTTGGTTGTCCCCAACCCCTTTGGCCAAGACATGAACCCAGGTCCCTAGGATATACGTGGACTGGGCTCCACTCGAGGTGGCAACCCAACTGCTACTCCACCAGGATGTGCCACGATGTACTTTCTTAATGCAAAGTGGCAGTAATCACAATCACCATGACCTTAACTTACCATACTGAGAGGCAGAGAACTGCAGAGTCCTGAGCACTGACTGGGAGTCAGGAGGCTGGAGTTCTAATGCCAGCTGCACCAGTAAAAACTGTGCGTGAGAGCCGACCCTCCTGGGATTCTTCCTCTGACCACGGGAGGCTTGGACCTAGGCTGACCATATGTCCTTGAGACAAAAACAGGACATTGGGATGGCAAAAATGGGATGAGGGATGAGGAATGCGCTGGTGACTAAGTGGGAGGGAGGACTACAAGTAAGTATTGTACGATGCTAATCAGGGATCACACAGTAACAATGTGCAGTCCAGCAGGGCTTTGTACAAATAGCCAGGGCCGCTGCAAGGAATTTTGGCGCCTTAGGTGAGTAACAAATGTGTTGCCACTATCAGCCTCCCTCTAAATGTCCCGCCTAAAACGCATGCCATTTTAACCATCCTAGTGCCAGAAATGCCCAAAAACTGGCTCGGTGTCAGAGATAAACTCCACAGTGTCAGATATAACCCCCCACAGTGCAAGAAATAGCCCTGTAACACTTAGCAGCCACTCGACTGCACTGCATTGTTCTGCTCCCTTTGAAGAAGCAGGTGGGCAGGATGAGGTGAGGGAGGGAATCCTCTTCCTGAGAGGCTCCTATTTCCTCACAGAGGGGTGGGAACAGCAGTAGTGACCGTGGCCTGCTGCTGTCAGTGCTGGCAAGGGCCGTCTTTAACGTGGGGCAAAGGGGACAGCTGCTTTGGGCCCCCTCAACAGACTGGGTCCAGTACAATAAAACTGCCCGCTTTGGCTCATGTTAAAGATGGCTCTGGAGTATTAAAAACAGGATAAAATTGATACTTATATTATGGTGGGGAAATATGGAAAAAAAATACTGTCCATTTAAAACGGTACATACAACTAGCCTATTGGAGTAGATCTCCTGAGCTCCTGTTTGGCTTACAAGTACATAGCGTGGTCACCCTTCCTTATCGCTGTGTCTCAGAGCCATCTCAGTAAGCATTAATGAGATCATGTCACTTCGGCCATTTCATTCTCTCAGTAATCCTTACTTATTTCTCCAGTGCCTTCGCGTCACCCGACTTGAGAGCCTGTCCCTGACCAGTCGAGTCCGCCTGACTCCTTCCTGGAAGCCCTAACATGCCCACTCCCGACGCTCCGGCCCTCGACTTAACATCTGTGCTGCTCCCCACACCTCGGACATTGCTTTCTATTCACAACTCTTCTGATTTTCTCTTTGTTACAGAACTCACACATATTTATGGTAAAACATGTAGAAAATTGGAAATTATATAGAAGATAATTTAAATTGCTTACAAATCCCACCATTTCACTGATAGCCATTACATTTTTTTCTGAATGGCTATGAGTATGTGTGTGTGTTGTATAACTGCTCTCTTATCCTGTTTCTGTGTATTCTGATTTAAACGTAATTATATATGCACTTTTACCTCCTGGTTTTTAATTTAATTATACATAGTTTCGTATTCTGGTCTTTTAAACATAATAACATATCTTGAGCACTCTCTTGTTGGGGAATGGGGCAGATCGCCATTCTGTCATTTCTTTTTCAGAAGTTAATAACCTTGGAATGTCACCTTGCAACCTCATTTTTAACAGCTTTCAATACAGTGAAACACATTATAGACTCAAGAATACAATCTTAAATATGTTTAAGTATGTCAAAAATATTTAACTGTATTTCTTTATCATTATTTATATCTCCGTATATGTCACTATTTTCCAAATGATTTTGTAACTGTGCTCATTTCTTCTTGTTCTGATGTAAGTTCAGCTTGCTGCATTATAATACTAATGATGAGCTATCAGGATATGAAAAGGACAGGGGGAAGAAACAGACCTAGAATTTCTCAGTTTGTGATGCTCTATTGTTAATGGTGGGCCCACAGAATCACTTTTGGGTGGTGGTGGAATTTGTAGGGTGTGTGGTGTGTGTGTGTGATGTGTGTATGGTATGTGGTGTGTATGTGTGTGGTGTGTGGTATGTGTGTATGTGTGTGTGTGTGATGTGTGTGTGTGTGTGTGTGTGTGTGTGTGTGTGTGGTGGGTAGAAGGAGAGAGCCAAGTGGGAGCATCACTGAATCAACACAGAGGAAATGAATTCAGCGCAGAAGCTGCGGAGGCACACACCGAGTGATTTTGGAGAGTCCTCTCTATTACTAACATCAAATAATAAAGTCTAAGTTTAATGTCCTGGGGTAGGGGAGGCATTTAAGGGAGACGCATTCCAGAATCTTTAAAAAAACACACCACTAATCATGAGCATGTCTAATGTCATTAATTCAAAACATCGTAACAGTTGACAGATGGATATTCTTAAATGTCTCCAAGGAAGAGCCTGAACCATTCACTCATTCTAGCAACTAATATTTTGATCCAAGAAGTTCAAACCACTTAATTCATCCTCATGGCTCCCCTGGGGAGCAAGGAGGAAGGAGAAATCACTCTCCATCCCCTCTTTTATATGATATGTCTACATCCAGTTACATTTTTTATTATGTACTTATCTTTACGGAAAAGGAAATCCCATAAACTAGATACATTTCTGTGAAATCACTTTCACCCTCATCAGAATGTGCATATTTCCTTGAAATTGTTGCCTATACATTCTTCGTTTTTAGCAGTTTTTCCAAATACACACATTTTGATGATGATCACATAATTTTTAATGGCTAAATAATAGTCCACTTTATTGGTATGTCATAGTTTACTCCACTATATATTTATTATAAATGTTTAGGGATTGTTTCTAAATTATTTTAAGCATCACAAGTAATACTATGACTGTATCTTTGTGTGAATTTTATTTCCTCTTGGATTCTCTGAGTCTCATTGATGTTGGTTTTTATTATTTGATTTTTACTAAACTTGTAGATACATAACTTGTAGATACTGTTTGACTTGTATTTACCTAATATCTCTACATGGCTTAGACTCCTTTCCTGTGGCTAAATTGTCTATTCTGATCCCTTTATATTCTGTTTGCTTAGAAGCAGCTAAGGATTAACCATATAAATTTTTATTAGATTGAGATTTTTTAGGATATAAGCTTTTACAAGTTACATTTTCCATGAATCTTGTTCGCATTCCTTTTTTAACCTCTGTTCAGTCGCATTATTTTATGCAATGTATTTTTAGATATTAGAAGGGACTAACAAGATTTACTCAAGGACTCTTTTCTAGTGAGTTCTATCACCCTTGGAAACCTCCATATCACTCTTGTAATTGCTAACACCTGAATCCTCTGGTGTTAGAGGATTCAGCAAGGGAAGAAAATATAATTGGCTCAGATTGGAAGTGGGACCCGGAATACCTAGGAATTTGGCCTCCTTCCTGGGGAAGTATGGCTGACAGGTCAGCTCTTGACTTTACCACTTGACTATTTGTTCCCAAATGGTCATTAAGAAACCTCAGAATGATATCTGACTTAAATTGTGTGGTGAGAGACCGGAACAGATTAGTCCCAGAGTTGCCTGTGTGTCACAGGAAGAGGAAGCAAGGACTGTGTTTCCTTGACTCCGGATGCTTGACGAGACAACAAACTCCCTTCCATCATCCTGGGCCTGGATCAGGTTTCCCACCGGCCCCAGCTTGAGAGATGTGCGGCAGATCCTGGCTCCCAACAGAAGGTCATCTTTAAGATTATGTCTAGTGTGACTCAGTGCGTGCGTGTGTGTATGTGTGTGTGTGTGTGTGTGTGTGTTGCCTGTCTCTCCATGTTCTAACTCTATATGTAGCAGCCGTTCTTACATAGACCTTGTTGGAATATGGATTTTTCAAATGTGGCTGAATGCTTTGTCCCATCGGCTGTATAGATGGGCCAAGGGATGGGGTTCTCAAGGGGTTGCTGAACCCCATTCACAAATACCAGGATTCCACTCAGCTGTGTGTGGTTTGACCACAGGTGACACCTCCTGGAACTAACTCTGCGGGGGCGTCAATAGCAGAACCTGGGCTGAGAACTCACAACGGTGCTGGGCAGCTACAAGGGACTTGAGGGCGGGAGTGGTGGCGGGAGAAGGCGTGTGGAAATGATTAGAAAATTAGCTACCCAAGAAGGCGTACTCTAAAGCTTTAAGAAGGCATATACTAACGTTGTAAAATAAAAGGATAGAATTTTTTTGTTCCAAAAAGAAAAACTCTTATGAGCAGCCTGAACTGGAAGAATGCAAAAGTCAGTGTTGAAGTGAAGGTGAGAGAAAGCTGTTCAGACATAAGGAGAGTGCGGTGAGGTGAAGGAAGACAAACTCAAGGCAGAGGCTGCAGCGGGAGAGCTTGAGAGGGAGGAGAGGGGCCCTGGCGGGTGGCTGCTCTGGTGGGCCTGACCTCTGCAGCGTGATGCGTCTGACACGCTCCCCGCAGTGTCCCACCACAGTTCTCTAAACACCGCGCCACTGGTACCATTTGCTTAATATTTTTAATTGACTTTCTTTATAAAACTCAATATTGACTGTAGCTTCATTTTTAAGAATATTATTTGGGAAATCAGATGTTTGATAGGCCAGTTATATAGTTTTAAATAAACACACAATTAGTAAAAGATATAGCTAGGTAGATAGATATGCATATGTATACATCCTTATATATCTATCTATATCTGTCTATAGATATATTTATCTGTACAGATAGAGATACATGTCTGAGGCCTCTAAAATCATCTGAGGTACTGACTAGTGGTGTGCATACCATTTTCTGAAAAATCCATCCCCTGTTCTATTTCTGTTCAGAAAGTCAACCTCTGTTAAGCCTATAACTTAGCCATCATCATCTCTCATTGGAATTATTCAAACAGTTCCTTCTGCCCAAAGAACTCCCTCCCTCCTCTCCATCCGCTCCTCTGAGAAAGCTCTGACTCACCCTTTGAATTTCAGCTTGTTCTTCACCTGCCAAGGAAATACACTCCCAGCCCCTAAACTCCTACCCCACCAGCCTGGGGAAGGATTCCACAGTCTCCCCTCTTTCCTTATTCACTTACTATGCTACTTGCTAACACTTATTTCCAGCGCTCCACGGGGGGAAGTCTGCCAGGAAGAGGAAGCATCAGTGTTTCGTCTCTATTACCAGGGCCTCCCACAGTGCTAAGTGCATCAGAGCACTCAAGAAATGTTGTGGAATGAATGAAGTCCATCGTCTAGCACCATTAGTCAGTTCTCCTGCTTACCAAGATTTTTTTTGCAGCTAACTTTCAATTCATGAAATATTGAAGTATCTAAATTTAAATTTGAAGGGACTATAACAGCTTAGTCATAATTGGTCTGTTGGTCGGGTCCAACTCGCCAGTGTGATATTTCTCTCCATCTCTCAAGTCCTACTCAGGTGGTGGGTCACTGGTTTAATTCTCACTCCATAGAGGCCGTGTGTCTGTGGTTGACAGCTATTTCCAGGGCTGAACTATTGTGTTCCAGTTCCTACATTCTCGCTTACTATTGCAAACTTGAGCAAGTTATTTAGCTTCCCTACTCACTTCCCCACCTGTAAGAGAGGTATTATAGTATCCCTGCTTTGTAAATGTTTTCAGCACAGTGCCCAGTGCCTTGGGAAGTTATTGTTAAAGCTTATACATGCTATTCTCTGTGCACATTCTAGTTTATTAAGATCTTTTTAAAAGTAAAACCTAGAGCATCTTGGTGGAGTGGATCAGTCACCACTGAAAGAGCAGGCCACATAGTGCTGGGTTCGAGTCCTGGGCCTGGGGGAAGCAGTGTGAACGAAGAAATAAAAATAAAATAAAGATGCTTCTTCCTCCTCTCTCTTCCTGCCTGCCTGCCTGCTCACCTGTATTCCTGTCTGCACCTTTCCTTTAAAACAAAAAATTAAAATATAACCAGTCAACATTAAATACCAAACTCTCTATTTAATCTGAGCAAAGGGTACGATGAGCAACACCCAAGATCTAGATATTTGATTTTACTCCACTTTATGACTACACTGTGCTTCTCCGTTTTAGCAGCAATATTGCATTATTGAGTTATATTGACTTTGCATTCAGTAAAACCCTCAGACCTTTTTTTTTTCCCTGCCAGGGAATGGCAGCTGCGGCCACTGGTCCCACCCATCCACTGGGACAGGACCCTGGAACACTTATTCTGGGGGCCCTTAAAAGATTTTGAGTATAAACATTTCTGTGGGCTAATGAATTTGGGAATCCAAGTTGGAGAGAGTGGGACAACTACTTTGCAGGACTTCTCAGAGCTTTGAGTACGTCGAGGTATGTTTTGAAGTTCTCAGAGAGGACACAGTGGGCAGTGTTGTACTTAAAAAGCTGGTTTTTTTTTTTTTTTTTTTTGTCAAATGACTTGACCCTAGACCTTAGTTTGAATTTTGCAAAAGGAGTTGACACCTGATGTAGTAAAGAAGGTTGGGTCCAGTGATGAGAAATGAAGTCGGGAGGATAAGATAAAGAACAAAGAGAGTGAAAGGTGTATTTGTGGTTCAGTTACCATGAGCAGCTGAAATTCCATATTGCTGGGATTATTATCTGAGGAGCCAGATATGCGCCTCAAGATGAATGGTGGCGGCTGCCTCAGGCCTTCTGGTATGAATTTTGTCTAAATAGTGTTTATTCTGCTGGTCTCTGGGCAATTGATTTTTAAAAACGTATGTAGAACTTTTACATTTGTTTCTGTTCATTTACATTTTGTGAGTTTAGACCCAGTGTTTCAGCTCACACAGTTCATTCTGATTTGGATGATAGTCTATCGTGCTCGAATTTTTATTTTTATATCTGCATCATCTGTAAATTGGACGTCTGTGTTGAATCTTGTATCTCAGTCATTTATAAGATGAATGCAGAGACCAAGGGCTCTGCTTGTAAAACAAAGCTTTACAATTCTCTACAATTCTCTATCTCATCTGTGAGGGTTTGATATAAATGTCCAAAGTTACTGCTTCTTAATAAAGAAGTATGCAAAAACTGAGCTCTAAGGAGGTTTGTTAAGGCACTGCTCATAGAAGTAAAAAATAGAAAATATCCTGAATGTCCCATAAGAGCTCATTAATTGAATATATGCATACATATGTATATTTTTTTGAGAGAGTGGAGGAAGAAGCATTTTATTTATTTTTACTTAGCTGTACATATTGATTGTTCTCCCCAGCCCAGGAATCTAACTCTGCTATTCTTCATTTTTGCAAAAAAAAATTACATAGATTTATGGTTTCCAAAATTATTTTTAGACTGACATATTACAGAAATTCAGTGGGTTTTCTTCCCTAGTATTTCTTCCCTCTTCTGATAATGTCTCTATTTTTGAGGGGGAACTTCCCCTTTCCCATTGAGGGTACTTTGAATAAAACTGTCCCTGGCCAGAGGGTATAAACCTGACGCAACCTAGAACAAATGGTGTTCATAACAATCAGGCCTGTTTAACCGTATGACCTACTATCAATATTCACCAAGGTGACAGTGAGCAGAGCCCACGATTTTCCTTCACACAGTGCCAACACCATTTCAGTTTCTCTCATTTTTTTTTTCAAGTTTATTGGTAGTGATTTCATGCTTTCTTTTCCAAGACTTCTTGGCATCTTAGGAAAAAAATGTGTCTAGATGTGAAATTTTTGTTTATCAAAATAATTTTAATAAATGAATCCACCTGAATCTTTAATTCTCTTTTTCCAATGTTGGTCCCAAATCTAACGTTTGTTCCCAATCCAGCTTAAAGATTATATTAGACACACCTTCGTGGTGGGTGTCTAGGGCAGCTAAGGTGAAGGCCATGTAGCGCTTAAAACGTGGGTTCAAGATGCAGGACTGGGGCCTGGGAGTGGACAATATACATACATAAATGAATAAATAAAGACTTTTTCTGGGAGGTGTGAGACCACTTGGCATCCAAACACTTTTCTCATTTGAAGGAATCCAAAATTCATGGGAGACGGGGCTCTACCTCTTGCTATGGACACCAAAGGGGGAAGTTATTCTCCTGCTCTCTCCCAGAGGGTGGCACGTGCTCTAGGCCCAGTGAATCAGATGCTACAGCAGAGGATTTGGAGTGCTGAGGGGACAGAGCAGGCTGTGGGAGTTCATTCACTGTGCTAGAGATGTTGAGTGCCCAGATGTGGGAGGACAGGCATGCTTTGTAAGGAGACCAAGAGTGATGGCAGCAAGCAGTCAGTGGTGGTGGTGCCCATGCTGGTAGCCTTATTCTGGCGGCACCAGATCTGATCTTGGTGACATCTGGTCACCTAGGCTCTCCTGATTCCTAGCTGAGTTTTTGATCTTGGTTTTGAGGCTCCCCACTGATCTAGTCCAGCTATTCCCAGAAAATGTCTTCTCTGCTTACGTTGGTTTATGTTACCTCGATTAATACAGAGAAATTGATACCACAAGGTGGTCGCAGGCAAAGAACCTTGGAAAATGGGCGAGAGAGGGAATCTGCTACCCAGTTAATGAGAACTAAAAGTTGTAAAAATTCTATGAGCTGGGGATAATCTGTCCATGACATACAACGATTGAAAAAGTTAAAGGACTAACATTGGCCGTGATCACTGCTCATTAGACAAAGGTATTTGCTCCTGTCACACTACAGGAAAGTGAAAGGACTGAGAGAACTGCAGGTGGTGTAAGAGTTCTAGCAACAAAAATAAATGACCTGAGCAAGTATTTAAACTCTCAAATCATAATACAAATTGAAGCATTTTCTAAGACTGTATAAAAAAGAAATTCCTTTCTTTCAGTCATAGAACAGCGATAACTATAGGCAAACTCCCTGAGTTGTCAAATTACAAAGTCAACTGAATTCACAGCCTAGCGAGAAAGAGTTGTAACCTGAGAACTCAGATAGGAACATAACAAACATCTGAAGAAATCAGGCAGGCTTTCACCCTTGACCCTCACTGAGCATGAACAGAATCTGCTCCTATGTCTAACGAGGTTATTAGTGCTTAACAAGGAGACACATCTCAGGGAGTCACCTTGCAAAAGGAAGCTTATTATTCTTATGCTCTATTCCCTTCACTCCTCATTATCCCCAAACATAAAACTAGATCAGTCAGTGGCACATCTGGGGGGGCCAATTATAGAGTCTAACCTGGGAGTTCATGATGAGCACATACTGTGGACAGTGTGCTAATTTACATGAATATAGGGGACACACACATGGGAATGGATTTCCTATGGAGGAAAAAAAAACAAATTTTGGATTCAGATTGAATTTATCAATGGGGATGTAATTTTTAGAAATTTGGGTTTAATACACTGACTTGAGGAGTTGGAAATGTTTCCACATATTTTCTTGGTTGGTTAAAACCCAGTAACTATAAAGGACAATACTAAATGAAGCTATGAGGTACAATGTTGAGAAAGGAATTTAAAGAAGTCGGAGGATAGATATATTGGAAGACATTTATCACATCCTCTTTCTATGTCCTCATGGTGACCTAGGAGACACTTGGGAAGGAACTCTTTGAGAACTTTAGAGGTTATTCTAAGTAGCCAAGGGATGCCTGTGAGATGCTATATCTGAACTTTCGTCCCTTATTTCAATTGTAGCAAACAGAACTTACTAAGTCAAGGTCAAATGATGGCACTTAGCTTCTAGTGGTATCAGGACATGAGTGCTATCTCGAGTGGCAATACCAGCATGATAATCAGAAGCTTCCAGATGTCAAGGTTGTTGACAATGGAAACTCACTATCAGAGCAAATGATTATCCATTAGTCACTATATTTTAAATGATAAAGAATTTTTAATTTAAAGTCAAACCCCGCATCTACTGAGAAAAAACATCTGACTCAAGTCATTACAGGAGAATGAGAGTTTAACATCAAGACTCTATGAATAGGGAAGGTCTGGGTAATTCTGAGGAATAATATTTCAGTGCCATAACAATATAGATGTTTACATTTCTTCTACCTTATTCCAAAAGGAATTGTGGCCATTAACTAAGGTAACTCGAGGTGGAGGGATTAGGACTTTGACTTTAGCTAACACTAATTCTTCACAACACTTAGTACTGTTTTGCAATCTGGTTAGAATGGGATGTCTACGGGAGTTAGATCATAAGTGAAATTTTGACCAGATCTACTTCACAATGGTTCCTGGAATCCTGAATCAATCCCATAATTGTTTCCTAAGTTCTTGAGTATAGAGTTGGACTAAACATTTTAAGAGATTGACATAAAATCCACAGAAGTGGATTTCCCACCTGTGGAATAAGACATACACACACACACGCACATGCACACACACACACAGAGGCCTATGTGGAAGTACCTGATATCCTTGCTATCTATAAAAAAAAAGGCAATCAAAAGTAATACCACATTCTCAAAGACATCATTAATACAGTGTTCACCATGATAGCTTTGTTAGATGCAAGTTGTGTAGTTGGGCTAATGAAAAACAGCTAGATCTCAAAAAATAATATGGGTCTTCAGTACCTTTTGGTTACAAACCTAACTAGGTGATGCTTCCAATTGCATCTGTGATTCCAGATGAGGTCTCCTACTGGATCAAACCAATATAACCTCTGATACCTAGAAGACTGAAGTTGATCTTTAGTGTGCTGATGTTCTTTATCCCAGGAATTAGAAAACATCAGAGAAAAAGGTTGCTCTTACCTGGTAGAGAAATGGTAGAAAATCATCTCCTCATTTTCCTACACCATCTCTCCAACTCTGTGCTATAATTTAAATAAACGGGACACTGATTGTATTTTTGTCCCATTGGACATAATTCTATTCTACATACTGATGACATTATGATGAAACAATCTAGAGACCTATAAATGTCAGGTACCTTAGGTATGTTGGTAAAACATATGCAAAATGGGGGGGATGGAGGAAAAGAAGAAGGGCTACCTAATAGAGTACAGGGGTCTGTCACCTCCATGAAGTTTCTGGAGGTTCACCGGTTTAAGTCATGGCAGGATAGCCAACACAAAAAGAAGAACAAGTTATTGTCCCTGTCGCTCTCATTGCTAATAAAGAAACCCAATTCTTACTCAGCTTGTTGGACTTCCTGAGTAACACACACCACACTTAGGTGTACTTCTCCAAACTGCTTACCAAGTGACTTGAAAGACGTGTAAGTGTTGAGTAGGACCCAACAACATACATGGTCAGATCCAAATGTGTTACCAACGGCAGATTGAGTTTCTGAATGGAGCTGGTAGGAAGCCTGATAAGAGAATTACTGCCAAGATCTTTATGGTACTGTATCAATCTATGATCTCATCAGTAAGCAATTATTGACTTTGTAAACAAAGTTATTGACCTACTGCTGAAAAAAAAAACAATGACTGTCAACAGGGATCACCTGGTGACAATGCTATCTTGAGATATCCATCATGAACTTGATAATCACCTCAGCCATAATGCTGGTTGGGTGTGGTTAGCAGCACAAGAGAAAGCAGTGAAGAGGTCCAAGGTTTCCTGAAGTTACAACTGATGATTTGAGAAGTTTGCTCACACTTCCTGTTTGCTACTTCCTGCCACATTGCTGTTCCTTCCTAAACATCATGGTCTCAGACAAGTCTAATAACAACCCCATTCAGATTAGTCCTACAGGATAGTAGAGAAGGAACAGCCTCCCTATAGGCAGAACATCACACAGCATTTCTCATTGTCCATTTTATCTTAAAGAAGAGATAACCCAAAATAAGAATTTGCAATGAGTCATGGGTGGTGTCTTTTGACTGATGGTCAGGAGTAAGTCTTCAACAGTTTTTGGGAAGAGGTTTTTGGAATGATCTCGGTCAGATATAATGCTGTCACATTGGGTTAAGTAGTTTGGGAAAGAAGAATGGAATAACCCAAAGGAATGAACCCAATTAATCAGGTGATCATTCAGCATCCTTCCCAAGCTATTACAATGCTTGTTCAATGGGATTAAACAAAGTGGACACCGTCAAGATGGAAGCTGTGCTCTAACCCGACTACATGAAAATTGCTCTTACTTTTTTGTCAACTTACTTCCTTGCTATACTACATACTTTATCTCCTTTAAGTAAACTTCCTCTGTTTCCCTTGCATTCTCATGTCTATTTTATATAGGGTTTTTGGTACTGGATAACTTTATAGGATGTGAATATTGAGATAAGATGATGATAAAATAGAAGAACAATGGATGTTACCCTGAGACCCCAGACTTAGAGATGAGTTCAGTACAGGCTTAGGGCTTTCTCTTATTAAGGATATGAGTATATTTTAAATTGTAGAAGGAACATTGCATTATATTAAGTAGGAATATTTTATAATGGAAATTTGAGAAGAAGGCTATAGGTGGATGATTTGGAAAGAAGGTGCTAGGTGTATGTTTTGGCTACTTAACATCAATCTTCTCAAGAATACATGAAACATTCTCCAGAATAGATCCTATATTGGACCACAAAATAATCTTTGTATGTATATGCATATACATGCATGCCAAGTTTTCTTCATACATTCATCCATCCCTGGACAGTCCCTGTCTAGACTATTGTGAATAATGCTGCAGTGAACATGAGAACTCAGCTATTTCTTCAAAATACTGATCTCATTTTCTTCCAATATACACCTAGAAGTAGGATTGTTAGTTGCAAATTCTATTTAAAAAAATTTTAGTAACCTCCATGTCATTTTCCATATCGACTGCCCCCATTTACATTCCTATAAAGTGTACAAAGATTCCTTTTTCTCCACTCTTTTTTATTATAACCATCCTCACAGGTGTGAAGCAATATCTGTGGCTTTGATTTGCATTTCCCTGATGACAAGTGATGCTGAACACCCTTTCATGTAACTGTTGGCCTGTATATATTCTTTAGAACAATGTCTGCTCAGTTCCTTTACCCATTTTAAAATCAAGTTATTTGTTTTTTTGCTCTTGAATTAAATGACTTACTTATATATTTTAGATATTAACCCCTTATCAGATATATGGTTTGTAAATATTTTCTCCCACTCCATAGGTTGCCTTTTCATTTTGTTGATTATTTCCTTCGTGCTTGCCTTTTGGTTTGATGGTGTCCCACCCATTTATTTTTGCTTTTGTTACTTATGCTTGCATGTCATATAGTATAAAATAAGCATATAACTTCCTTCTTTTGTATGTGGATATCCAGTTTTCCCAGCATCATTTGTTGAAGAGACTGTCCTTTCCCCCACCGAATACTCTTGGTATCCTTGTTGAAATATCTGACCATATACCTAAGGGTTTATTTCTGGGCTCTTATTTTATTCCATTGGTCTATATATCTGTCTTGATGCCCAAACCACATTGCTTTGATTACTACTACTTTATAATATATTTTGAGATTAGGAATCATGATACCTCCAGTGTTTTCTTCCTCCAGATTGCTTTGACTCTTCAGAGACTTTTGTAATTCCATATGGATTTTAGGTCAGATTTTTTTTTTTCCTGAGAAAAATGCCATTGAATTTTTTTTCTCATTTTGATAATAATATTTTATTAAATTAGAAAAATTCAATTTTATTTGAGATTTTTCCCAGTAGCTATTGGACTTTTGGTAGGGATTGCACTGAATCTGCCAATCTTTTGGGATGTTAAAGACATCTTAGTATTTCATGAACAACAGATAACTTTCCATTTATTTGTGCCTTCTTCAATTTCTTTAAGCAATATTTTATAGTTTTCAGAATCCTAAGACTATATTTATCTCTCTTCTCTGCTATCCTGTGAGTTTTCTGAATGACGGGAGGTTTTTAGTTCTTTCTCCCTATTGTGTCTAACAGTGTCCTGCATATAGTAGGTGCTAGATAAATACACATTTCATAAATTAGAGCACCAGTAACCTACCAGACTACTGGGTTCAAAAACAAGTCAACTCTCTGTTTCATGCATGTTGGAATATAGATATCTGAGCATTGCCATTACTTTCACCTGAGAATTTCTGAGCATCCTGCCATAAGACTGAAGTCATCCCTGACTCTGAAAGTTGAGAAGTTGGACTAGAGATTTCAAAGCTAAGAATTGGAGCTGATTATCAAAGAGGAGTCTTATTGCCAGATGAGTCCAGGGATTCCTAGCTGCGTGCTGCCTAGGGCTGAGCTGGTGAGCGTAAAAGGCAGGAAACTTTGGAAAGAAGGCAGAGGGATGTCCGGGTCGAAAGGCAATGCAGGACAGTGAATAGACAAGGCTAGGGAGCCAGGACGAACTCAGGCAGGCCAGGGTAACTTCCCTGGGGAGTTGGCCTCTGACCCCCTTGAAACCCTAGGGCTTTCCCTCCATTAGCACCAATTTTACGTCTTAGAGTTCATTGTCTCACTTGCCCCCTCTATGATCTCCCCCAGAAGCCAGGTTTATAAGTTTTCTGGAGCTGTTTTTCTCCTTCTCCAATTTCATTTCAACCATTCTGTGATGAGATTGGCCACTTCTGGACAAACCTGTCTCTTCTGACTATGGTGTCCCAGTGGTCTCTTTAGCCAGGGCCTGAAAAGTCAGATCTGACCATCTGAGAGCATCTCTCTGACCAGCTAGGCCCTCAAGTCCTCCCAAGCACGGGTGGGCTTGTGTCTCCCAGTGCGGGCAAGTATCACAGAAGCTGGAGATGCGAGGTAATGGATGGAAACAGGTGTCTCCTGACAGCTCTGAGGAAGGACAGTGCAAACAGAGGAGTCGGGACAGAGGACAGAGTAATGCCTGAGCCTATGTCTGCTCCAGAGGGTGGCTGCAGGGTACATCCAAGGCAGCAAAGGGGAGACTCTGTCACTTCACAACTTCGATGTATCAATAATCAGTATCTCAAGCTTCACCCTCTCTGGTGAAATCTGGTATAGAGGAGGTCAAATCTGTCTGCAGAAAAATCTCTCTCCTCTCCAGACACTCAGGCCCTCATTTCAGAGCAGCAGGCAGTTCTGTCCCCAGACTTCCTCCCAAGGTACAAGGCAGTTCCCAGGACCCTGGTCAAGAGGACGTCCCACTGACCCGGCTGTGGAGCGCTGTTCTGAAACGTGGATGCTTTCCTCGGTCCTTGGATCCCCAGCCACGCCTACGCTGGGTTTTCTGTTTATAGGTTGTTCTCTCCCGGAGGCTTCCGAGAATTAGGTCAAGGTACCTGCTTTAAGGGAGAAGTGCCAGGGGTTCAAGTCACCGGGCCTGGAGTCAGGAATCCTGAGTTCTATTTCTGGCCTCCCAGCTAATCAGCTACGTGACAATCTTTGGGGGCGCATTCTCCCCTCTGGTTCTCCTTGGGCCCTGCTCTAGGTCTCAGGATACATTTTTCCTGAAGCTGTATTCCCTGGGGCTGTCATCTGCGTCCCTTTTCCCTCCCTCTGGGTAACCCTTTTGTTGTTTTGTTTTAAAGAGAGGAAGGAAGAAAGGGAGAGAAGGAAGAGCATTTTTGTTTTATTTTGGGTCCCCCCCAGCCCGTCCCTACTGTCATGAACCTGGGTCCTTGGGCATCACATGGTCCACACCCCAGCCTGCGCTGAGGTCTCAGCTCTGCCTGAGGTGCACCTGGATGGCTTTGTAAAGCAGTTGGCAGCTTGAGGTTGGTGCCCTGCCAACACCCCCTCCCCCTGCAAAAACTGCTGCCCTTGTGGGACTGATGGGGAGTCTGGAGGTTTGGGCACAGACACAGTGCCACGGGGGTGGGGGTGGGGGGGCCTGTGTGAGGCCAGAGCGGCAGGAAGCAGACTCCGGGACTAAAGGACAGGCCTGGTGGTGTTATGTGGGTGCTGGAGTCTGGGATGCCACTGAGGGGCCGGGTTTCATGGATGGCTGTAGGACTGCCTCTGGCTCTAAGCTTCCCTTTCTCTGCAGACCGGGAAAACACAGTCTCCGGTTCCGACGGAAAGTGGAAATTGTGCTGCTTGCTCCTGGCAGAAGGAGTCATTGGAGCTGTCACAGCAAAGGGTCTTGTTCAGGGTGACTGCATTAACCGGGGTGCACTTTGGTCAAAGAATAATCATGCTTTCTAAGGCGTAGTTCCTCTGATCAGACTGAACCAGTCCCCAGAGGCCTCTGGGCTCTGGAGCCAATCATTGTCACAGGAGGCCCACCCTGATGGCCCAGGAGGCAGGTAGAAATTAAATACCTTCTTTGATCTGGAGAACCTGAGACCCTCTCCAGTCTCTACCTTCCAAACCCAGGTGATGGGGAAGTTAGCGACGATGAGGAAGAGGTGCAAATGCAGGTACAGGAAGGGCCCGGGATGGGAGTTCAAACTGCTGGGAACAATGACTCACCTCACAGCTGTATGCACTTGAGTCCCTGCTTGGCCATCGACTGGAGAGTTAGTCCACCTCTCTGGGCCTCAGCTTCCTGTCTGTAAAATGGGAATAATGGTTATTGACCTTGCAAGTTTGCTGAGAGTGCCACATGTCATAACCTGGGTGTGGTCCCTGCCACAGAAACTGCCACAGAGTGGATCAGCAGTTAACCTTATTTCCTTCCCACCTCGCTTCCTCTCCTCCCTTGGCACCCCACTTGGGCTTTCTGCAGATAAAGTAAGAGCCCAGTTAGACAAGGAATCCCAGCTCTGAGTTTCCTTTTTTTCCACCTAAATATCTGATATTGGCTTGGGATCTTTTCATGGGGACACTACAGTCATGTGACCCAATGACAACATTTTGATCAACAATGGGTCAGCAGGTGGTCCCCAAATTCCTGTGGCCTAGTGCTGCTCTAGTCACCACAGCATCCTAGCCCTAACCTGGTAGCCTCATACATCTCCTATTTACCACGTCTCTTGCTAGCATCAGATCCCCTGTGCGTGACTTCACCTTGTTTTGTTCATCACGGCCCCTAAGTGTCCAAAATCCACTGCTAATACTGTGCTGGCACAATGACAAAATTGCCTAATGATGCGTCTCAGAAGACACTCCTGCTGTTGAGAGATGCCGGACTGCCTCCTGGATATGAAGATCCTTGCGTTCTGCTCTTTTGTTTAAACTGTGAGCCCAAAGATTGCGTTCCCCCAAGTCTCAGCTCCCTCTTGTGAGAATTCATGTGCACCCTCCAAGGCATGGTGCTAAACAAAACATTTTTAGTACAAGTGAGTATATGCCGAACACTTCATGGGACATGCACTAAAATTCCTTATTTATCTGAAATTCAAGTCTAACTGAGCAGCTTGTATTTTTCTATACTAAATATAGTAGCCCTAGATGGAACACAAAACCTTTGGGTTGAGGACTCTGAGCCCTCCCATGTGACCCCAGAAGACCCTTTTAGCCGCCCTTCCTGATTCTGCTCTGCTCCCCATCCTTGACTCTGCTCTAAGCAAACACAGACTCTCTACCCCCTTTCTTCCTTACCTTTGTAAATTGTAGCTTCTCTGACTGGAATCACTTACATTATCTCCACATCTAGAAGCCCTGTTGATTCTTCAAGCTCATCTTGGGTGTTGGTTTTTCCACAAAGCTCTCCCCTGCTCATTCTATGGGTCTCTGCTGTCTATCATTAGATTTAATTATCATTTAGCACATCTCCCCTCTCTTCAGTGCCTGCCACAGTGTCTAACACATAATAGGGGGGGGATCAATAAGTATTTGATAAGAAAATGAATTAACCTATCATCCCTCTGAATCTCTAAATAGAATTTTGTGACTCTCGCAGAATTAACCATAGTCTCCCTTGTCATGTAATGTTTTTATCCGTATTTGTCTTGTACTCCCTGCCAGACATTTCACTCAGGAAGACAGACACTGCATTTCCCACAGTGCTGAAGGCACCAGAATTTAATGAGTATATTTTGCAGTGAACAGAACAGAAGACTGGGAGGATCCCTGGTGTCTCCACTAAGCTAGTCTGCAAATTCTCCCTTCTGCCCTGGAGCAGGTGTGAATCTCAGCACGTCTCCAAGCCAGCTGACTTGGACCTAAACTGGAGATCAGAGAGCACTTTCCTGGGAGATAGCCAGAGGTCTAACCACATTGAGCTTCCCAGAGTTTCCCAGGGGGCACCCAGAGCTCCCATGTGCTTTTTAAAAGAAAGGTAAAGAGTTAACAGGCACAGGAACAAAACCTGGAAACAGCAAGGGAATGGGAAGGGATGGTGAGGTCAGAGACAAACAGCAAGCAGGGGTTTGGGGTCCAACAGAGAGAGACTTCAAGACTCCAGCAACTGGATTCTCTCTGGCTCCATCTCTCCCTAGGGTGAGGAAGGGAAAAATTTGTGAGGCCCCACTTGTGTTTCTCATGTAGGTTGTATATACTCAGGTTTAGAGAGGGTAGACAACTGTTCATTCCATATCTAGGAAAAAGAACACAAATGATGTTCCTATTGTGACCTCAGTTCCGTCATCTGTAAAATGGGAGACTTGATCCTTTTTTTTTTTCTTCCCAGGACTGCCACTCCCTAACTTCTATTAGTAGAATATTTTGAAGAGAAGAAACCTCAACTTTGGGGCAAGAGAGAAAACTAAGAATAGATACTGAAAGGACAGTTGAAATAAGAAATGAGAAAGCCAGAGGAAAGTCTGGAGGTGACTTAGATGTCTTTAGGGTGGTTGTGAGCATTTTGTCCTTCCGCATAGGTTTCCCACAAGGTCACAAAGGTGAGGAGTCAGCCCTGGGGCACAGGTGGAGAGGATTCTGGCAGCGGTGAGAGAGGAAAGCTAGCTGATTTCCTTCAATGCCTGGGGGCTGCGTGGGGTGCGTTTTCAGCGTACCTGGCCCAGGAAGGACGCTCTTTGGTAGCAAGCTCCCAAAGTTGATTTGGCCATAGTGGCTGAGAGGGCCTCAGTTCAGGGCATAATTAGGAGCTAAGCTAAGGAGCCCTAGGGACGGCAGAGGGCTATTCTCCAATTGCGCCCCCTGACTCGACCTTAGCATCCCAAACAAATCTGGGGAGGGGGTTACACCTGAGTTTGGGACGCCCCTGCTGACCTCGCGGCCCACGGGTTGGGGGAGATCTTAGCTTTCAACCCGAGCATTCCGACAGGAGCCTGGAGTTCGGGTGGGTGACTCCCCCTGGGGAACGCTGAGCCGGAAAGCCAGCCGCCCAGGATCTTGGGGGCGGCAGCCTGGGAAAAGGCGCATGAGGATTTGTGGTTCTCCGAGGGTGCTCAGGCGCAGGCTGGCAGCGGAGGGAATTCGCCAGGGGCAGGGCGAGGCGAGGCGTGGCGGGCGGGGGTCGGGGCGGCCAGGCGGCGGCGTGGGGGTGTCTCATTAGCATAGCCTCCTCCCCCTGGGTGCAGCCCAGCCCAGAAACCCGGGCGGAGGCCCGCCGCGCTCAGCCTCGGCCGCTGAATGGGCGCGCGGCTGCCGGCTCCGGCCCTCCCGCGTCCGGCCCTCGCTCCCGCTCCCGCCCCGCCCGCGCCTCGGCCGGCAGCCGCCATCCGCCGCCTGCGCGGTGAATGAAAGGCAGGCGCCGCCCCGGGCTGGTTGCTGGCGCCGCGGCCTCCCGGGAGGCGCTCGCCGGGCGGAGATGTACGGTAAGGGGGCCTCTGCCTCCGGGCTCGCAAACTTGCAGGACGCGGACCTTTGTCCCCCTGCCGGGCGAGGCCGCGGGGCGCCGGACTCAGTGCCCAGCTGGGCTCTTTCTGTCGCGCCGTGTGCACGCGTCTGTGCCGAGAGGACAAAGATGCCTGGGGCCAGGGGACCGGGAGTTGTCGGAGGTCCTTCAGGCCGGCGCTGGGGCGGGTGGGCGGTGGTCCGTCGCGGGGCGGGGGGCTGCTGCGACCTGGAGTCGCGGGTTCTGGGGAAAGCCATTCGCTTTAAAACCGAGCAAAGGGAGTGGAGGTGGTCGTGTGACAGCCTTTGAGGAATTAACAAAAGCGGCTTGTGCAGCGGAGTTTGCGGCGGGGAGCCGTCAGGATTGCGGGGAGACGCTCGCCGCCCGCCTCACCCCGGCGCCCAGGCTGCGGGAGGCGGCGCCCGCCGCGCACCGGGCTGGGGAGCCGGCAGCCTCCGGGCGGATTTGGCCTCCGCCTGCCCCTGCCGCCCGTGGGACCCAGGTTCCCTAACTTCCAGATTTGCCTCCGCAGTGATGAAGGGAGCAGACGCTGCTGAGAAGGGGGTCTCGCAGCTCTGGGTAGCCAGCTTCGGGCTGTGCTCTGATCCGTCTCCCCTCATTCCAGGATCATCCCCTCAACTGAGGTGCAACAGTTAGCTAGACCCTCAGGATGCACTGTTCTGCTTTGAAATTTGCCGGAATTCTTTGGGTTTTGGAGACCATGGGTGGGTGGGTCGCGGGGGAGAACAGCGAGCACTTTGAGTCCCGCGTTGCTGTGAAAATAAGCGGAGCTGGAGC